>JAVGWX010000020.1:16696891-17244391 GCA_036924085.1 Ariolimax columbianus | reverse complement strand
AATCGACGGGGCGGGCCCTGGTCGCCTAAGAGTACTATTGATTGTTGTTGCTGTTCATTGCTCTCCATGCAGGCATATTGGTCGTAACGTCGGTTTTATTTGTGTTTTCGTCTAACAGCGGTATCTGACGATAATTTTTTATTTTATGTTTTTACACTATATTTTATTGCACAGTACCGCCGCAACCGCGCGTTATTTTAATCCATATAAGAGCACTGCATTTAACACCAGTGTTGAATAAACAAGATCTTTGTGCTGAACTTATTTTCTCTGGTAGACCATAAATTCCCCAGTACAAAGAAGACCGATTTCCCTCTCGTAGTGTTAGTATGCTATCTTTTTCTTTACCTCCAACCCTTTTTATGAGCTATACATATTAGATGAGTCCACTTCCCATAACGTTGTGACCCTTCTGTATTAGAATATCAAGATCATTATTGGTACGTAAAATCGAAGTTAAATCTCTGCGATTCTTCAATTTTAATTTCCAACACCAAGGCTCTAGTCGTTCTAATTTAATGTATTTGATGGCGGTTCTGGGACAGAGAGCTAGGTCATCAACAAAGTCCAGACCCTCTAATTACTAAGCCAGAGTCCAGTTTTATAAAATGTTCATGTAATAATGTCGTCACCTTCAAGATCCGATCATCCATACATTTTAATTAATGCACGTCTCATTTTCTTCCTTCCGAGTAGATGAATGTACGTCTTGTCTCTCCATTCCAAGTTGATGAATGTAAATCTTGTGTCTCCATTCCGAGTTGATAAATGTACGTCTTATCTCTCCATTCCAAGTTGATAAATGTACGTCTTGTCTCTCCATTACAAGTTGAAGAATGTAAATAAAATGTCTGCATTCAAAGTTTGGGAATTAACTCTCGTGTCTACGTTTAGAGACGATGAATATAAATCTCTCCATCACGAGTTGATAAATGTAAATCTCATGTCTCTATTCCGAGATGATAAATGTATATCTCGTGTCTCTTAAACGAATTTATGAATACAAATCTAATGTCTCCATTCCGAGTTTGTGAATTAACTCGCGTGTCTCCGTTTAGAGAGGATGAATGTAAATATATGTCTCCTAAATGAATTGATGGATGTATGAATTATCCCATCCTTCCCTCCTGAAGGATGTAAAATCCCTGTTACTCGCCACAAGAAGCCACCAGTCATTCCATCAAACCTTAACCCGTTATTGATGTTTGAATGATATGATGAAAACATCAACACACAAAGTCATCCATAGTCCTATATATTCAGTCCTGCAGATACATGTGACAAACCAAAGTCTTGATCATTATTTGATATCATCAAGCCAGGACTTTGTTTGTTCATTCCTTGCCTCCATCCACATTCCGTTGGTGCATTTTATATTATTTTTTTTATGGAGTAGTTTCTCGTTACATGCTCAAACTATTTGATGAATATTTCATTTCAGGAACTCTTTCGCTATTCACTTACATGCTTTGCTAATTTGGGTTCCTGCAAAAAATCCATGACTACATACCCGATCCATGTTCCCTGTGATAATGTCGTTAACAGTCTTAACGTACCAAGTTCGATTTGCGTGCTAACTCAGTTTGACGGACTAAACGTAGTTTTTTTAATTTGCTGGTTGGACCACTTTTTCTTCTCTACCCAGGTGTAAATGGGCACCTGAAAAAGCCAAAGGTAAATTACGGAGCCGTCGTTGAAGCTACGGAAATTAATGGTCTGTCTTTGGCCCTTTCAGTAATGAAATGGTCTGAGCACATACAGAGGTGGTTAGGTGCAATGAAGTTGATTCTGTGAACCATTTCCCTTGGTCCGTGACGATGTGCTGCAGTCGTAGTTGTTGTTGAATGCCCACAATGAGTAGGACTACTCTTTTGAGCGCCCTAAAAAAGACGTTAAGTAGCGAGTTGGCGTAGCTTCCTTCACATCATGAGCGTGCTGATAAAGGTGGACGAGGGCCCTTTATGCGGGTGTGCTATGCTTGGCTTCTTTTGCGTATCACTCACTACTACGGGGATCACGTCGATACATCATCTTGTTACTCAGGCTGACATGAAAACAGCCCGTTTCTAGGAAGGGCTACGAGGAAGCCAAGGTGAGGGATATGGCCAGTATGTTTTGCCTGACCCTGACTAACCTGTCTGATCAGTCTTCCTTGCCGGCAGTCGTAAAATAGGTCTTTATTAAAAAATATAACATACGTCTGCGTGTAAGTGTGTGTATTTGCGTGTGTGTGCTTTTTATGTATCCACATGTGCACATTTGATTGCACAAATGTCACGATATATTGAAGCTACTACAATTGCGGGGATATCCTTACAGAACTAACGTGTGCATGCTTGTTGCTACAAACACATGGCCATCCCAAAGAAAACAGCATCCTCCTGAAACGTGGGAGATCAAAGGACCATTTTCCGACTGTAAACTCAATACATGCAACTTAACAGTCACGTGAGCAGAATACAACCAGAATATACTCCAGAGTGGCAGCTGTGCACACATCCCTATAGAACGGCTGAACACTATACTTGTGAATGTCTGCCGCTTGATGGTGAAAGGAAAGAGCTTCGTCCTTCTATGGCACACAAATGTAACATTTTGTATGGAGCTGAACAGCTCACTGATACTTACATATACCACTATTTGACATTGGGCCAATCAGGAGAGACGCACACCCCGCTGGATCAATAACCAACCAACTATTTGGTTGTGAATAAAGGCCAGTTGATCTGATAATGGAACTCTGCAGATACGCAGATCGCCTGAAAACTTGAATATTAAGGCAAACAAAACCACGGTTACACAACACTCAAATACGTGCTCAGTGTTTTCACATGATGGAAGTTTAGACAAAAAAATTGAGGTTCCAAAAAGGAAATGTAATTGCGTACCAGATTTCGCTATTATTTAAAACTCTAACAAATATATTCAGAAAAAAGATCGCTGATCAACAGTATATTCATGCCAACGCTCTATTACCGGTGACAAATGTGGTCTTTAATCAAATCCCTATAGAGAAATATGTGGGCCTGATAGATGAGATGTCTCATCAGCTAGGAGAGACATAATGTGCAATAAAGAGGTGCGAAACATCGTTGAAGCAAGACCCTTCGCTAAATACGCTGATGAGGAGAGAATCAAGTGGTTCAGCCTCCTAATGAGAATGCAACCTGACAAACTACCATTGTGCGCCTATAACGCACGGCGACTGCTTTTCGCGCCAGTTGTATGCCGATGATTAGATGGATGGGAAATGTTGCAGATATTCTAAATCGTCATGGAATGACGGCTTCTTTAGCGAAGAGACCGACACTGGATAGAAAACTATGGCTACTCACTTCGCCTCATGACTACTCACTTCACCTCACGGCACATGTTTGGACAAGACAAGACAAGACAGATTGATAAGATCTGCCTAGTGTGAAAGCTAAATTTGAATTTGTTTCCCTTATTGATAACAAAAATGGTGGCCTTGTTGGTGTATAAACCGTTGTCTTCAGTATAGGATATATTTATACTACCTGATGTCCATAGTTTCCTCTCAATAAAATAATTTGTAGTCTAGAATGATCGTGTCTCCCCAGAAGAAAGAAATGACAACCTACCGTACTGCACATCTGCTAAGAGACTTTAAACAGCTAAATATATTGACAACTTAACAAAGCTGATTGTATTAAGTCATTGCATATTTCCTTTCCCTTTAACAAAACATATTGTACTGAATCATTATATATTTCCTTTCCCTTTAACAAAATTGATTGTACTGAATAATTGAATATTTCGTTTGTTTTTAACAAAATTGATTGTACTGAATCATTGCATATTTCCTTTTATCTTTAACAAAGCCGATTGTACTGAATCATCGCATATTTCCTTTCCCTTAACAAAGCCGATTGTACTGAATCATCGCATATTTCCTTTCCCTTAACAAAGCTGATTGTACTGAAACTTTGTGTTTGTGTCTATTCCTCAGGGAAACAATTTCACCAGGATACCTGCTGGAAGCCTGCCTTCGGGTTTGAACCTTATATCATTAGAGTTCAGCCCGATAAGAATCATTGATGATACGGCCTTCGAGGGTTCAGCCACGACGTTGAATTCCCTGACATTTTCACAAGCTGGGTTCTCACGTATACCTGATGCTTTTCATTTTTTAGAAACTCTAAAATTTTTAAACATTTATGAGACAAAAATAGTTGATTGGAACGAAAACGTGTTAAAGAAAATAGGTTCCACTCTTACAATTATGGACCTTCAGAATGTTGGTTTAACGAGCTGGCCTAGTTGGATTCAATATTTTCCCAATCTACTGGTACTAACTTTGGACGACACTTCAATTTCGTCGGTTCCTAACCACGCGCTAGATATGTTTAACACCAGACTAACAGGTTTGTCCATCGCTAACGGAAGTCTTACCTCTGTGCCTAGTACAATTGTTAATCTGGTTGTCTTAGAAACGCTAAACTTACCATCCAACCAAATCTCGAATTTAACATGGCTGCCTCAGTCAAACAAGTTGTCTACTTTGTCCCTGAATGGCAACAGTTTATCTGACGCAAACCATTTGAGCAATGCCTTACGTTCGTACGGGAGCTCCCTACAATCTCTTGATATTACAACTAATAAGCTTACAGCTATTCCTGACCTATCTTTCCTGACCCAGATAGAAACCTTAGATCTGTCCCACAACCTAATATCAGATTCTATGTCTGGAGCTTTACCGCCGGGAATTACCGATTTGGACTTAACTTTTAACAGTTTGCCATCGATTCCCTCCGTATGGGCTAGCCTTCTGTCAGTGGAGTCTTTGCTGCTCCATCACAACTCTATACAGTACATACGAGGAACGGACTTTCATTCTAAAGAAAGGATTGTTGAACTGGGATTCAACCTCATCGGAGAGCTGACAAACACAAGCTTTCCCTCAAATTTTGGAATTAGCGTTTTAAAATTAAACAACAACCCGATAACAAAAATTTCAATTGGAGCTTTTAACGATCTTCATGCACTGCTACCTCTGAATCTGCAAAACACTAAACTGACACGAATGCCTCTTGCGATCGCTTCACTCGTGAGCTTGAACAATTTAGATATGAGCAATTGTTTTCAGTTAATTTGTACCTGCATGGAGAAGAGTCTAGAGAAGACTATTACGTCGATCCGAGAGGTAGATGGTCAGTGTGGTCAAGTAGATATTCAGGAATTTTTTTCTACTTTGAGTCCGAGCTGTCCATCGTGAGGTTTTTGTTGTTATCTAGTAAACAATATCACAGACTTCAGCGTGGAACATGATATATAAATATCATAGACTTCATTGTGGAAAATGATATTTAAATATCATAGACTTCAGTACGGAAAATGATATATAAATATCATAGACTTCAGTGTGGAACACGATATATAAATATCATAGACTTCAGTGTGGAACATGATATATAAATATCATAGACTTCAGTGTGGAACATGATATTTAAATATCATAGACTTCAGTGTGGAAAATGATATTTAAATATCATAGACTTCAGTGGTGAAGAGCACATTTCGAAGCAATGTTGCTGTTGGGGATTCCGTGGCGAAGTGGTTAAGCCGTCGGCCTCATGATCAGGTGGTGTGGGTTCGACTCCAAACTCTGCCGTCTTTTTCACGGGTGCTTGATGCGGAGTCACCCCCATCTTGTAGTCACCTCCTAGTCATCTTGTCCTTGGCTTGCCACTGGGGTCGGGCGGCATGAGACGAGACGGTGAGGATAAAAAGTAGCGCAGTTAATCCTTACTAAAAATAGCGCTAGCAAAATAAATGATGCCATCATCGTCTTCGATGGACAGCGGCCTTTGCCTTTGTTGTTGCTGTTATTTAATGCTAACAATGAGTAAGTTTACTCTTTTGTGTGCCCTTAAAAGGGCCTTAAGTGGTGGTTTGTAGTAGCTTTCCTCAAATCCTGATGAAGGTGGAAAGTGGTCCTCCAGGTGGTTGTGCTATGCTTGGCTTCATCTGCGTGATGCTCACTACTACAGGGATCATGTCAATTCGTATCTTAGCAGCTAGACTGCCTTGAAAACAGTTCGTTACATGGAAGAGAGAAAGTGTCTTGGTCAGTCCATTGTGCCTGACCCTGATGCGACAGCATGTTGTGCCTGACCTGACTAGCGTCTCAGTTTCCCAGAGAAGAGATATAGAGGCAGATAATTGAAAAATGGGGAGAAGCTAGAAAGAACTGTTAACTTTAGAACAGGACAAGTCTGCTTGGAAAGGGTTGATTAACGGATTATGCAGCCCAAGCTCATGATGGCGAAGATGAAAAAGAAGATGTTGAATTATGTTGAGGTATAAGCCTTGTATGTTATTAATACAAGAGTGTTACTAGAACCCAAAAAGGAAGACAATTGCAGAAACACTGTAACCTGTCAGGCATGTCCTAAGAGACGACAAAGGAGAATTGGGCACAGGGCTGGCTATCACATCATGTAGAAACTTTAAGGCACCAGAACTTCAAGATATAGATAAGTCAACATTTGATGACTTGGTGTGTATTTGTTGGAGACCTATGATCAACAGGGTGTCGAAAAGGTTTTGATTGATTTTATTCTATGGATCTGGTTTACTACAGCACTAGCATTTTCATTTCAATTCTCCAATCTTCTTCTTCTTCGATCAACTGATGCTATGCTTCTAGCCTGGTGGCATTTGCATAAGAGACCATCCATCTCAGACCCAAGTTGGTCTCCCACATCCCTTCGAGCAGTCATTACTCCAGGTACCACGTTTCATGTGTACACATGTTTACAAAGAGGATCAATGTTTGTATAACTTGGTCTTTGTTTCTAAAGTTTTCTAGACAATGTCTGTATATCATCATAATCAGTCCCGTAACCTGGGGCACCAATACTGCAGATCGTTTGACCAGCTCCTGCCAATCCACTCGGTTTTGTGCCAGGACATTTGTTGTAGCTATAGAACTCCCGTTCACTCTCTAATGTTGTCTTTCTATCTCTTTTTCTGCCTCCCTCTTTTACGCTTCCCGGGCACAGAACCTTGCAGGAGCGTATTGGTCAACCCAGACGATCTTGAAACATACCCATACCATGTAAGTTTCAGGAATAGCCCCACTGCCTCACAGAGAGCATGTGGTAAGAGGCAACTAACTGTGTGACATGGCATGACACTGCTCATGGTTAGATGGTTTGTTTAGAGCAGCATAGATGGCGCCTAACGGGCTGCGGGTCTACTTTGCTCTAGTGTTTTGAGTCCATTAAGTTAGACTTACACATCGGTTAACCACCCTCTGTAAGCACTTGTCCCAACACAAATTAAGCTGCTCGAGTCTGGCCCACTGAACAGGAAACCCTTCTCTCTGCTACATCCAGCTCATATCAGAGCTGGCACCTGTACAGCGGCATCTGCCCCTGTAGAAGTACAGGTCGACTAAAAACTAAGCTATAAGATTATTCAACGTTTAAAATGAAAATAAAGAAATGATTGAATTAGAGATAAAATAGAGAGAAGATATGAACATAAGCAGCAGATCAGACCCAATTCATCAACTCAAAGAAATCTGAGAAATGGCCAATGCAGACTATTATAACATCTATAGCAACTAAAGATCTCACACAAGGATAAGTGACCATGTGAAACAGGGGACCAGAATCCTGAACACATTCTACAAGAATGCCCACTTTATAGTGCAATTAGATGCCAGATGTTGTGAACCTGAGAAATAAAAGCTGTGGGGCATCCGTTCTGACCTGGTGAAGATTACATTCGTCATCATGGCAACTAGCCTGCAGATTTTAGAATAATCATTGAATCCTAGCACATAGAAGAAAGAAGAAGAAAGAGATAAAAACTGGACTGATGGAAAACAAAACAATGAAATAGATAATGTCAATATATGGAAATATATATTTGTTGTTTGTCAGGGATGAAAAATGAGATACATGGACAAATAATTGGGAAAAGATAAAAATAATTCATGTATTTAAAGTCAAATACCGAGTAAACAAATCAGTGATGGAACAAATTAGTGTCTGAATATATAAATGGCAGGAAGACATAAAAATGAATGGGACTAAATTGGAAATGAGACTACTAGTAGAAGCCATAGATGCAGCACAGTAAATGAGCTGACAGCAGCCAGCGGCTCATAGCTGACCTTTTGCATCAGGGTCAGCGAATCAGAGCCTGACCAAGACCCTATTCAAACTTCAAGCAACAGCTTAGCCCTGGAAACAGGCTGCACTAGTGTATTCTGGCTAAGAGAATAGTGTGGAGGCAAACCTGATAGCCAAAAAAGCCAGCTGAAATAAGATATGTCGCAGCCTTGCTGTAAACTATGACACAACTTACTAGCGCCCATTTCAGGATGAATACCGAAGATTATTATTAGTAGGAATAAACAGACTGATTTTTAAAAAAATAATTAGTGATAAATAAGGTTAAATTAGCCATATGATGACAATAATAGATTAATGAACAAATATAACAACGATGAATAATGAAATGGCAAATATAATGGAAGATATACAATCAATAAAGGAATAATCAATCTGAAAAAAAAGTGAATGATCAGCAAAGAAACAGCTAGATAAACAAATGAATCCTGAACATAACAGCAAGGATGAACAAATTCATGACATCGCCCACAAAATTATAAACAAATTCAATACAATTCCAAAGTGGTAGTAAAATGATCAAACAAAATTAACAAAGCAAAAAAATGATGAACAAAACAATTAAGACCAACATGAAATGAAGATTGCACATTTTCAAGGCTCTAGTGAGTAATGTGTTGGATACATCAGCAAGATTTGTTCATTGATAAAAGCGTGGAGCAATTTATAGGCAAAAAACAACATCTGAACTCAAATGGCAATCACATTTTAAATGAAAAAGCTGCTGCAAGAAATTTGGGATATATTGTTGTCAAATTGTATCAGCTCAATTTATCATTAATCCTTTACAGCTTATATCACCTAAAACCGGCCACTTAGAAGACATATATTTTCGCTCCAATACAGACTTCTGATTACATTCTGTTACTTAATTGAGAAATGTTGACGCCGCATTCAAGATGAAGGACGACTCGCGCATGTGTAACTGTCATTTACCACTGAGTTATTTCCGAAAAGTAAACATTTAAGAGTGTGGTAAAGTTTCAAAGTTGACGGATTTAGTGCGAGGAAAGTTGGACTCCAAGACCCGATAAATTATTTTTTTTTTATCAGACTGAGGATCTCGCATGTGGATTACACGTTGATATTTAACACATGTCTAATTCAGACTTTTTAACTGGGACTGGTAAGTATATCGAGGGATTTAAAACAGAAATGCTCTAGACATCGCAAGTATAATTGTTTCAAAAGAGAACCCTTATTTCCTTTCTGCATTTTGACATTTAAAGCTTCAAACTAATATATATTTTAAAAATGAATACTTTGTGTCATAGATAGTTTAATTATGTGTTGTAAAATCCTTAGATCTTAATTTTAGCTAAATTTCTCATACAGAATAGCGACACTTGTCCCAGACTGAAAGACACAAATCAGCAAAATTATCCACAATGACGGGGTGGAGGAAGACTAACGTCTGGTCAGGCCCAACCTACTGATCAGACATGTTAGTCAGGGTCAGAAAAAATATACTGGACAACACCCCCACTTCCACGTTCAATAGTCCTTCATGGCAGTCTGGCTAACAAGGTGAGGATTGATGTGATCCCCGTAGTAGTGAGCATCTCCCACATGAAGCCGAGGATAGCACAACCGCCGGGAGGATCTCAGTCCATCTTCATCAGCACGCTCGGGGTGTAAAGCTACTTCAAACCGCCACTAAACGTCTTTTTCTTGACGCAAAAAAAGAGTAAACCTACTCATCGTGAGCATTCACACCAGCAAAAGCAATACTCTATGACTGGAAAGAGTTAATGGGAAACAACCTTCTCAGTTTTTCCATGTTACAATGACAGAGGATAATCTAATGTCTGGGATTTATAATGTAGTAAAATTATTCTAGCCAAGGTTCTCAGTAGTCCTTCACAATCACTAGATCGGGGAGAGGAGGCTAACATCCGGTGAGGCAATACATTCTAATCGGACTATGTTAGTCAAGGTCAGGTGAAACAGTCATCAAAATACTATCTTACTTAAAAACATTTCTCCCTGGAAAAAGGTTGTTTCATGGCAGTATAGCTAATGATGTGGGGATCAGCACTGTGATCTCTATTGTGGTGAGATTACTGAGAAACCTCACATTACACTACAGCTAGAAGAACCCTGTCCACTTTCTCAAGTGTGTATCAGTATGTGAGGAAAGTTAATGTAACACTCCATGAAAGAAAGTTATCAAGAGTACCTAACTCAAGTATGAGTGGCATTAGCAACAAACAACAACAGAAAGTTATCAAGAGTACCTAACTCAAGTATGAGTGGCATTAGCAACAAACAACAACAGAAAGTTATCAAGAGTACCTAACTCAAGTATGAGTGGCATTAGCAACAAACAACAACAGAAAGTTATCAAGAGTACCTAACTCAAGTATGAGTGGCATTAGCAATAAACAACAAAAGCACCAACTAGAGGATCCATGAGTTCCTTGATCAGTGACCGACAAAGCAGTCCGTGACCACCACACCTAATGGCGTTTTAAAGGGCAGGAACAAAGTCCCTCCACTTCATCTGGTCTGCAGCCATCCTTCGTATAGCACCCCAACTGTGATTCCTAATTATCATCTCAGCCTCAATGATTCTTCACAGAGTTGTCTTAGGCCGGCCTCTCTTTCGCCTTCCCTCTGGGTTCCACACCAAGGCAGTTCTGGTGATAGTGTCTGGTTCTTCTCTTAAGACAAGATCTATCCAATTCCAGGGTCGGCTGGTCATGATGGTGTTCACGTCTTCTTGATTGCTTCATGCAAGCAGCTATCAGTTGGTGATGGCATTTGACCAGAAAATTGTGTGAATCTTTCTTAGGTAGGTTGTATTAAAAGATGACAATTTTGATGACTCTCGTTCCGTTATTCTTCAGCACTCTGTCCCATACAGAAGCACAGAAAGCCCGCAACTCTTGTATATTTTAAGCTTGTTGTTTGTGCTGTATTGCGATGACTGAAGCAGTAAATCATTATCATAACCACTCAACCAAAAACACCCCTTTTTTTTCAGTACTTATATTAATAAGAAAACTAAATAAGGCTATATAACAGTAGTATCTTTCTCTTACTTATTTTTTTATTTTGGGTGTTCACCTTATTTCTCTAATCTCCAAAGCGGTGTGCGCCTGTCGGCCCAATGCATCCGACTTCAGCATGCATTTTATGTAAGGGTCTGCTTCCTCTTGCATTTTCTAAGGGTTTGCTTCCCCGGGGTAACGGCCGGTGCTGTGATGGGGATCAAACCCAGCACCTTCGGATTGTGAGCCGTACCACTTAACCACTAGCCCACGCCGTCCCCATCTGGTACTTATATATGGTTCAGAATGCTTTAGGATGACAAAATGGAACACCTTGAGATTAAAAACTAACTTAATCATGTCTTTGCAGAATTATCAGTGTTTTGGTCAGACAGAATCTCAATAGATAAGATTAAAAAATGGTCTGAGAGCTGGCAGATGGAGTTCAATATAGAAAAATGTATAGTCATCAACATGGGAAGTTCCAATAGTGAATATAATTACATGATGGGAGAGAACAATATTAGGACAATTAAAAAAGGAAAGACACCTAGTAGTTATAATAGATCATACAGGAAAGGTGCAGGAGCAAGTCCAGGTGGCAGTGAAAAAGGCTAAACATTTCACATAAGAGCAAGGAAGTAATAGTCACACTATATAAATCATTGGCCAGGCCTAAATTGGAATACTGTGTTCAGGTGTGGAGTGCATATAGAGTGGATATAAACATGTTGAAAAGTATACACAGAAGAGCTACACAATGTAGTGAAGGCGGTACAATTAATGCATTTAATAATGGATTGGATGCACATAGCTTTTAGAGTAAGGAAATGTAAATGAAACTGGTTGTATGCAGTTTTCTAAACCAGTATAAAGACGTTAAGTTAAGTCTTCCTATCATTTGCTGGCAGTCCCCTCATCCATGAGTGTCTTGGTCCTCCTCTACTTTTCATGCCCGGTGGATTCAGAACAGAGCTTGTCTGGTAATGTTATCCGCTGGTTTCCGTAACTTGTGGCCTATCCATCGCCTCCTCCGTATTTCATACTCCACTGGTATTTGTCTGTTTCTACCATCAGTTTCATTTTGGTGATCTTGTCATACAATTTCCACCCTTGTATTTTATGCAGACAACTATTGACGAAAGTCTATATCTTTTTCATAAGTACCTGTGTTGTCCTCTATGTTTCAGAGCCATATAATAGAACATATTTTACGTGAGGCTGGCGATCTCATGCTGCAGAAACATTAAGCCACATAAATCTCATTATGGACCAGTCCAGTAATATGAGACTGTCATTTTGTTCTAGCATGTCCACATCCAAGTTTGCTACCTGGAATGCACGCACAATGTATGAAAAAGGGAAAACAATGCAAGGGGCGGCGGAAATGCGCAACTACAGTATTGACACCCTTGGCCTGACATAGAGAAGGTGGTTAGGAGTGAGTAAGGTGAAGCTGGACACGGGGGGGAACTAATACTATTATCTGGTCACACTGAAGATGACGCACACCATAGAGATGGAGTTGTCCTGATGCTTCCCACAGAAGCTCAACAAAGCGCTTATCAAATGTGAAGTGTTAGGACCCAGATTAATAGTAGCCACTTTCAAAACTATAAAAAAAATTAATAAAAAAAGAGTCAACATTATCCAATAAATGACAAAGGCGAAGCAGTGAAGAGGAAATTTACACGTCATCTGTAAGACTCAATATTTGGTCATGTCCAGTATCTACCTCTCCTACCAGGTACCACACCCTCCAGGATCACTTTTTCTAGACTATTGTGGCATTTGATGTGGCCAATTTTTTTTTAGTTTCCTAGATGTAATATTAATTACCAGCCAATTTTTTTCTGTATTCAGCTCCTTCAAAATTAATGCTTTTCTTTCTCAATATCGATGACATTTTGCGCTTCCTGTATCAGTTGAGTGTGGATTCAATTTTCTTCCTTAGTGTTTGTGTAGTTGTCCATGTCTTGCATCCATACTTGACAAAAAACAAGTTATTTTGTTAGTGCTCTGCCATAAGTTTGTTTTTTAGTTAAGCTGTGCAATACCCATGGTCATTCTTCTTCTTGGCAATCTCCATTGTTGATTATAATCGAGCCGAGATATTAAAAAACTTGTGACATTTGTAATTTCTTGCTTCTCAAGTATAACTCCAAGTCTGATTATTGTGGTATCAGTGCTCATTATCATGGTGTTGCTGATGTTTAGGTATAGATTTTATTCCTCGCTGTGTTAGTCTAACCAATAGTATCATCTGTTCTAGCCCCACTGCATTCTTCGAAAGGACGACTGTATCGTCTGCACATCTTAGTTCTGGTATTTTATTCCTGTTGTGGACGGGTCGAACTGTTCATACTATTTCTCATTTTTGATGACTCTCATTACATTTTCAGCAGAATGTTGAAAAGATAAGAGAAGAGTATGCATCATTTTTACATTTCAAACCTGTCCAACGTCTCTCCTACTATCTTGACTGCTGCTTGTTCTTTTTGATGCAGTATTTAGATGGGTTGAATCAGGTGTGTTGGGTATACTGTTGGGTAGGCTAAATATCAACAGGAGAATCCTAGAGGCTGGATGCACCAGAGCTGCACCTTCCCAAGGTCTAGTAAGCACAAAGCAAGAAACTCCCATAAACTAACTCCAAATAGTTAAATATGAGCTCAAAAGGTAAACCATGGGAGACACAAAATGGCACATTCTAAGGGCTATAAGGTCTAACCAGATATATGGGGGAGCCAGTGGTCTCAAGATAAGGTCTCGCCTCGAGGGCTCTAAGAGGCGCAGGTCAAATCACTGGATACCTAGATTTTTTTTCACATGGGTCATCTGGTACAAATTTCATCTGATCTCTGAGTAGTGAGATCAACATCCTGTGCGCCGAGGTGTGCATGTTAAAAATCCCTTGGCAGTTGTAGATCGAGAAGAGTAGGCGTAATGTCCGCTGCTCAGGCAAGATTCAAGTTAAAAGTCTACTCTAACTATTCTAGTGATTCTCACCCCACAGAGAATATGTCACAAAAATGGGACTGTGTGGCTATAACGCCAGGTCTTGGTAATGTGGTTAGATGACGCTTGACAGGCTGAGGGTCTACCTTGCTCTAATTTGTGCTTCCTCCACCGTCAGTCCCAAAAAAGGCAATCATATATTCAGGAGACAACCAACCTAATGTTTGGTAACAGATTTTTACCTGCCAAACAAAAATGCAACAAAGCAGGTCACACCTCCCCACGGGAACATCTAATGACAAAAGTGGACTGAAGATATATAGATAGAACCAGATACATTTTGAATAAAAAGATATTTTGGCTGCCTGGCATCAGGTACTGATTTGTCTCATTGAATACCCCACACGGATCAAGATGCTGAGCAGCAAATGAGCTGCAGTGGTCAGCGACCCATAGCTGACTGCTAATGTCAGGGCCAGCGAACCATAGCTGCCAAGACCCTTCTATACCTCCACGGGTGGTGATCCTGGATAACAGGCTGCAGCAGGGCAGACTGGCTAAGGAGAAGGGATCAAAACCCGGTACTCAAAAAATGCTTGCTGAAGCCTGATGTGTTGGACCAAAAGGTGCAAATATCGCAGCCAAGCTGTAAACTACGACACAACGCATTCCATTCTCTGGACTACATTCTGCTACTTTAGCCCTTTCAGGGTTTGGTAGTGGGAGATTGATAACGAACGAAGAAGAAGAAGAAGAAGAAGAAGAAGAAGAAGAAGAAGAATACCCCACAGGATTGATTTAACAAAAGTGCTAGAATCATACGAGCATTGGTATTATGATATACTTACACTGTTACTGGCATTTTTGGGGTGGACCAGGGAAATTTATTGGGTTGAAGAATGAAGGTGGAATGTTCTGTCATCTGGACAGTGTATAGGCTAGATTTTTATTTCCCATTCAACACATACAATTAATTTCCTTCATACTAATAAATCTTTTTTATTTACATCACGTCACAGATAGTTTAATTAAGTCTCTTCCGATGTTGAGATCGTAATTTTAGTTAAATGTGTTCAATACTAATTAATTTTATTATGGATAAAACTTTGATGAGTGGAATTCTGATTTTGGCTCAGACAGAAAGACAGAAATCGGCAACATTAACCTGGACAGAAAAGGGCTAAGCTAAACAAGTGTCATTATTACACCAACGTTGTTTTGCATAAATTTAATTTTCATCTTCATACTTTCATTCAGAGAGAGAAAGAGAGATAGAGAGTGTACTGCTCATAGTTAGAAGTGCTTTATACAAATATAAAAATGTGATCAATTTCAAAAACAAGATCAACAAGCTATGATGTAACAAACAGAGTATCATCATCTTCCAGCTTGGATAGATCACATACAATTCTATAGATATTTTAACAAGTTTGATCGCACACCGGTTTGAACGACTGATATGGTACAAGGTTACTAATCATCTGGTTGGACAGCCGTAAGATTGGTTGCACGGTTGTCTGAGCATGTCTCTCCATTGGACAATCTTCTCTAGTTGGACAGTCATAAGGTTGGTTGTGAGGTTGTCTGAGCATATCTCTCCATTGGACAATCTTCTCTGGTTTGACAGTCGTAAGGCTGGTTGTGAGGTTGTCTGAGCACATCTCTCCATTGGACAATCTTCTCTGGTTTGACAGTCGTAAGGCTGGTTGTGAGGTTGTCTGAGCACATCTCTCCATTGGGCTATATCCTCTGCAGCTCTCTTCATTTCAGCATAGGTTTATATTTTAATGTCTCTGCATGTCTAAGATGTAAAGATGAGTCTTGGTCTTCCCCTTTGATCTTTTGTCCTGGATCTTGTCCTTTATTATCTTCTGTACAAGACTTTCATGTCGAATATTGTATCCCAGCCAACTCAATCTTTGTGTTTGTATCATTTTCAATATGTGTCTTTGTGCACATATCTCAGTGAGAAGATTGTCACAGGATCTTCTTTATGTCGAACTCACTCATTCTATTCTACGATAGCCCCATATTTCAAGCTTTTTTCATACTTCTTTGCTGGAGTCCATGTTTCAGCCTCATACAATGCATGATATCACTAATAAGAATCAACCAATCAGAATTGGGCAACTGCTGGTAACATGAAACAAACGAGATCAGCGGTAGCTCTAAAAGGTCACACACTTAGGCGTCCAACTGAAAGAATTACAAGACAGTTTGTTTTTGGTTGGCCACGGCAAAAGAGACCAGGGTCAGGTCACAGCATTCGCTGAAAACTTGAATCAAACATGAAAACAGGAAAGTCATAGGATGAGCTGACACTACTGTTGGCTCAAGGTAGGATGGCTTGGCAGTTGTTTGTTGAAGTCTATGCTCCGCTGGGAGTTGAAAGGTTATTGATTGATACAATGAGATCACACATGCAAACTTAACCACTGCAACTGTGCCCCATATCAGATAATACAGCACTCACTGCTCTCATGTTAAGGTCTCACTCACTAGAGAAAGAAAAATATAATTTAACAGTTCCCAACAATAATTAACGATTAATAATTAGCAAACTCTATAACTTGACATTGACTGTGAACAAGGGAACAGTTTAGTAATCCAAGTTCAACAAATAATAATCAGTAACACCTTGTATGGCACCTCTTATAAACAACAAAACACATGCAAACTGTTCAACATGACTGCTGCAAAAGAGGGAAATAGCTCAGCAGCATTCATTAAACAATAACACTATCAACATTTACATCATAAATTGTTTCAAAAGGCTGTCTGTCCTGGATAGCTCCTTGACATACAACTATTATTGACTAATGGTGCCCGATCAGACATTAGTATCTTGCACAACATCATCGAAAGCTGCCTTGAAGGATCGTGTAGCTATTAACCATTTCATGCCCATATGTGCCGTTCTCAACTGCGGTAAAATATAAAACTGCCACTCCATATTACCAAAACAAACTTCTGAAACATGCGTTTGCATTTTGTGATTTAGTTTGTAGAACTTCCATTCTATTACGGTGCTACATGATGGTGACGCCAACTTATGCCCAATTGGCTGTTAACTGTAAAGCTATCGCGAAAGGCAGACATTGGCAAAAATTATGTTTGAAAGCTGAATCATATATCATTTGGAAAGTTGGTCTCCAAGAATTGAGAAATGGTTGATTTTTGTATCAGTCCATTGATCACAGATCTGGGTTATTCATGGATATTCAATATACGCCAAATACAGACTTTGGCTGGGACACATAATACGAAAGCTATGTGTAATGAAATTGATGGATATATCAGCAAAGCACACAAAATGATTGAGTAAAAAAATATTTTTTGTTTTTTTTCCTCTCCATTTCCACATCCACAATATAATGCTTCATACAAACATATAATGAATACTTCATGTCATAAATAGTTGTTGTCATTGATTCAGTAGTACCGGGCTCTCGCCCTTTGGCCCTATGCCATGTAATGGTATCTGCATGTGTTTATCAGCTGTCTGGTGCCATACAAAGTGTTCCATTTATCTGGCCTCAGAGGAAGTGCTGAGCACTCAATGAGTTTTTAATCAACAGCTCAGAATTTGTTCAGGTGCAAGTCATAGATAGTTAGATCGTAAATTGAGTTCAATTATGTTTAATATTAATTTATTTTATTTTGAATAAAGCTTTAACATATGGAATACTGGCACTTGACTGACACTGAAAGACAAAAATCGGCACAATTATCAAGAACTAGAAAGGGTTAAAACTAGAAAGGGTTAATATTGATTAATGGTAACAGTATCCCCATAGCAGACATTGCTGTTAAGGATGAGGTGTTAGAGACTCCATTGTACTAGGCCTCATCTTTTTATGAGGCTAGATGGCCAGTTGCACTGCTTACAAACGTTAACCTTTAGCACACGGTGGTCCAGAGTCTCTGGACCAACTCGGCCTACAAAATCGGAATTTAAAAAATATTTTTGTTTGCACGGAGACTCTACCCATAGCCATTTTTTAAATTCTGAATATGTCATCCATCTACACACGATATTTTGCAGATAAAAGTATTATATGTTAGATTACAAATGGATTTTGAACAATTTTTCTTCTAATACGCCGATTGGAGCAAGCCTACTTTTTGCGACAGGTGAAGTAGGTTGTTGGTAAAGATCTTTATAGAGTAGATCTGTTTATTTTATTTGTTTAGATGTAATAACTACGTTTGAATTGGAAACTAACAGTTGTGTCGATATTGTAAACACAGTATCGATACATTGTGGTTTCCATGGATTTCTATCAAAGTGAATATAGGCCTAGCGGTCGAGTCCAAATTTTTTTTGGGTTTTCCATAAATTTTTACCTTCATCTTTTTGTATCTCAGAAACTTACAAACACACAACAAAAACAATAACACCCACAAGTTCTTTATTAAATTGTTTTTCTACACAAAAGAAAATCATATTTATTGACAAACAAACAGAACAGTTACACATTTTGAAAGTCAACTACCATAGCGCAAAATAAAGTTGCGCACATTTTTGCAAAAATAATGTGCTAAAGGTTAATTCCCTAACAGTAATCCATTTATGGCTGAGTGAACTGAAATGTGTTGGTAGCTTGAATCTGCTACCATTGCTGTGAGAAATGGTTGCTCCACCACTGCTATTCTTCTTCTTCTTCTTCTTCTTCTTCGTACGCAGTCAGACAGTAACCATCCACTGCTATTCATTATTTGCACATCTTATGCAAATCCTTCAGACAAGCATGCGAAACTGTTGCATTAAGATACAGCGACTAACTGAAAATTCATTGCATATTGCAGACAGGCTTACATAGTAGTACTAAAGTACATAAGAAATCATCTATAGTGCTCAAATGTACATACAGTGATCAAGAATTTGATACATATATCTTCAGTCCACTTGTGTTGTTAGAAGTCATGGTGAGGTGTGACCTCATTTGTTTCATATTTTATGGCAGGCAAAAATCCGCTGCTGACTTGCCAGATCAATCCGAGTATTTATTACCAGCCATTAGGTTGGTAGCTCCTGGAATATGTGATCATCTATTTTGGGAAATTGGTGGTGGTGGAAGCGTAAATTAGAGCAAGTTAGACTCGCAGCCTGTCAGGCGCCATTTATTCTGCTCCACTAACCATATAACTAAGAACTGATGTTATAGTCATACATTTCCCTTTTTGCGACATACTCTCTGTGGGGTAAGAATAACTATTATAATTTTAATAGATTTTTTAACTTGAATTTTGCCAGAATAGCGGCCGTTCAGCCAACTCATTTCGATTTCAAACTGCCAAGGGATTTTAAACGTGCACGCCACTGCACACGGGTATTTGGTCTTATACTCAGATATCAGCAAAAATTTGTACCGGATGATAATCATGGAAAAAATCCCGATCTCCACCACCTGAGACGAATATATACAATCGGCTTGTCATAAGTCTTTACCCTGACAATGAAGGAGTTGTAGGAAAAAGTTTAAATTTGGCACATATGTAGCTCATTCAATTTCTACTGGAATTGAGAAGTATGAATTTCCCTCATCGACAGGTTTGCCCGGTATGGTGCATGGCGCAACACACCTTATTGATGGTATCTGCTACTCTAATGGTTTGTCAGAACAGTGGAGAGAGATCATAGGCCAGAACTGTGATAAAATTCTTGATGTTGCAGGGAAAAAAACCTACAGCAATTCACAGGGAGAAGGAACCAGTGTTTGAGGAATTCTGTCCTTCGTATGCCTCTGTAAAACACTGGTGTAGGCAGTTTAAGTGTGACCGTTCCCATCCTTAGGAATACCATCCTCAGAGTGCAGCGATGAAAATGCTGCAAGAGTGAAGAAATCATTGACCAGGATAGGAAAATGACAATTGCAGAGATATCTAGGTCAGCAAAACTGAATGAAAGTGCAGTTTTTAGAATTTTACACAACAGACTGAACATGAGAAAAGTGTGTGCACGCTGGGTGCAGCGTCTGCTGACATGTGAACAGAAATAAATGAGGGTTGGTTGCTATTGCCAGTTGCTCAAAATATGTCGGTCGATAAACATCTTGCCGACCAAGGTGACAGTAGATGAGACTTGGGTTCACCATTATGACCCAGAATTTAAAATTTCCAGCATGTAGTGGAAAACCCCAGGTTCATTAACACACGTCAATCCAAGAGCAAGAAATCTGCAAGAAAAGTGATGCTGACTGTTTTTGTTTTTTGGGACATCAAAGGTGTCATATTAACATGGTTAATGGGCAATATTATGCAGATCTCCTTACCAAACTAAGACAGACTGTGACCAGAAAACGAAGGATAGTGCACACTCAAATTCTGCCTTTGCTTCAAGATAACTCGCCCTCCCAAAAAGCAAGGCTGTGTTGCAAACAGCCAACGATTTGGATATTGAAATTCTACCACACCCCACCATATTCTCTGAATTTAGCTCCATCAGACTCTTTTCTTTTCCCAAAACTTAAAAAACAGCTGAAAGCAAATCATTTTGCTGTGACGAAGATGTCATACTGGCTTGTGATAACTAGTTTCTTTCGAAAATTAGGTTACTTTATTCCGAAGGTCTTTTCAAGGTCACGCAGAGATGGCAGAAATGTATAAATTCAGGTGGTGGCTACATTGAGAAGGCATAAGCACTGTGCCAAATTTAAACTTTCTCCTCCTACTCCTTTTGGTCAGGGTAAAGACTTATGACAAGCCCTTTGTTTTGTATATGTATGGACACAGTAAAGATTTAAAAAAACTTTTTAAAACTTAAATAAGATAATGACCACAGACACAACACAATATCAACAAAAATTTACGGTGGGTGGTGAGAAAATAGATCAGGTCACGCATTTTGAATATCTGGGCTCCAGAATTGACAAAAAATGGCGACTGCTCGAAAGAAATCAGAAGAAGACTAGCCATGGCAATGCAGAGACTGAACAGCCTGAAGAAATTTTGGCAGAGCACCAACAAAATATCTAAAGTGAAAGTCTTTAGAGCCTGTGTTTTTCCCGTGGCAGGATATGGCTGCGAACCATGGACAATTACCAAAACTTCTTGACAAAGAATCAAATCCTTCGAATCAAAATGTTACAGAAAGAGCCTCAGAATACCCTGGACAGAGAAAAAGACAAATATAGACAGCCGGCAAGAGTTGAACATGGAGAACTGGTTTATTAATTCAATTTTGGCAAGAAAATATAAATACTTTGGTCACAACGAAAGACACAACAGTCTTGAGACAACAGTGATGGAAGGTATGGTGCCAGGTAAAAGATACAGGGCTAGATCAAGAAGACGATAGCACCAACATATCTAGGAATGCCCGGGTATGACTTTGGCAGATACTGGCGTTTTGGCAAGGCAAAGAGTTTCTTTCAGACTGTGATGGGAGCGATGTTCTATAAAGGACATGCTATATGATAACATTATATATATATATATATTGTATTCTTGATCACTGTATGAACATTTGAGCTCTATATATATATATATATGCTATGCTTGTTGCCAAATTGCAATGTATGTAAATTTATATATTTATAGCAATGACCTTCAAACTGGAATATACAGAACTGTGATAAGGGATACAAAAATGAATTCAAATATTAATGAGCAGGTTCCCAAACTACTATTACTATAGTTGGCATCTCAGCAATAACTAATATGTTAAAAACTACAAAACACATACACATTCCCCAACCTAGTATTGACCGTGAAAGAGCAACGCAGCTCGGCAGACCTAGCTGAACAACAAACAAACTAAAACACAAATGATAACCAGGCTACGTAAATCACCCACAAAGCCCAAACGTACGTGATGTGATTAAGCATACATCTATATATAAAATTAGACTGGATGCAGTGAATATGCCAAGCATTTTTCTAATTATAACATAAATAGGGATGAGTTGTTTTGTACAAGGGCAGTTTCCCATCCTCTCCAAGAGGTCGTAGGGACATTACATCTTGCTATTGTTCACAGTGTGTGAGTGGTGCATCTTGTGGCATGTTTCTAGCCAGGCAGGCCCTATTCTTCTCCCAGCAGAAAAAAAATCCCTGCCGGCCGCTAAATGGAGACCAGATACTGTGCAATCTGGCACAGGACTGTAAAAGTGATGTGCGAGTTCATCACTGGCCTGTGTGAATGTTTCCTACCCACACCAAAATTGACAGTCAACAAACTGTCAAGTTCAGTCGAGTACACTGGACTGTGGAAATACAACACGGGGGAATCAAAGTAGTCAATGGCTTTGCCATGATAATCAGAGACAAAAAAATGCCAAGGGTACAGATCCTAGTATTCAATCAGTGTCTGATACCAGGTAGCCAAAAGTTGTTCTATTTTTCTGCAAGTCCAACCAGTAAGCCTTCATAAGTTCCTTTGTCTTTCCTGGTTTGTCTTTCAGATTCGCATTTGACTATTATGCTACTCAATATAAGTTATGGGTCACTTACAAAATCTCACCATACAAAAAATCTAAAAATTGATAAGTCAGTTCAGTTCAAGTGCCATCTCCTTATCAAAGGTCGGCTGCAGTGGATCTCCAGTCTACTCTTGCCATAGTGGTGCAATCTGACAGGCTTTTTCCAGTCCATCTCCTGATGTTAACCACCCACTTATAACATCTGCCTCATGAACAACTGCCTTCCTCCCTACTCTCATGTATGTCTTGTTATATGGCCAAAATAACATAACTGCCTAATCTTGATTTCGGTCAGTAATTCTCTTTTCACCCCCAATGTTTTCAATTTATTTTATTCCCT
Organism: Ariolimax columbianus; assembly: GCA_036924085.1. NCBI lineage: Eukaryota > Metazoa > Mollusca > Gastropoda > Stylommatophora > Arionidae > Ariolimax > Ariolimax columbianus. The sequence continues at coordinate 17,221,512 of JAVGWX010000020.1, read as the reverse complement.
TTCCAAGAAATGCAACCCAATCTTCTATATACCCACATTTCAAAGGTTTCAATACTCTTTTCCAACTTGCTATTTAGTGTCCATGTTTCTGAACCATAAAGTAGTGACGAGTATACATAACACCTGACAATTCTCACTTTCAATGTATGGTTTATCTGTTTGGATGTCAGTATGTATTGCATGTTGATGAATATCATTTTGGCCACACCTATTCTCTTTCAATGAGAAGTCAAATTCTGTAATCTTTAATATAATTATTGTTCAGTCATTTGGACATCAGAGTCACAGTTTCATGAGAAATTACTGGTGCTGTTAATGTTAGTATCGGTGACCTGTAACACTTGTTTAAAAACCTGCAGGAGTGGCAGGCAATTCCCCAGCACACTATCAAAAGGTCGACAGTGTCCATTAGATATCACTGTCTAGCTTATATGTGTAGGTGACACACGTTACTGACCAGTAACCAGCAAATTCTCATGAAACACATACTCTGATGTCCAAATTACTGAAGAACAATTTGATTGAATATAGTGGACTTCTCATTTTTGTACGGTGAGATTGTGTAAGTGACTCTCCACAGCAAAGGTCCACTGAAATGGATCTCCAGCATAATATATCTCTTGCTCTTATAGTGCAGCACAACATTGGGGACACAACCATCAGTCCTTCGGACATCGGCACTTGCCATGTGTTTATCCGTGGCTGAACACGCTGCATCAGTCTGAAAAAAACTCTGCCCATGCAAAACTAGTTGACACAGCAATAAATGAGGTAGGTCAGATAGTATCAGGGTGCCTAAAACCCATATCTATCGATAAAATATACCCCATAATTGGCATAGCTCAACCAGAGATCCAAATAAACGCCGCAGCAGAAATCAAATGAGAAAACAGGAGCATGACCCAAGACACCTAATGTTTGGATACCAGGTATGGAGCACAAGACTCAAATCCAGACATAGCTTCCTAAAATCAACAAAGCCAATACAGACAAGCCCTGAAAGTCGCCGTATCTACAGAAGGCACAAATTGATGCAGACCCCAGAAATAGAACTTCGGGAGGAATCTACCCCTGGACATCATCTACAATACACAATATGGAAGTCGCTGAACAGACTCCGAACTGGTGTATCACGGTGCAAGAGAAATGAGAAACAATGGGGACACACAGATGACACATGTGACTGTGGTGCAATACAGGACCCAGACCACCTGATGACCTGCCTCAACCTCCAGGAAATGTGCAATAGGTGTAACATGCTGGAGGCATATGGCAAAGCAATCTATGTTGATTGATACTGGATGCATGCTGTATGACGTGGTGTTTGGACACGGAAAGTAAGTATAGTGCAATCTGACAGACTCTTTCCAGTCCATCTCCTGGTGTTATCTGACCACTTATAACATTGTCTGTCTCTTTGGCTTCAGCCTTACACCTTACCTTCTAGTAAGGACTTCACCCGAGTGATATACCTTGTTATGTTCCATCTCTGTCCCCAATGCTTCCACCTCTTCCCCATACAATTTATTCATTGTACTATCATTATACATTCAACTAGTATTATGCATCATGTTATATACAAACTTCACTCTTATGAAATGCCTTTTTTCAATGGACAGAAAACATGTTTTGCGACATTTCATTGTTTTTCATGATGAAAACGTGTTTTGAAAATTTTATAAATGGCCGTTCTAACAGGCTAACAATAGAACAAACTGTTGAAAGTATTCTCAAGGAGTTGGAGACCGATAAATTGGATTTAGATGGTGATTATTCTGAAAAGTGATGATCATTTGAGCGACAATATGTGTTAATGGGATTATGATCAAGATAGATCTGTTCCTGTCCAACTATGAGAGGTTGCCGGGCATAGAAAGTAAGTAAATGTTCCTGTCGCTCAGAGGATTATACTGGGGTCATGTGTGTGTTATCCCACATAATGGATAAGTAAAATTTTAAATAAATATATTTCACAATCTACTGGAGATTGGGAACAATGGAGATGGTCAGGTTAGTCAATGTAAAGTAGAATAATTCAAATAAAGCACTTAGTTTTGCCAGAGTAACTAACTTTCCTCACATGTTTGTCCTGTGCGTATTTTCTCATTAGCACAGTAGAATGGAGTTTTACAGGCTGGGTGGTCAGGGTTGATAGTAAGCAAACATCAAGTGCTCAAAATAATCTCATCTTAATTTTCAAATAAATGTCCACCATCAAAAATGTGATGTAGAAAAGCATGCAGTGGTTGGCAAGGCTACCAATTATTATATAAATAAATATTACAACAAAATAAACCAAAATATTACAGCAATTTCCACATAACAGAGATGATTTATACAACCAATGAATAAAAGCTTTTTACTCAAACAGTGTTGAGTCTAGAATTTTATGTCACTCCCAACATGATAAAACCAATTTCTTACTGTGTCTCCAGGTTAAAAGGTCCTTATCCTAACAGCTTGACCCACCACTCCTCACTCACAAATATCACAACAAGGAACATATATCCCTGGCTTTAATTTCAAATGAATGGGAATGGAACAAACAATCAAATTATATAAAATATATATTTAGTCAATCATTAATGAAGCCCTCATACAAAGTGTCAACATTTACTCCCCTCTTTCGTCCATCAGAATAATCAAGCCAAGATCACAGATGGCACTAGAGCAGCCATTCATGAAAAGCATAATATACACATTGATAAATCCTTTACTTTTCAATACATCTGTTATATATTGTTCAACATTAAATGTTCTCTTCATTAGCATAATCTTCTGTACAACCCAAATAATGGTCAATGTAGTCCCCTCGGAGATATTGTTGTCGTGGATGAAGAGTGTAGACATGAGGTCTTAGTTTTTGTCAACTGGAGTGACCAGCTCCCTTTCTTGTTGCCTTGCCTGCCACAGCTCTGAGTCTAGAACCCATTGGCAGCAGTTAGGTTTGACAGGCCGGCCCTGTCATGGGTTTTTTCAATGTATGACCACTTCTGCTAGTTAATCCAGATTTAAATGTGTAAATGACGATGTTAGAGGCTAATTTCTGAGCTGCTGCAGAGTACATGCTCAATAATTAAATGGAAAATGACCCCAATCCTTATACAACAGATGCCTATAAAGGATAATGGGCACAAAGTGGCAGGATATGGTCAGGCATGAAGACCTATGGCATATGTCAAAAGCATGTGCAACAAGGAAAGGGATAACAAAGACTCCAGTCCTTCTTCAGCAAGTGCCTATGAAGGAAAACGAGCATAAATTGGCAGGATATGGTGAGGAATGAAGACATGTAGCCTGTCAATGTCCTATGCACAGAGAGGATCAACAGGCTTTGATTGATTAATTTATTGATTGGCATATGCAAAATGTATGTTATTTACCAAAATAAATGTGCAGCTCAAAACTAATATCTGAATGAATGATGTGATACTATAACAGGTAGACAGTTTCTTGCATCTGGGATAGATAATTACAAGTAATGGTAGATGTGAAGGAAGTTAAGAAGAGAATAGGAATGATCAAAAGTGTATTTAATTTGATGAGGGATATACTGGCATCCAGACAAATGACCAATACATTAAAAGTGAGACCCATCAAATGTTATATATATTCAACATTATTATACGGTGCAGAACATAGACTAAGAATAAATGAAAAACAAAATAGAGGCCCTTGAAATGTGGTTAAACAGAAGAGAGTTGCATTTCGTGGAAATAGAAACACACAAAAAAGTGACGTCCTGACGAGAGTAGGCATGGGTGAAAGATGAACTAATGTCAGTCTAGCAGAGTGTACTGTCAAGACAAGAGACAGAGGATATTGGAGGTCCATTGCAGCCAACCTTCGCTGCGGAGATGACCCTTGAATTGATTGACATATGTGAATATTCTAGAGCAATGATTTCTGTAAGCCAATTTCCATTAACATAACACAAAAGCATGACTAAATATTTCTGTTCCTTTTCTTACTAGTTCTTTTTGCTTATCCTGTTTTGCCTTTCAGCTTCAGGTAATGAAGAGATCTTAAGAACGAGCCCTGCTGTGTGCCTCATGCACAGTGGCATTCATCTTTTCTTACATTTATAAAGTAAAGTTTCGATCAGAAATCACAAACTCAAACCATCATAAGAATAATGAGCCTCCTGATAAGCTTGCAATGCATTACCGCAAGAATGAAACAGGACCACCTTTTTAAGCATGCCCCAGGATGTAAGAAGAGCAACTGTAAAATTGCTACCAGATAATTCATCATTGGCGAATACCTTCATAAACAATAAGAAACTCATGAATACATAAGTGGAAAAAGTCAATTCCACCACTTTTCTGAGAGGGTCTGAAAACCAACTTGTGTATGACTGGGGTAATAACATCCTCTGTCCTGGCAGCTCAAAAATATGATATTTACAGTAGTATGTCTTACACACATATATAACTATGACCGCAGCTAACAGTAATACTCTGTAGAGCTGTCTGTTATAAGAAGTGATAGTTTTAAAAGATTATCTGATCATGAGCTTAATTTGGTCTTTGTGGGACGAGCGGCCTGTCTGGAATTCGGGGGACTTGTCTGGTACTCGTGCTGACTGGTCTTCTGTGGGAAGCAAAGAGAAAATGACAAAACATATCATTAAGAGAAAAAATAAACAATAAAATAAAGGGGTAAAAAAAAGTTCCATAACAGGTGCAGCCATCTTCTTCGCTTTTAACACCTTAGAGTGCATAGGTCAACAACAAACCCTTTCCGACAAGACTTGTTTAGTGCATTTTTTTAAACAGTTTTTCCTGTTTCTCCATTTCCCTTACATTAGCCTCAATTCTCTTTTTCTGTGTTCTTTGGTCTTCCTTTACTTGCTTTTTCTGCCAGGGATGAATCAGAAGACACTTCATTGTGTGAGATCTCAGTTTTTAATTACATTAAATGGGTAAAGGTGGTATCCTAGTCGATAATGTCATCAGAGGTCAAGTGTTGGTACATTGATATTTGTATTGAATATCTCAGCTTTTGTGAGAATACAAAATTATGAGTGGTCCCATAGTATATGCTAATGCTGTTGGGGCTGATGTGTTAAGACTTGATTATACCAGGTCACAACATTTGTAAGTTGGTGTGAGCAAGGGTTAAGGTAGACACACAGTTGATGGTGGTGTTGTTGGGGATGAAGTGTTGAGACTTGATTGTACCAGGTCACACCATTTGTAAGTTGGTGTGAGCAAATGTTAAGGTAGACATATAGTTGTTGGTAGATGCTGGCGTTGTTGGGAATGAATGTAGACGGCATGCATTTGTTGAAGGCACTATAAGCAGCTGATAGGTTTTAATTGATTAATTACCTTCACAACAATTTTCATATGTTCTGATTAATGTAGTGGTAGCGCACTCGCATTTTATACCAATGGTATAGAGTTCAACTCCCATTGCCGACAATGTAAATGGGCACCTAGCTTACTGTTAGGGAAGGAAAGGCCCCTAATAAACATGCTGCAGTCTTGTATGATGAAGTCTCAAACACTTCATTCCAAATGGCAGTTGTCTGCTTTGGGACTAATTTATTATATTATCCCCCCAAAAAAGCGAGGTGCACGCAATGACATAATGCAAGACAGCTCAGACCGAACTGTACAATAATGTGGCCACACCTGACTTCACTTATCTGAGGCGTCACCAACTTTGTTTCTTACCATTTTGCTCCTAGAGGAGCATGTCCTTGCAGGAAGCCTGTGCCAAAACAAATGGATTAGCAAATCAAAATTACAGAATCAGATGACAACTTACGCTGGTATATTAGGAGAAGGCCTCTCTGGGGCTGGTCTTAAGGGCACACCAGGAGCAGCTCTGATTGGCTGCAGGGGCTGGTCAAGTGGTCTGTTTGGCGGGGGAGGAACTACTCGTGCTCTAGTTGGACTTGGTGGACGACTGAAAAAAAATAGTTTTACCATTTGAAATGATGTTGTTAGTTCAGAAACACTATAGGGGAACGTAGACGCTAGTCCAGTCAGGGACAACATACTGACCAGGACATAGCATCAAGCCAGGCACAATACACTGATCAAGACCACAATTTGTCTTCAATTTAGCATTTCCTAGAAACAGGCTGTTTTCAAGGAAGCCTGGCTGCCTGATGTGGATCAATGTGATCCCCGTAGCAATGAGTGGGACGCAGATGAAGCCAAGCATAGCACAACTGTCTGGAGGACCGCGAGACACCTTTATCAGCATGCTCAAGATGTAAGGAAAGCTTCTACAACCCGCCACTTAACGTCCTTTTCAGAGTGCACAAAAGAGTAAACTTACTCATTGTGGACGTTAAACAATAGATGTACTCCCACTGTTAGATTATCTATCCACCACGAAGGAAACAGCTTCATATTCTAGTAAATCAGCTTTCAAATAAAAAACAACTCTGACAGCACTTAACTGCTGACTTGTAGGTAGGCTAGGGACAGCCACATGATAGGAAGAAAAACCCAAAAATGTTATGTTCCATTCTCATGCAGAACAGGACCACTTGCTCCACTCCACCAAATCAATGATAGTTACCTCTCGCTTGGTCAACTTTCCTTAGGACTTAGATAAGAGTCTTCTATTCTTGAAAGGTTATTGTTTGTTATTTTTTTTCTCATGTTGTTCCCTACTTTGTTGGCATGTCGCAGTGTGATGGTACCCACTGTAGTACAACCCCTCTCTTGGCTTTTAGTTTGCCCAAGACTATCTTAAGCTCTGGCAGTTTATCATTCTTAGGCCTTTCAGAATTGACATTACACATTAAGGAATACAGTCTGTTGGCATTGGCTTGTGTTACTAATTATTTCTGCATACAAATGTAACCAACCATGTTCTTGATTGGAACACACAAGGGAACAAAATAGAGGAGAGGCCAAAGGAGATGTACAGTTTAAAAAAGAAAAGATCAAAACAACTGTTGCATCGGAAGAATAACCAAGAAGATGGTCCAAAGGGAAAAATTGATTCTAAGCAATAGGTGCAGCCACCCAATGGTTTCGAGGACAAACGGAATCAAGCCAATGTTTCCTTCGTTGTATGTCATAAGAAGAGACCAAATGGAGGTGGGGCTGGCAAACTCCTCGTGTAAAAAACCATTTCAATGAAACCACACTACAAATGACCAATAGCAGGCTTTCCTAAAAGCTGGCTAGAGTAGTGGAGGCAGGGTCAATTAATGCATTCAAGAGTAGATTGGAGGTACATAGCTTTTAGAATAAGGAAATGTAAATGAAACTGGTTGTATATAGTCTCTGCTGAGTTTTCTGAAGACGTTAAGTTAAACCAAATGCAGTGTTGGAACCTATTGCCCCATCAAATAGGCAAGAGGACAACAATTTGCAGCCCAAAGTTCTGTGCATAACCTCTACACCTCAAGGTAGAAGAGGAGCGACTAAGTAAGTTCTGTTCATAAAAAGACAATTGATGAAGGGAAGATAGAAGAATCTCACTTGTTGTATGGAATAGAACTCCCTGTTGAATTGCTATTATTCTCAAGATTCAACCATTCATCATTGACGGGAGGTGGAGTTGGAGTGGTCACTGTAGTTGTGGACACTTCTCCGATGATCTGTAGAGCATCCTTGGTAGCATGGTACATTCTGAGAATCTCTTCCCGCCGCTGGCTTTCCTCTGCGGATTCTTCCATCATTGAGCCCTAAAAATGTTCCAGAAATAAATATTACTTAGTTCCTGTTATGCATACGTTTCAGGTATTTAAAGGATCTAATTACACATCGCAGTCAACATTTTCCAGCTTATGAACCAGATGAAGTTTGCGTACACCACCAGAGTTCTGCCGTACCACAAGTTGGGAACTACTGACCTAGTGGATTCTTCTATTCCTGCAGCCAAGAAAAATCGCAGGGTATGTTCTAATTATGAAATAATGTAAAATTTTCCAAACATCTAATTACCTTTTACATTGCTCCTCACATGGTCGTCTGTGGAATACCAGCCGTGACGAGTGACCAATATTAAATAAAATGTTATATATAAATTGATATAAATATTCTGTTATTCTATACTTGCAATCCTGGTATTCAAACAGGCATGTTAATGTCTGTTGCCAGGTAGCCAAAGACTATCGGCTATCCGTAGTAGGTATTTTAAAATTTCCTGTGACTTACTAGACCTGGGGGAAGGTAGAAATAATTTGGGTAGATTTTTAACTAGAATGTTTTTATTTTGTCTGGACAGCAGCCATTAACTCATTCGCTCCCGAATATTTAGTTGTGACTTTTTCCTCTTCACTAAAAGTTCACTGAAATACCACATATTATATACCAAATGTTCATAATTGAATGCAGAATTTAATAGAATACAGATTTTAAACATGTGGGCATGAACTTTTATGTTAGAAAGATTATAGTTGTACAAGATTTTGTTAAAAACAAAGATTCAGAAAAAATAATTGGTACGCATCATTCAATTATTCAACTGTACTCCAATTTATGAATATAGCAATGACTTTCAAATGAAGTTAATCCAATTGAGAACACATAATTCCTATCTGTTACAACCCCACATAATTCCTATCTGTTACAACCCATCTTATAAGGTGCTTTGAGTCTTGCAATCGCTCAACAGGATTGGAGATTCTTGGCCTTCCACTTGTGCCTGGCCCTTTATCCTTTTCCTCGGATAGCATTATTTCAGTCGCTCTTTTTATTAGCTGGTCCTTTAAAATTACTTTAAATTCTTTGAAGGACATTTTCTTTATTCCCATTGGCCTGGTCAGCATGAACAATATGAACGAGTTGTGCTGGCATATTTCCAATAGCCAATGAAACAGTTTTTTTCCACCACTTGTATGTCTTTCTTCCAACAACAGAGTAGTAAGTAACCATCTGATCAACAAGATTACAACCACTCATCGAATGGTTGTAATTGTTAACGACCAGAGGTTTGGTCTTCTTCTTGACAGGGTGAGTGAATGTAGCAATTGTTGCTTTAGTGGACTCTAAGACACAATGATTCTTAGCTTTTTTGTCCTTAAAAGCAGTTAATAATACATTGTCACCTGGGTCAAGGAAATTCTTAATTTCCATGTGTTTTATTTGAAGGTTTTTCAATTGTGGTGGGAAATCTTTTCTATTCATGTTCAGAGTACCTGTATAATACAGTTCTCTTTGCAGCAGGTGTCAAACAAGAACCGCTATCGTATAGTAGCGGTTGACAAAAATATGATGGCCAGTCATTACGTATTTTAGTTAGGTGTAGAAAACCTTCACAGCCATCCCGCCATCCATATCCGCAGCTGGATCATTTGATGTATTTGCACCAAAATATGTTAGTATATTTAAAACATATCCTGTTGAAGAGTCCACCAAAACCAAATGTCTTTATATGGTACTGTTTGGGCTTGGATGGGTTGTACTGTTTGTACTTTCAGCGGCCAGTGAAACCGACAACCATTTCATCAATTGATAAATTTTCATAAGGATAAAATGCCAGATTAAAATTTTCAATGAGTAGGTTCATGAAAGGCTCTATTTTATCTTTGTTTTCACATAACTGCTTATAGCGTCAACCAAATAATCCATAATATTATCTGTAAACAAACTCTGAAAACAGTCCAAAGGGGTTGAGTCTAGTGAATCTAGTGAAGCATGAAGGACACCTGGAGTTTTGTCTCTTGATGGAGGAGTCAAGACAAACTGGCTACTTGTTGCCCCATTCTGAACTTTTCTCCAGTTAGTAGCATCATGTCTGGCTCTTTTAATGCCATTACCATTGCTTGAGACAAAAAAGGGCACCGCCCCTCGTCAACACATTCAGAATCACTTTCACTGCTCAACCTAGACCTATTGCTAGACGAAGAAACTGAAATTATCTTTGTCATCGCTACCTCTAGCAATCATAGAATCTAACCATTCCCTAGCTTTAACAGCAGAAACTCTCTTTGGTCTGGTTGAAGAGGTTTGTGATTGATTCATGATGCAAACAATTTTTTTCTGAAATCTAGGTATGAAAAAACAACACGTTTTCAATGTAAATCCCATGCTTCCGGAAAAGAAAAGTACAAAATCTGAAATAAAAGATTTACAAAAACTAGGAATAGGAAAATATGTGATTTAGTGGACACAGTCAACAAAGCCGATATATTGGCTTTTGGGTTTTCTAGAAAAGACCGGACGCTGATATATCGGCTTGTGGGACTGAATGAGTTAAGCCTACTCTTCTCTATTTCTAACTGCCAAATAATGTTTAACGTGCACCACACTGAACATGGCCGTCTGACCTCCCTGTCTCACTACCTAGAGATCAGGGAAATTTTACCGGAAGATCCATGTGAAAAAATCATGGTGATTCAAACCCACGACCTCTGGCACCCGAGACAGACACCTTACCTCGAGACCACTGAGCCCCATCATATATAACTACATGCTTCTTTTACTATTTTCAATTTCAATAATTTATTGTAATATGTATTCCTGAAAATGATATATACCAAGAAATAACTACTACTTAAGTTAGTGACAAAACGAAACAGGATGTGAAATCATCCAGAGACAATAGAATCATCTCAAGATATGCTTGCTAAATATAGCCAATCCAATAATAACTTACACAGTTAGTTTTATCACAAACATAAACTATCAACTATGTATTTTAGTGTAAAGCTTTCTACGGTGTAACAACTATAAATTATGGTTACCAGTCTGTTTGTACTTTATTACTTATTTGTTTGCTGGTATGCATGCATGTTGGTATGCATGTATGTATGTACAAACGTAAACATACATAATAATAATAATAATTTGTCCATCGACACCAATGAGGACCACCAACATCATCACGTCATGATGCATCCTTGAGTTTGTGAGCGCGCTCATGGCTGATCAAGCCAATTTGAGCCTGGAAAGATCTTTGATAAGACTGGCAAACGTGGACTGCGGTTGTCTCTGATATTTCTGATGTTTCTGTTATTTTGTTTGCTCTAGACTTCCTGGTTGCACGTCTATCCTGGGCAGCCTGGATATGAAAACCCTCGCTGAGTCAACATAGAAAAGTGCGGTCACAAACGGCGTTGAACTCAGCGAGGGTTTGTGACCACACTCTTCTACGTTGAGCGATTTTGAGCCAGATTTTTCCAGGTGTTATTGTCTATTTGACGCATCCTAGGGTCGACCCAGCCTCAAAAACTGGTTACCAGAATAATCTGGGAAAGTTTGTGACCGCACTCTTCTACATTGAGCGATTTTGAGCCAGGTTTTCCCAGGTTGAGCCAGGTTTTCCCAGGTGTTAATGTATATTTGACAGCACTTAAGGAACTCCTTCAGATCAATCTCTAAAGGTTTTTCTGGAATGCTGTGTGATCAATTTCCTTCACTGTAGTGTGTGCTGAGCGCCTGGGTAGGATGCTGTTAATCTCGCACCCAATGTCAGTTTGTTTATGTGTGTTTCCAAGATTATATTCGGATGCTAACAATACTTAATAAGTGAACACACGAGCACACACACACACATATACATACATATAGACAGACACACACATACGCATGAATGAAGCCGAGGTAGCACAGTGGTTAGTACACTGGCTTCCCAACTAAGCAATCAGGGGTCAGTCCCCAGTTGATGTGTGATTTTTCTGATCGCAAAATGCATCCTGGGGTCGACCCAACCTCAAAAACTGGTTACCATAATAATCTGGGAAAGTTGACCACATTACCCTTAGCGTGCCATTGGCCAAGAAAAATATAACAGGCTGCAACGGAGCTGACTGGCTAAGGAGAAGGGATCGAAGAGAGAAGGCAACTCGGTACTCAAATAATGTCTGCTGAAGTCGGATGTGCGAGACCGAAAGGTGCAAAGATCACAGTCAAACTGTAAACTGTGATACAATGCTTTACGTTCTCTGGACTACATTCTGCTACTTGAGACCTTTTCAGAACTTGATAGAGGGAGATTGAGAACAAACGAAGCCAAGTCAAGTCATGTCGTGCTCAGTTTGACAGATCAGGCGTATCATTGGTTTTTCATGTTATGACCGCTTCTTCCAGTTGACCTAGCTGTTAATTGGTGCCTGATGAAGACAGGGGGCTATGGAGTTCATGCTCTGTTGTCAAAACTTTCATCAATGAAATAGACTGAGAACATATGCCCAGGAGCAATGAATTCAGTTCTATTAACCATTTTTCTTTTTTTCTTTTTTCCATTTAATCAGTTATATCATTTGATTTTTCAGTGTACAAGATACAATGATTCACTAGGCTATTTTCAGTCATCTCATTATTGTATTTTGCGTTTTAATCTAAATAAATTATGTTTTACAAGACCTAATTTTTGTTGTTAACATTCTATTTCCTAATGCTCATTTTCAGTCACACTTTGTTTTCATCGTGAGTGTTTTACACAAAGTTATTTAAGTCATTTAATTGTTCCGCTTTTGTAAAGAAAAGTTTATTTGAAGATACACATAATTGAGTTTATTTTGTAATCTATTAATTAGGTTTTACAAGACATATTTAATCCAAGTATCACTGATTATTTTTGTTTACTTTTCTAACAAATTAATGTACAGTTTTTAGTTTTTGACCAAGTCATTATTTCAGTTACATATAAATGGTTTACATTTTATTTATTTATATCTTTGTTTTCTAAAGTCAATTTTCAGTTATATGTTCTTTCAATCTACACATTTTAGGGAGCTATATTACCTATTTCATTTATTTGTTTTGTTTTGTATATCTTCTTTCTTCTTCTGCGTACACAGTCAGACAGTAACCATTATTTTTTCGAAAAAAGCAGCCGTCATCCTGAGGCTGTCGACACTGCCATACAGCTTGTCTTGCAGTTCCACTGGCAATGGCCACATCTGCTCTCTCTGATCCTCGTATGTCGGGCAGTTCTGCAGCAGATGTTCAGTGGTCATTTTACCAGTACCGCACGAGCATTCGTCGGTACACCCTATCTTCAGTTTGTTGAATAGGTGGTACCTCAGTCTGTTGTGGCCAGTGCGGAGTCTGAAGACAACGACCTGCTCTCTTCGGTTCAACTGGTAATAGGCATCGTTTTTGGTGTAACCAGTATGTTCGGTTTCCCATTTGGACATGTATCTGGCTTTGATAAGCCGTTTTGACTCTTCGTACGTCATACTGGTATCTGTTTGTGGTAGTCTTGCACCTTCTTTTGCCAGTCTGTCGGCCTCCTCGTTGCCTTGGATGTTGCAGTGTGACGGAACCCACTGTATCACCACCCTTTTTGGTGCGGACTGCTGGCACAGTTTGCAGAGTGCTGCTCTTAAGTCATTAAGCTCAGTGTTCTTCTGGCTTTTTAGCGCTGTGACTACTTCGAGAGCATCTGTCAGCAAGACTATATGGCTCTCATTTTCACTGTGTGTTGCCATTTCTTCCACTGCCGCCCTCAGTGCCTCTGCCTCTGCTCTGAAATTGCTTGTGTACTTACCAGTAGCGAATGACAGTGTTATATTTGTGCCATTTGGTAGGTTCAGGAATGCTCCTGCCCCTCCGTTCTGTGTAGTGTTTGTTACAGAACCGTCGGTGTATGCATGGGTCCAGTCCATGCTTGGGTAGCTTTTCGTTATGAAGCTTAGGGTAGTGTCTCTCCTTTCTTTCTCACTCTGGCAGTTTTTGTTTGCAATACCTGGTATATTTTCTACCACCTCTGGAAATATATCCTGCCTCCAAGTAGGTTTTCGTACAGTAGTGATGGGTTTTGGTGTTGTTAGTGCGTTTGTGGGATCTTCGTGCATCTTTGCTTTGGCTATTTCTGCAAAGTTTCTCCGCTTCAGTTTCCCATTTCCCAGATTGTTTAGTCTCTGGTACATTGGATGGTCCGTCAGTCTTCGGAGTTTCTCTGACTGCAGCTGGGCTCTGCAGTCTCTTCTATCGGTCATGGATTGCAGTCTTGTAATCTTTTCAAGTTCTACAATTGGCGTTGACTTCATGCCACCTGTTATAATTCTCATGGCTTGGTTTTGAAGTTTGTTAACTTTATCGAAGTTCGCCTTCGCTGCTGTTGTCCATGCCGCAATGCCATACTCGAGAACTGGTCTCACTCTTCCAGTGTACAGTTTCTTTAGTATGCTTTCGTCTGCTCCCCAGCTTGTGCCAGCAAGTTTCCTCATGATAGCCATTCTTTCTCTGGCTTTCATTCGGTTTCTCTCTATCTGACTTTTCCATGTCATGCGCCGATCAAATGTGACTCCCAGATAGGTTGGGTTGTCGTTTGGCTGCAGGATTTTGCCATTTAGGCTTAATTTGGTACTTTGGGGTTTTAATGAGAGCGAGAATATTGTGCACGTGGTTTTCTCCTCGTTTATTTTTACCAGCCATGAGTTCGCCCACTCTTCCAGTGATGTTAGGGCCGTTTGCATCCGATTTCTTGCTATGGTGAGATTCTTTTCAGAGGTCCACATAGCCAGATCGTCTGCAAACATTGAGCTATGGACTCTTCTTGGTATATTCTCTGTAATATCGTTTATATATACCAGAAAGAGTGTGGGTGACAGTACTCCCCCTTGGGGTACTCCCTGCTCGAGTGTCACCTTTTTGCTCATCTGCCCTTGTACTTGGACTCTGGCCGTTCTTTGTTTGAGGTAGTGGTTGATCCACTTGTACATCTTCCCACAGACATCACTTCTTCTCAGCTTGACTCTAAGTCCGTCCTTCCAGACTTTGTCAAATGCCATTTCCAGATCCACCCAAACAGCTACTGTGTGCTTCTGTGCCTGGTAGGCATCTTCTATCTCCTGGGCTATGAGGATGACCTGGTCCTCAGTGGATCTGTGCTGTCTAAAGCCGGCTTGCTGTGGAATTAGAATTCGTTTTTCTTCCAGATGCCACATCAGTCTGGTGTTTATCATCCGTTCCATCAGCTTGCCGACACAGCTCAGTAGGCTTATGGGCCTGTATCCATTCGGATCTGTTTTATCCTTTCCTGTTTTTGGTACTGGTACCAGTATTGCATCCTTCCATGCCTGGGGTACAATACCCCTTTTCCAGCTTTGGTTCAGGACTGATAGTAGTTTTTTCTTCGCTGTTTGGCCCAGCCCCATCAGCATTTCGTTTGTTATCCCGTCTTTTCCGGGAGATTTCCTTTTCTTTAGTGTTCTCATAGCCTCTTCCATTTCGCGCATGGTTAGTTTGGCCATCATGTGCTCTTCAGGAGCCGTATTTATGTTTTCGTGACTCTTTAGCTCTTCGCTAATGTCTGTATGCTTATCTGCAGGGACCTCGATGTGGTTTGCTCTGGCATAGTGATCGACAAAGGCGTTTGCGGCTTTCTTACCTGTGATCAAGTTCTCGCCCTGCTTGATAGTAATTTGTTTATTTGACGGGGTTTCGTCGTTCATGGCTCTGACTAGCTTCCATAGCTTGTTCCCTTCTTTGTCCAGGTTTAAGCTTTCCGTTTTGTTTTTCCAACTTTCTCTTGCTGTTTGCTTGAGAGTGTGTTTGTACTTCGCCGTGGCGGCTTTGAGGGCGATGTTTGCCTCCATGGATTTTTCACGTTCTGCCACGTTCCTAGCATTTGTTACTGCATCTTCCACTTTCTGTAACTCATCATTCCAGTAGGGCTTATAGTTTTTCCTAGCTCCTCTTGGGATGGTTTCAGTGGCGGCTTGCATTATTGCCTTGCTTAGGCTCTCTACCATGGGCTTCATTTTGGTGTTTCGTGTGTTGATGGTTTCACACAGCCCATCTGTCAGGATTGCAAATCTGTCCCAGTCGGCTCGTTTGTAATTCCAACGTGGGAGCGGTTTTGTTTCCTGTGGGCCTACTTCCATGTCAATGGTTAGCCTGATCGGCCTGTGGTCGCTACCTGCCAGTTGGTTTAGCACCTGGCGGTCTATTTTATAGTGTATGTCCTGTGTGGAGAAGGCCAAATCTGGAGTCGAGGTGGTATGCCATGTTCTTGAATAGAAGCTAGGGCTATCCTCCGGCCTATTGATTAGGGAGAGATTTGCATCTATCTCCCAATCTTCCACTTCGTCACCTCTGCTGTCTGTGTCAGAGTAGCCCCATCTCTCCGAGTGGCTGTTGAAATCTCCAACTACTATGCAGTTGGAGTCTCTGACCTCCATACTCGAGAGCGATAGGTCTCTGTTTGGTGGTCCGTACAGATTGAAAATGCGGAGCTTCGTCTCTTGAGCCATTATGTCAACTCCTACAATTTCTGCTTGTCCGGTGTGATTGACAGGTACCGCGCTACTCGGTATGCTGTTTCTGGTCAGTATCAGGACCCCTCCTTTGTGGCCTTCTCTATCTAGACGGAAGGTCTGGTATCCTCTGATTGAGAATTTATGGTTACTGTTGAGGTGCGTTTCCTGGATACATGCCACGTCAATCTTACCTTCATGCAGGTGGTGTGTTAGGGAAAGTTTTTTGTTAATGACTCCCTCCGCATTCCACTGTAATATTCTGAGGGTCTTGAAGTTTTGGCCAATAGACGTTACCCCATAGCCATGTGCCTTGACTCCACGACACATGGGTGGGTGACCACCAGTAGTCAAGGGTGGGCCCCTTCGAGGCGTGAGGCCCGGCGCTATCGCTGCCTGGCGGGTCTCCTCAGGATGAGCGCCATACGTTTTTCGAATAGGTTGTACTGCCATCATACTGTGATTTACGTTGCACTGTTTTGTTAGGCTTGCGGCCCCGTGCATCCGATTTCAACAGGCGTTTCTGTAGGGATGCCCTCCTTAGCCTTTGGCTGTCCCCAGCCTATCTGCAAGGCAGCAGTTGTTTACGATCAGAGCTTTCTCTCCTATGGAAGTTGTCTTACTAGACTATCGAGTCTTCACTACTCGTGTCTATAGGGTGCAATGATGATGATATATGAGATGGACTGGTTTACCCGGAAGAGAGGCAGTCCAGTGTGTCTGTATCCCAGGATCGTCACGTCCTGCCAGAAACGTAGCATTTGCATTTGAGTGGGGTATCTCTTTTTCCCTTTATTTTCTTGGCTTCTATGCAGGGATGGTACGCCTAGCATTCCCCGCCACCTGGGGTGTTGACACAGTGGGGCAGGTGTGCAATGTCCGCTGGTCTGCATCTCTTCTGCGTCCAGTATGATAGTTATATGGCTGATAACGTACAGAGGTAGATATCGTAGCCGGAGTGCATTCAGCCAGAGGACAAGCCTGGTAATGTCACAGAGATGTTGTTCGCCTGGTGTGCGGACAACTCTCATGGTCGGTGGTTAAGTCTTGACAGTTCACAGTGAGGTGGCTGCTCTACTGTTTTCGACACCCCGACCAGGTACTAAGTCTTTGGTTGGTTTTTTTTTTTTTTATCGCACCCCATCGCCGTACAGGGTGAGAATCAAGCAGTTGTCCGCCCGCTTTGACTTGCGGGCGGTAAGGGCCTCTTACTGTGGCTCTACCTGATAGGGCTGGGGCGCAAGCCCCAGGTCCCGAGCATGTAGGAGCCTCCCATTGCAGTGGTGCTGAGATTTTGGGCGGGATTGCGGCTTACAAGGGTTCGGCCGCAATCCCCCACATGGTAGCCTCGCGCCCTTGGCTTATCAGCCTGGTACGTGAACCAAAGTGTCTGCGGCACCTCTCGATTTGAGCTGGTTTTCCGTAGCAACGCCCAGTCATTCGTAGGGTAAAACTGACCTGTCTTCAGATGATCTATTTCCAGCACCCGTTCACTATTTGGTCAGACGAATTTATTGAGGGCTTTTGTTTGTCAATGACCAGGTATTTGAAATCTGCGGTTTCTGCAGAGTTAAAACACGATTTCCGTAGCGTTCTTTCATTTGAGTGTTTGAGTGCTGACTTGTCATTCGTGAGTCTAATACCAGCGTACGTTCATTATTAGGCCCAAACTGCGGTGCTCTCGATTTGTCAGTTGTTCTACAGTATTGGCGTGTTCAGTCAAATTAAGCCGCAGATTCCACACCTGGTGGTGCCCTTCCGTCAATTCCCTTAGCGAGACAATCAAGTTTCTTAGAGGGTAGCCCCAAAATTTTCGAGGGTCTAATTCCAGCACATGTTCTCTATTAGACCCCGCGAGGGTGTACTTTTTGATAGTCATTCTGCAGTATTTGCGTGGTAGGTTAACTTAGGTCTCAGGCTCCACTCCTGATAGTGCTCTTCCGTCAATTCCTTTATCACACACTGGATGGAGACAGAACCGAGCCACAGGGGCATAACCCCAGAATTTCGGGGGTCTAAGTCCAGCACCAGTTCCATATTAGACCCCAGAAGAGTGGTCTCGGCATGTCACTCATTTCAGTGTTGGCCGTGTTGAGTCAAATTAAGCCGCAGGCTCCACTCCTGGTGGTGCCCTTCCGTCAATTCCTTTAAGTTTCAGCTTTGCAACCATACTTCCCCCGGAACCCAAACACTTTGGTTTCCCGGAAGCTGCCCGCAGAGTCATCGAAGCAACTCCTGCGGATCGCTAGTCGGCATCGTTTATGGTCAGAACTACGACGGTATCTGATCGTCTTCGCGCCTCTGACTTTCGTTCTTGATTAATGAAAACATTCTTGACAAATGCTTTCGCAGTAGCTCGTCTTGCGGCGATCCAAGAATTTCACCTCTAACGCCGCAATACGAATGCCCCCGTTTGTCCCTGTTAATCATTACCTCCAGTTCCGAAAACCAACAAAATAGAACCGAGGTCCTATTCCATTATTCCATGCACCATTATTCAGGCAGCCGAGGCCTGCTTTGAACACTCTAATTTTTTCAAAGTAAACGCGCCGGCCACCCAGGACGCTCAGCGAAGAGCACCCGTGGGAGAGAGCCGGCAGACGGTAGGGCAGGAGACAATGGGCAGTGAACCGGCGCGAGCCGGACCGCCCGCATGCGCCTGAGATCCAACTACGAGCATTTTAACTGCAACAACTTTAATATACGCTATTGGAGCTGGAATTACCGCGGCTGCTGGCACCAGACTTGCCCTCCAATAGATCCTCGTTAAAGGGTTTAAAGTGTACTCATTCCAATTACGGGGCCTCGAAAGAGTCCCGTATTGTTATTTTTCGTCACTACCTCCCCGTGCCGGGAGTGGGTAAGTTGCGCGCCTGCTGCCTTCCTTGGATGTGGTAGCCGTTTCTCATGCTCCCTCTCCGGAATCGAACCCTGATTCCCCGTTACCCGTTACAAACATGGTAGGCATGTCACGTACCATCGACATTTGATAGGGCAGACATTTGAAAGATGCGTCGCCGGCACATGAGGCCATGCGATCAGCACAAAGTTATCCAGAGTCACCAGTGGGGACGCCGCAACCCCGCGAGGGGAAACGACGATTGGTTTTGAACTAATAAAAGCGCTCTTTCCGCGAGGGTCGGAGCTTGGTAAGCATGTATTAGCTCTAGAATTGCCACAGTTATCCAAGTAGGATCGTGTCATCTAAGGAACCTCGACTGATTTAATGAGCCATTCGCGGTTTCACCGTGAGACAGTGTGAACTTAGACATGCATGGCTTAATCTTTGAGACAAGCATATGACTACTGGCAGGATCAACCAGATATCTGTCGGAGACGTACGTACTGCGCACACCGGTCGGCGGAGGAAGGGTGTGTAAAAAGCCTCGCTGGGACGACGGCCGCAGGGACCGACTGACGGGACGGACGAACGGTTGTTCCACCCGTCCCTCACTCCGTCGACCTAGGACCGCCTGACAGGGACCTCCCACACGCACCAGACGACCGACCGACCGGGCTCGCTCGAGGAGGGATGGCAGCGCTCTGTGCAGAACGGATCCCAACGACCTCGGCGACGAATTTCACTGGGACTAGAGACACCATTTGGCCTGCCCTTCTCCCCTTCTCCGTAGGGAGAGAGAGAACGCAGGGCCTCGAGGCAACGATTCCTGCTTTCCATTTGCCGGTCACAAGCTCTTTGCGAGAGTCGGACCACCAGCGAGACGTACTGTCGAGCTCTGCTATAAGCCTTAGAGAAATCACCACGGACGGACCACGTTTCCTGATACGGACCAGACTAGGGCACCTCGGTGGAGGAGCCACTACCACAAACCGCACCCAATTCGCACTACGGGGAAAGGCAGGCGAGCGTTTTCCGCAAGCCCGCGCTATCGCTCCGCCTGGCGGGACTGAGATCGCTTTACCAACACTGGTTGAAATTGAGTCGCTGCGGCGAGACAACTACCCCAGTTTTGTATATAAATGTTTGCTCTTCAAAATAACAAAACCACTATCCATCTGGCATTTTATTTGACGATCTCTAACATGGAGGAATTTATAAAATACACGTGTGATGAAAGTAGACGTAATAAATTAACACTAATCTATTAAAGTTGAAATTATTACCTCCAATTCAAACCAAAACTTGCATAATCAACAACAACACAGAAATAATTAGAAGAAAAAATAAATCAGTATGAAAAATGCAAGACAATTATTATAATTTAAAAATTACGAGCCAATTAAAAAAACAGACAATTTGAACTTATTATGTTATTTTTTTTAACACCACTCTGAAGTATTTCCAGAACGGATTCTGGGGAGGAAAGAATAGTACCACTGAACCTCCATGCATGCCATAAATGGCACCTAAGGAGAATTGTGGATAATGTACAATCAATTCTTAAATAGACCATCAATACAAGAGCACATAAACTTAACTTCCTTATACTGGTTTAGAAGACTGTATACAACCAGTTTCTCACATTTCCTTAATCTAAAACGTATGTGCATCCAATCTATTCTTGAATGCATTAATTGACCCTACCTTCACTATTTATTGGCAATGCATTCCAAGCATTCACTATTCTCTAACAAAATATTTCCTAATATATAATCTGGATATTTATTTAATTAATTTTTAGCTGTGTCCACTTGTTCTTCTAGGCGGTTGCATTTTGAAAAAAAACTATTTATGGTCTAATTTATGCTCTCTTTTGATTATCTTATTAACCCGTATTGTCATCTCGAATTCTTCTCTTTTCTAGACACTGTAAGTCGGTTTTTCTGAGGCTTTAATGTACATAATGTACTTTAGCAAACTCTTCCCGTACAGGGGTACTCTATAGTGGTGGCTCTATACTTTGTTAAGAGCGAGGTTGAAAAGTATAATATGAAGTACAGACTCCTAGCTTTCAAACTGGAGCAAAAGTCACGGTAAATATTAAGATAGTTCAATGGCTCTCTCAATGGTTCATAGAACTGACTTCAATACATATGGGCACCCTGGACTGACTGGAAGACGCAGTTATACCAAGAAAAATCCCAGGACATGCCCAATCTATAAACTGAGCATGACGTGAATCGATCCAGCTATGTTGAGATTGTAAACCAAGCTTACAATCCCTAGGCCACCTACAAATATTAAGATAAATACGAGGCGTGTTAAAAAGTAGCCGACCTACAATTTCTCACTTGGAAGTATGAAACCCGAATCCCCTTCAATGTACTCTCCTTGAGACACCACAGACTTCTTCCAGTCATGTTGGAAGCAGTTCAGAAAGGCTTCTTTTGGAATGGAGTACAGCTGGGTCGGTGCATTCAACATGTCTTCTCGTGACTCAAATCGGGTCTTTTTCAGTGGAAATTTTAGCATAAGGAACAGCTAAAAATTGCAATAAGCCATGTCAGGAGAATAGGGAACCAAAGAAATGGTGTGTTTTGCCAAGAAGGTCTTAATCAGATGCAAAGAATGGACGGGTGCAATTGTTATGATGGAGCTGTCAAGTTCCCGTTGTCCACATGTCCGGTCATTTGTGTCAAACAGCATCACGAAAGTGAAGGATGATCTCCAGGTAGTACTCTTTGGTAGTGTTTTGAGCTTATGGTGCATACTCATGATGTACAACAGGACGGGAGTCAAAGAAAATGCCCAACATGACTATGCTTCACTTTGTGGGTACTCACTACACTCAACCCTGAAAGGCTGACTGCCAACGACTGGCGCAATCTGAGGACGGGAAAAAATTCACGTAAGCACTTGACGGTCCCCTATACCTCCCTGACGAAGGACAGCACCCATGCTTCATTTGTTTCCGTGGAAAAAATTAAGGTCGGATACTTTTTGAACACAACTCGCACAGTAAACTGATGATTCAATCAAAACATTTTCAGCTCAATGAGGAGTATCAAATATTGACCTGTCTACTTTTTTGGTGGCTTAAAGTTTATGTAAAATGGAGTTGCCAGTCCCATGCCCAACACTCCCTAGTCATCTCTTATGACATGTATGGCAGGTTTAGAGCATTACTATTCTTTACTCCCTTTTCGGGTCCTGGTAACACCGATGATTACCTAGCATACTTGGATGATAGTGGTGGTTTCTCAAAAAGAGCTTTCTGCTTTAACCATAATTTGAAAATTGCTGGCAAATTTTGCTGTTTAAATGATTCTAGCCAAACTTAACTAAATATAAATTACAGTTAGGGGAATCGCTATAGATAATGTGTAACGAGCTAGCCTAAAAAAATGATTGAAAGAAGGCATAAATTGGTGGGTGTTCATATACTGCAAGTTTCAAGCACCCCTGGTCTCAAGGTAGGTGAGATAAGTGCCTAGTCATTTGTGAAGAAAACAGGTGATTGGCCTGTTGTGCCTTCTTTGTGTTTATGCCAGCCACCACTGTCTTATAGTAGGAATTTTATAATCATTATAATTTTTACCTGGATAGCGGCCAACAGTCTGGTTTTTTCCATTTTCAACTGCCAAATGTTCTTTTACATGCACAATATTTACATAGTAGCTTTAAATTTTTCTTCCTTCTCCAGTAGGAGTAGAAATCTCACTTTAATTGAGACCAATGGACGTTTTAAACTTGCGATTCGAACCATCCACTATTTCTCGTTTTCATTAGCTTCTTGAGGGGTGAGAGAATTACCTGTCAGCAACAGCAAACCCCCCCCCCCCCCCCCCCACTCACAATCCAGCAGTTACGGTATTCAATAATTTTCTCAAGATGTCTACCTTTTATAGACTTGACAAGAGTGACATTTTTTTTTAAATATTAAGGAATATAAAGCAGTTGGCTCAGCTAAAAGGGCACAGGTTTCGAGGCCTGATAATGACCTATGTTTTCTTCATTTGAAGTGAAATAAAAACTAATCCTGCACACTGCACAGCTACCACAAAGACAAGCAGCATATATTCATTAACCATATACATCCCCAGGAGTATCTAAGAAATTTTGAAAAATGCCTCTTCTTTCATTGTCATCCACTAGATGTTTCTTGAACTCCCCAATCATCATTTTCTACATGGGTGTCAATCCAGTGCATATCTGGTTATAGTGACACTGCTTTAGTAGTATGATAACAAAACCTTTCAAACAATTTTAACGATAACACTTACTGCTTAAAACCAAGCAATTTAACCATTCAAGAACAACACATTTAAACAGTGACCTGTTATACTTACTAGAACAGCCTGTTTATAAACACAAATAGTATAAATACACAGTGATATTTATATAAAGTTTAAGTGCAACATTTAAATATTGCAATTATTTACAACATAAATACAACTTCTATATCAGGGATCTCAAACACATTGTGGACCCAGGGGCCGCAAGTGGGTCATCAAACCATATCTTATAGTCAGCAATGTCATTGGATCTTATGGTCAGCAATGTCATTGGATCTTATAGTCGACAATGTCATTGGATCTTATAATCAGCAATGTCATTGGATCGTATAGTCAGCAATGTCATTGGATTTTATGGTCAGCAATGTCATTGGATCTTATAATCAGCAATGTCATTGGATTTTATGGTCAGCAATGTCATTGGATCGTATAGTCAGCAATGTCATTGGATCTTATAATCAGCAATGTCATTGGATCTTATAATCAGCAATGTCATTGGATTTTATGGTCAGCAATGTCATTGGATCGTATAGTCAGCAATGTCATTGGTTTCACAAAATGTGATAAGACATATTAAAGGACTGTATTTTTTTAAATTGAGAATTTTTCAAAAACAGAACAATGACCAAAATAGCAAAAGACACCTGTTATATGTTACAATAAGGAAGGAGAGCCAGCATGATATGGACAACACAGCCAACACTATCTACACGTTAGGTTAAGGAAAGAACCACTATGCAATGGAGAACAGTGAAAGAGGGGCTGACCTAAGGCAACATGTTAAAGAAAGCATAGAGGCTGAAACAGAAACTCTAAGCCAGAAATGAGCTACCTTTTCAATAATGGCCACAGACAGGGTGGAGTGCAGGGAGTTTATTACTCTCCTTAAAGATGAGATCTAGGAACTAAGACGCTGGTCTGGTCAGACACAACATACTGATCAGGACGTTACGTTAGGGTCAGGCGCAATGTACTAACCAAGACCACACCTTTTTCCCATTTAGCGTTCCCTCGAAACAGCCTGTTTTCAAAGCAGTCTGACTAACAGGATGTGGATCGACGTGATCCCCGTAGTAGTGAGCATTACTCAAATAAAGCCAAGCCTAGCACAACAGCCTGGGTGAGCTCAGTCCACCTTCATCAACATGCATGGGATGTGAGGAAAACTACTGCATGTGGTCTAGTCGACAGTGAGCTGACTTGCTAGACTGAGATTACAGCATGCCATGGGTTCGAGTTCACGGATGGACAGAAAAAAAATCCTGGCTGTGGTTCTTGCTTGGTACGACTGCTCCTCCAGTCAACCCAGCTGTAAATTAGTCCCTGACATATAAGTTATGGAAGGTAAAAACAGCAAGGAAGGGAACTGGCCTCCCCACCTATCATAGGCGTTTCAGTCTCTGTAGACCATGCTCTCGTGGTGCCCTGTGAGTAGCCTCTCTCCAGGCCGCAAGCCTTAGCGCTGAATATGGAGACCTGGGGCTGCCAAAACTGCAGGAACCTCTTCTCTACCTCACTAGTGTAATCAAAAGGAATGCAAAGCATGACAATTTGACACCAGCTCAACTGCAGGAGCTGCCAAATGAGTTCACAATCTTGAAACCATCAGCCCTAGGTGCTACCACTCCTAACATAGGTCAAACAGTACATGAAGAATTATCTTCATCCATGACGGCAATTGTTACAATGTGACTAACATTTACCTTTTACTGCAACCCACCACTTAATGCTCTTTTCAGGGCGCACCAAAGAGTAAACACTCATCGCAGGCGTTCAACACCAAAAGCAAAAACATAGACAAGATCAGACCTGTTGGCCACTTATCATTTTAACAGTCATTCACAAAGAATTTACACTCAGTGTAGAAGGAAATATATTCAAAAGTGTATGATAAACTTGAACCTTGGTGACAAACAATACAAAATCTTAAAAAAAAAAATTTAAAAAAAAAGATAAAGAGAATTGTGTAATCTAAACCAGTTTTCTTCAACATGGAAAAAAGGAAAAGAGCAACAAAGAAGTCCCTGACATTGAGCGCAGGATTAAGTCATCCAGATATTCATGGAAGAACTTGATTGCCATTGTCTCTAGGCATGACATTAAAACCCTTGAATAACTAACAGAAAAACTTATGAGTCACTAACAGAAAAACCTATGAGTCACTAACAGAAAAACATATGAGTTACTAACAGAAAAATATGAGTCACTAACAGAAAAACATGAGTCACTAACAGAAAAACATGAGTCACTAACAGAAAAACCTATGAGTTACTAACAGAAAAACATGAGTCACTAACAGAAAAACATGAGTCACTAACAGAAAAAACATATGAGTCACTAACAGAAAAACCTATGAGTTACTACATATGAGTCACTAACAGAAAAACCTATGAGTTACTAACAGAAAAACCTATGAGTTACTAACAGAAAAACATATGAGCCACTAGCAGAAAAACATGAGTCACTAACAGAAAAACATATGAGTCACTAACAGAAAAACATGAGTCACTAACAGAAAAACCTATGAGTTACTAACAGAAAAACATGGGTCACTAACAGAAAAACATTTGAGTCACTAACAGAAAAACATATGAGTTACTAACAGAAAAATATATGAGTCACTAACAGAAAAACTACTACTGAAATGTAAACGATCTATATGGAGTGTGGCCCTCAGTCCATCAAACTTACCCTCAGGTGGCCCTCGTAGTGGATTGAGTTTGAGAGCACTGATTTATAACAACTGTTACAATATTTACTAATGCTAATATAACAAGCAGGCAACTAAGCTGGTTTGGTCAGGTTTCAGTCTTGCATCTCTTTTTCATTCAAAAGAATGCACAGGGCAGGTACAATACATGGCTTCCTTACTGAGAGCCTGTATCTGAGGTGTACATACTTTTATACGGAAACATGTATGTCCATGGAATACAAAACTGCTTGATAGCAGAAGATTTTAACATGACCTACTTACTTAATGTTGAAACTATAATATTTTAACTCTTTACAGCCTGTACTGCCGGGCACTAGTCACTGAAAACCTTAAAATGTCAGCCCGTCTATTCTAAAATGGACCTCTGAATCGTGAATTTGTGTTGTTGCGTAATTTAGTTTGCTGTATAATCATAATTTTGGTTCAATTTGTCCAATAATAATGAATTTTATTTGGAATTAAAATTGGACGCATGGAATTCCAACATTTTCACCGGACTGAAAGACACAAATCAGCAAAATTAGTCAGGACTGGAAAGGGTTAAGCAATATCGAAAAGAAAAGATTGATTTAGCAAAATGTTAGAATTATAAAAGCATATCCACACTAAAACACCATGAAAGGGTTTTGTTTAAAGACAGGAGATAGTTACAATTAATAACATGCGTGAACACAACTTCATAAAGTAAAAAACTAGTATTTCAAATTTTTTAAATGGCATCGTTTTACTCTATGATGTATGTTGTTTGTACATCGTAATTGATGAGGCCACTTTGTCAACATTCACTGTTCACATGAATTCAAAGATGGCCAAATAAGCCAATCACAGCACTGAATTGTCTCTCGCATCAAGTACAAGGAAATAGGACACCCTTTCCACCAGGGTTGATGTGAGCTGACTTACAGAGCAATTGTCTCTGTTTAGCCTAATTTATTCTTGATACCTCAAGTCTCTGAACACTCTTCCCAATAGTGTTGCGCTAGTCTGCCCGATTAATAGCAATTATTTCTTAGTCAACATTGTTAATACCGCACTGGATCAGTGATCTCTTAAGTGTGTCCTTGTACCATTTCCAATGACCACCACTTGGTCTCTTGTCATTTTGCAGTTCGCTATAGAGCAAATCCCCATGGAGAGATACGGCAAAGTTTGAGTGTCCAATGCAATTGTTAATTTGAGTATCAATTATGATATTTTCTTTTTTTTTTTTTTTTTGTGCATTTGCCTTATTTTCTCTAATTCCCAAGGCGGTGTGCGTTGCACTGTGGTTTTTATTTTGCGCCTGTCGGCCCAGTGCATCCGACTTCAGCATGCATTTTATGTAAGGGTCTGCTTCCTCCTGCATTTTCTAAGGGTTTGCTTCCCCGGGGTAACGGCCGGTGCTGTGATGGGGATCGAACCCAGCACCTTCTGGTTGTGAGCCGTGCCACTTAACCACTAGGCCACGCCGTCCCCATATGATAATATGATATTAGTAGGTTGAATGTAAGAAAAAGTGCCGTACAAATGTTAGCAAGTTCGTCATGGGAATAAACAATTGTCTGCTCTCTTCATAACTTATATCTTTGACATCTCACGCCAAGGTGGGTTTTTAATGCATGAAACAAGTGGAAATCGATCGATGCAAAGTCAGGGTGTGTAAGACAGATGTTCAAGAAGCTGTCACCCTAGGTGGTCAATTTTCTCATGGGTTAATCAAGTCGCATGCAATCTAGCATTGTCATGATGGAGTGGTACTCCTCAAATGCGGATGTTTTCTTCAATTTGCATCCAGAAGCATCAACAGAACTTCACAGTAAATACAGGAATCACGTTGTCACCTTTCTTCTGGAAGTTGGTTGACAGTACTCTGTGAAGAATCCCAAAACTCTGCGAGCATAACCTTCACTACTGATGGAGTAACCTTGAATTTCTTGGCAAAAGCTGAAGAGGGATGTTTCTGTTGCATTGAAGCATGGTTTGATTTGGGTTGGTAGTCATGCACCAATAGTGTTACTCAAGTAACAATTCTTATCAGCAAAACTTCTCCTTCATCCTTCATCTGCATAGCTACAAAGATGCTGCAATGACACGCCATTCAGTTCATTTCATGTTCGTCAGTCATGTGTCTGGGTACCCACTGTAACCACACTTTATAGAAATTCAATAATTTGACAAATAATTGTTGACAAAAGCAGTTTTTGAGAATCCTTGAGAAAATGTGTCGATACAGATATGCTCTGCTTTACATGACAAAAGAAATTGTTTTTTAAAATATGCGCATCCAATTTTGCTGCTTTACATGACAAAAGCAATTTTTCAGAGTTCTTGAGAAAATATGTCCATCCAGGTATGCGCTGCTTCATGTGACAAACACTTTTTCTTTCCATACAAATTTCCTTTGCAAATAAAGCTCAACAACACGCTGCCCTTAGACTACACACCCTGTGAGCATGCACGACATTTTGTATTTGTGCATGGGCACCATCTTGTATTTTAGCTTCGCTCGTGCATTCGGCACCTAAACTACATTTTTCAGCTATGCTATTTCAGTTTGTGACCTACTTACTGACTATCCCTATTATTATCAGGGAAGTAATAATTTTAAGGAAGACAACTACTTTTAGAAATAAAATTACGTTATATATATATATATATATATATATATATATATATATATATATATATATATATATATATATATATATATATATATATACACACACATATATATATATATACATATACATACAGACGCACACATACATCCAAGCACTGGTTTATGCGTCTTAATATCGCCCAAATTGACTACGTTCTAGGGTGGAATAGGCGCGCCTCCACCAGTAGAAACTAGTGAGGCAAACAGGAAAAAATTTTTTAAATTAAAATAAATTAATAAGCGTGTTATACAAAGAAAGAGAGTAGAGTGGATTCAATACTGGAATAAAGGTTACTGCACGTGTGCCCACCTGATCTCCAGTGGAGTATAAGCTGGGTAACAAATCATCTTTAATGTACAACTTCATCTGAAATCAAAGTAGCAGGCAGAAGCATACAAGTCTGGGCTTTACTGCATGGCCATGACAAAAAAATAAAATTATAATAATAGAAACTGGTGAGAAGAAAAAAAGATAGGATATTTAATCAAGCTGATTAATTTAACCACAACAATGCAGACACCATTGATTTCTCCTTGATGTCAGTTGTGAACAAAGAAAGCTCCACAGCAAAGACAACATCAAAAAACATCAAAGCATGCACATGATGCGGAACAGTCAAGGTGTGCTTTTCATATGAGCATCAGTCTGCACTTGGGTGTGCATAGCAATTACCTGATCACCAGATGAGTATATCTGGGCCAACAGGTCATGCTCTATATAAAGTCGAACCTGGAATGATGTGTGTAATGTTACATGAAAGAGATTTTAAGTAGTTACGAGAAAGATATTTTACGTGATTGAGATTTCAAATGTAAAGATCTTTCACGAAAAATATTAATTGTTTAGATGTTATATTACAAAGCTCTCATTTATACAGATGTTATAAGAAAGAGATTCGAACTATGTAGAATTACATGAATGAAATGTCTTTTGTCTAGATGATACATGAATGAGATTTGTTGTGTAAAGATGTTACATAATAAATTAGATCTTTTCTGCATAGATGTTACATAAATGAGATTTCTTTTTTCAGTATCTTTACGTAAATGAGATTTATTTTGTAAAGATGTTGCAAGAATGAGATTTCTTAGGTATAGATGTTTTATGAATGAGATTTGTTCTGCATAGATGTTACATAAATGAGATTTCTTTTTTCAGTATCTTTACGTGAATGAGATTTATTTTGTAAAGATGTTGCAAGAATGAGATTTCTTAGGTATAGATGTTACATAAATGAGACTTTTTTTGTCTAGATGTTTTATGAATGAGATTTGTTCTGCATAGATGTTACATAAATGAGATTTCTTTTTTCAGTATCTTTACATGAATGAGATTTATTTTGCAAAAATGAGATTTCTTTTGCATGTCATAAAATTAACAATATTTTATTTGCATAAATGTTACATGAGATTATATATGTATAACATTACAAGAAATATATTTCATTTCTACAGATATCAGAGGGCTCCAGGATGAACAGTTTACTATTTTATCCTTATATAGCATATGGAGTCTAGAGTTTTCTTTTAAGGCTAGATATTTACTCCCCCCTCTGAAGACTTTTTGGCTGTGTGTGCGTGGTAGGATGTGTATGATGGGGTGTGATTAGTGGAGTGTGTGATTGGTAGGGTGGTTGAGTGATGAGGTGTGAAAGTGATCAGTTGTGAGCGTGGTATTGTGAAGGAATTGTGGTTTGATGTGTGAGTGGTGGGTTGTGTGAGTGGTAGGGTGTGTGAATGGTGAAGTGAGTGAATGATGGGGTGTGTGAATGGTGGAGTGTGTGAATGGTGGAGTGTGTGAATGGTGAAGTGTGTGAATGGTAGAGAATGTGAATGGTAGGGAGCGTGAATAGAGTGTGAATGGTGGAGAGTGTCAGTGATCAGGTGTGTGAATGATGGGATGTGTGAGTGGTAGAGTGTGTAAGTGGTGGAGTTTACAAACCAATGGTTTGAAGAGCTAGACCACACAGTTAGTCCCCACTTAAGACATAGTCACAGTGTGACAGTGACCTTATCCTGATTTTCATCACAAAGAAAGCCCTACTGGAAACCACTTAAGTTCCACAATGAAATATTTAGTACATTATCCCTGATATCAGTTTCTACTTTGAGACTACCTTTACCTATTTCTACAACTGATAGAAAAGCATAACAGACAATGAGATTGGTACAGAAAAGTACAGAAATATATTACAGAGTTAAAAGCATCTGAAGCAAAATAAACGGAGACACTGACACGTGGGATTGTGGAGCGCCCAAGCAAACACCAGAACATATCCTGCAAGACTGCCCTACTAATACAAATCAAAGAGAAGCAGTCTGACCCAGGGGTGTGACCATGCTCAATAAGATGTGGGAGACGCTAGACCTGAAACGCTGTCTCCTTCATGAACTTCACCAGGCTAGACGCATACTATCACTTGATCGAAGAAGAAGAAAAAGAAGAAGAATAAGAAGAAAAACAAAAAGAGAATGAAAACGAAGAAGAAGAAGAGGATGAAGAAGATGAAGAATAAGGTACAAAGTAAATAAATATATTAAGTAGCTAAAAGCTTCTGGAGCAAAATAAATGGGACTTACATTACTGATGATGAGGTACATAATAGTCTTTGGTATAAGGTCTCTCTGGGTCTTGTGGACAATCTTCAAGTAGGAGTCCACCAGATTTCTAATTGTCTCCACCTGTCTCTCTAACTGTGGGTCCATGGAGGCATAGTCATCTTTGGACTGAATGTGCAGAATGAATGGTAAAGGTCAAATATTGTTCAGGGCAAAAATATTCTCTTACACGTGGCTCCTAGTTGTTGTTATTGTTGTTTAACTTTTGCCATCATTGCAGCTGTTTAACCAAGCAAGATGTCTGGTTTAGTTTAAAAGAGAATTTTGAAACGACTTGTTCTCTTCTTTCTGGACGACTGGCGGATTATTCCATTATTGCGGATGATGAAGGTAAGTTGTTGCAACATATTTTTCTGAGATAGATCTGTTTAATTTGTTTATTTAGCAGTATTAAATACATTTGTAAGGGACAATAACAGATATGATGATCTTGTAAAAAATACTATCTGTGTTCTGTGACGATTTTCAAATTCCGATTCCCCGCGAAATTGATAAATCTAAATGTTGTTGCTGTTTTTCATTTTCACTATCATATTCTTGTATCTCAGAAACTAACACACACACAAAACAAAAATAACAATACCAACAAGTTCTTTATTAATTTATGTCTCTACATACAAACAAATCATATTTATACAACAAACAAAAAATATTCCGGCTTTCAAAGTGAGCAGCCTAGAAAAACGTGACATGCTGAAAAATAATTCAGCTGGGAAACTTCCGTCCTTTTTTTATTCAGATTAATAATAATAATGTTCGCTTAGGCATCTGAGGCCCGTTGCGTCGGTCGAACGCCACCATGACCAGTCAAAACCGCGCTGTGCCAGACCTCGTCTATAGCAGGGGGGAGGGAAGTTGCTTTCTGTTGAAGCCACGTGTTTCGGGATGGCCTCCCCTGCGCTTCCAGTCAGCTGCTTGGATACCCTTAGCACTTTGAACTGCCTTGAAAAGGATCTGGTGAGCTGAAACTTCCTGATCCAGTCGGAGAACATGTCCAAATAGGGAAAGGCAACGACGGTCCAGGACTTCTGATACAGTTGGGAGGTTAGTCATAGTAGAGATCTCGTACCAACGAATTCCAAGAATACGCTGCTGATTGCGCATATGAAAGGACTTGAGTCTTGAGATGGCCTTTACCAGCAGAGTCCAGTTACCTCCTCCATACATTAGCACTGAAATCACACATGACTGGTAAATATGCAGCTGTGAACTCGGGGAAAATCTACCATTGTTCCACATGTGACAGAGTTCGTTCATTACCGAAGCAGCAAAGCCAATCCGTCTAGACATATCTGGCTACTGCATCCGTCAGATGACATTGTATGTCCAAGATAAAATAGTTCATTTACACTCTCCGCTGTGTGATTGCGAACTACCATGTTCTGGGACCTTGTATCATAGCCAAGATACTAAATTTTGGTCTTTGCCCATGAGATTGATAGTCCCATATTTTGAGCTGTACTATCCAGATACTCAAGAGACTGTTGCAGCGCTGTGCTATCCAGGCTTAGCAGCGCCACTTAGCAGGGCCGCTCCAGACTGATGGGGCATCGACCGCATCAACACTGCGCAAATGATGATTCCTTTCAAGGTGGAGAGGTTTGTGTCTGACCTGAATCTTATTTTTCAGGGAGGATCTGAGTGTGACGTCACAGCTAAGTGGAACGCTATGAAAGGTGCCATCTATAATACAGCATTAACTACATTTGGCATGAGGGAATGGACCAATCACGACTGGTTCAATGCACATTTCGCAAGAATGGAACCAGTAATTGAGGCCAAGCGAGAAGCTTTCATCAATTATTTAAAAAATTCAAATGAGAAGAAGCTTGCTGCCCTCACGATAGCCCGAGGCATCAATCGACAAACCACTAGACAATGTGCGAATGAGTACTGACAGAAACTGTGTGAAGAAATTCAGCTAAATGCAGAGACGGGAAATATCCAGGGCATGTATAGAGGCATAAAAATGGTACTGGGCCCTCTGGCGAAAGGTGATGCCCCCCCTGAAATTTCTTACAGGTGCGAGAATCATGGACCGTGACCAGCAGATGGCCAGATGGGTGGAGCCCTACTCTGAGCTCTACTCTCGGGAAATGGTGGTCACTGATGAGGCCTTGTGCAAGCTACAGGTCCTGCCCATTATGGAGGAACTTGATAGACCACCTACTCTGGATTGATGGCGTCACTCTGGAGGTCATCAACAGTTTCATTTATCTAGGGTCTGCCATCAGCAACACTCTCTTGTTCGAGAAGGAGATAGACAGTAGGCTTGGCAGGGCAAGTACCGTCATGCTCGCCTGATGAAGAGAGTCTGGGAAAACACTGCACTGTCTCACTACACCAAGATCAGGGTCTATCAGACCTGCGTTCTTCGCACTCTCATGTATGGAAGCAAGACGTGGAGCACTTTCACTAAACAGGAATGGCGGTTGAACACCTTTCACATGAGGTGTCTATGGCGTATAATGGGAATTGAGTGGCAAGAGAGAGTGTCACATAATAATCTTACAGAAAGCAAACACTCACAGTATGTACTCAATGTTGAGTCAGCGACGTCTACGGTGGTTGGGACATGTTTATCACATGGAAGACGAGAGGCTGCCAAAGGATATCCTTGATGGACAGTTAGCAATTGGAGTTAGACGAATCGGCAATGCCACACTGCGATTCAAGGATGTATGCAAGAGGGACATGAAGTCATGCGACATCCCATCCGAGGGCTGGGAAGAAATTGCTCAGGATAGATCTATCTGGAGACAGTTAGTTGGAGTGAGCATAGTGGCTGCTGAGGTTCGAAGAGGTATTCTCACTGCAGAGAAAAGAGAAAGGCTGAAGAGATAAAGGAACAGCCAGTCAAGCCAGCCTCCTCAGTGCGGTTGTACGATCTGTGGCAGGGACTGTCACTCGCGGATCGGCCTATACAGCTTTTGCAGACAGTGTCGAAATACAGGAGACAGAGCTGGACAAAACTTACAGGGCGCCACGTGCATGGTCTATAGAAACTGAGACGCCTATGATGATGATGACTCAAGAGACTGTTGCAGCGCTGTGCTATCCGGGCTTAGCAGGACTAAATCATTCACGTAGTTGAGGTTAGTGATGCACGTTTGGTCAATAGTGATTCAATGATGCTGAGAGCTGAGGCAGTCTAGGAGCCAGTCGACAGCCAGAAAGAAGAGATCCGGAGCAAATACGCAGCACTGTCTGACCCCTGTAGATGTTGGGAATCTTTCAGAGAGTGTACCCCGAGACGGATTCTGGCACCCGTATTTGTATTATTAAGTCTAGAAACGAAGCAGGAGTTCCGATGCCTTGCATGGCTTTCCACATCGCCGATCTGTCCACCAAATCGAATGCCGCCTTTAAGTCTGTGTGCGCAGCACAAAGCACAAAGGGGGGGGAGTAAATGCAAAGTGTAACTCTGCCAGAAGATGGAGCGCGATTATGGCATCCACTGTTGATCGACCTAGCGTGAAACTCGACTGATGTGGGCGATGTTTTGACACCAGCAGCGGTTTTACATGGGAAATATCTTGCCTGAAACTGAATGCAGCATTATTGGTCTATAATTGTTACAGTCCTTGCGGCTACCCTTTCCTTTGTAAAGGGTAACAATTAACCCATCACGCCAATCAGCTGGAACACTTCCTACAGACCTGAAGGAAAAGGTGGTGTAGAGCAGAACTGATGGGTCAAAAGCATATTTAAGCAGTTCCAGTGGGATGAGACTGGGCCCCACGGCACGTCTATCTTTAAGCTTGCGTATGGCTGCCTGAACTTCTGCCAGAGTTGGAGGGTCAGTGTTAGTCTGTGGAGCGGGAGGAGTTGCTACAGATTCATCATCCAGGTCAAGACAGGCTGTGGCTGGTGGATGGTTCAAGGCAAGCGTGTAGTGCTCATTCCACCTAGTCACCACTTCTTCATACGTTGTGCAGGGTGAGCCATCTGACTTGTTCCCAAACATTTACACTGTCGTGGGCCTTCTTCTTACCTCCAGTGCGGAGAAGCTTTATGGCCTAGTAAAGGGCTTGAGGACACTAGATTTGAGACCAACTTGGACTGAATCAGAAATGTCACTGAAGAAATGTTCCCTGTCGGCTCTTACCGCAGCGCGGAAACAGCTTTATTGCCGTCGGTGTTCGACAAGGTCATTGCGGAGCCTGGCAGCTTTCTTTGGAAGTATTATGTAGTAGGTGGTGTCAGAGAAACACGGTTACGTTTTGGTAGTTGTGATCTCTTCATAAACTTGACCGCATCACATATGGTGTCTTTTATGGTAAACCATGCTGCCTCCGGGTCATCTGGGAGGGGGCCCACAGCAGCGAGGTGACACCTGACAGCATCGAGGTATTTCTTGGCAGAACACGGGTTGAGTTTGAGAAGCTGGACATTAATCTTGTGGGGCTGCAGCGATTTGAAAGAGACATATGGACTGATGGAGAACATCGCTGTCAGTGTTAGCTGGAGCCTCTGTATCTCGAAGAACATGGCATGAGGTCACCCGGTTGAGACCTCACCAGGATATGGCCGATTTCTTCCTGGTTTTTCGGTCGTTGGAAATCCATGTGTGTCTGTGGATAATTAAACGATGGTACCACAACCCGGTGATCTTCAGGTTGAAAGTAGCGCAGAATGACAAGAATCTTTCTGAGTTGTCCTACACGAATCCGCTACCAAATGGACCCAGGACAGACTCGAAGCCACCGCAAATGGATCCTGAGACAGCGTTGAAATCACTCAGCAGGATTAGTTCATCATGACCAGGAGCTGTGGCAGTCAAGAAAGCTTTTCATAACTTGACGCTGAAAGGAACAAGGAGGACATAGGCGGACAGAAGTCAGAGGTGGTTGTGCAGCAATTTGAAGTTGCAAAATCTATTTTATTGTTGCCTTAAGCATTGTATGCTGAGTTCTTTCTTCTTGATACACTTTTCTGGTGGCAGAATGTAATGGCCAACCACAATACTAAAACTTACATTTTCTCCTGCCTCTTTTGTGCGTTCTGGGTAGACGCCGGCCCGAAGAAATGATGCCTTCCAACTGTCAACTTCGTCTTGTGATTCTGCCGACAATTCAAGCTGCTTGTAGTCTTTGTATACATTTCTGGTTGAATGAGAATGATTGAATTTAGAATTGGGAACAGCATCTAGTACAAACAATCGCGACAGTCTATTACAATAAACTATAACAGTCCATTACAATCTATTATGACAATGATTGGAGGAAGGTACAACATACTGATCAGACATGTTAGTCAGGGCCAGGCAAAACATACTGGCAAAGACCCTCACCTCGGCTTCCTCGTAGCCCTCCCTGGAAACAGGTTATTTTCATGGCAGCCTGGCTAACGAGGTGAGGTATCGACGTGATCCCCGCAGATGAAGCCAAGCATAGCACGATCGCCTGGAGAATCGCGGTCCACCTTCATCAATATGCTCAGGATGTGATGAAAGCTACTACAACCCGCCACTTTTCCTTTTCAGGGCGCACAAATGGGTAAACTTAAGTATTGTTTGCATTAAACAACAACAACATTATGACAATGAACTACACTCTTTTTTAACAATCAGTTATAAGCAATAAAGACAATATATATATTGCAATCTATTATGACAATAGATAAGTTTTATGAGGACCTTGAGGCGCTCATCGCTGCAGTCCCCAAATCTGACAAACTGGTCATCCTCTGTGATTTTAACGCTAGGGTTGGCACAGACCATACAGCCTGGGAGGGGACCATTGGCAGACATGGTATCGGAAAATGCAATAGTAACGGACTGCTCCTTTTGAGGACATGTGCCGCAAATGAACTACTCATTACAAACACAGCTTTCCGACTTCCTGTCCGAAATAGAACCACATGGATGCACCCAAGGTCCCGCCACTGGCACCTCATTGACTACAATATCAACAGACGTAGGGATCGAGCGGATGCTATGGTAACGAAGAGCATGTGTGGTGCAGAATGTTGGACCGACCATCGACTTGTCATTGCCAAGCTAAACTTCAAGATCCAGCCCAAAATGTGCCCCCAGGGAAAGAAACTACAGAGGAGGCTAAATGTCTCTCAGCTGAAATACGAACCCACGAAAGGAGGCTTCCACGAAGAGCTTGAGGGCAGACTATCTGAGCTTCGTTTTGAAAAGAACGACATCGAAGAGAACTGGGCATTATTGAGAAACACACTCTACGATACAGCTGTTAAACACATTGGCCAACTCATGCGCACTCATAAGGACTGGTTTGATGAGAACGATCTGGAAATACAGGGCCTTCTCGATGCAAAACATGAAGCGCACAGGGTATTCCAGAGGGACACATCATCTCCGGCAGCAAAAGCTGCCTTCAATACTGCTCGCTAAGCTGTCCAGACCAGGCTTAGAGAGATGCAAGACTCCTGGCTCAGCAAAAGAGCTGACGAAATTGAGATGTTCGCCGAGCGCCATGACACCAAACGGTTTTACGAGGCACTGAAAGCTCTCTACGGCCCGCAGCCCTCTAGTAATACTCCAGTTCGCAGTGCGGATGGAGCACTGCTAACAGATAAGGTTCAGATTCTAGACAGATGGGCAGACCACTTCTGCAAAATACTAAACCACCCATCGTCCATAAATGAAGAGGCCATCCGGCGAATGCCGCAGGTGGAACTGAACATGGCGTTGGATGAAGTCATCACTGAGGAGGAAGTCGACAGGGCAATCAGTTCACTATCTATAGGAAAAGCTCCAGGAGCTGATGCAATACCAGCAGAGGTATATAAGACAGCTGGCCCATCCCTCATCAGAAGGATCACTGAACTCTTCTGTCACATGTGGGCTGAAGGAAAAATTCTGCAGGAGTTAAAGGACGCCTCAATCGTTCACCTGTACAAAAGAAAAGGCAACCGCCAGGAATGCGACAATCATCGTGGAATATCGCTACTCTCCGTAGCAGGCAAGATCCTAGCTCGCTTACTGCTAAACAGGCTCAACAAACACCTTGAACAAAGCCACCACCTCCCAGAAAGCCAATGTGGATTCAGAGCCAGAAGAGGAACAGTGGACATGATTTTTGCCGCTCGCCAAGTACAAGAGAAGTGTCGATAACAAAATCAGGCCTTGTAAACCACATTTATTGATTTGACAAAGGCATTTGATACAGTAAACAGAGGAGGGCTGTGGATGATAACGTCTAAGTTTGGCTGCCCCAACAAGTTCATAACCATGGTGAAACAGTTACACGAAGGCACGTGTGCTCGTGTACTGGACAGCGGTGCAATCTCTAAAACGTTTCTAGTATCAAACGGAGTAAAACAAGGATGTGTACTCGCCCCGACTTTGTTCAGCATGATGTTCGCGGCCACGATGACAGACGCCTTCAGATCACTGGAGCTTAGAATACCCATAAAGTACCGCACAGATGGCAAATTACTCAATCCCAGAAGAATGAAGGCCAAAACCAAAGTGGCTGGCGACATAATCAGGGAACTTGTATTTGCTGACGACTGCGCTCTAATGAGCAACTCAGAACTGAACATGCAGGTTGGAATGGACCAGTTCTCTGCCGCATGCAAAAACTTTGGCCTGACCATAAATGCCAAAAAAACAGATGTCATGTACCAACCAGCACCAAGCACAAAACCAGAGACTACAGTCAGCGGGCAGACGCTGAATGCCGTAGACAAATTCACATATCTGGGCAGCACGTTGTCGAGATCTGTCAGCCTAGACGATGAGGTGGCAAGCAGAATAGCAAAGGCCAGCACAGCCTTTGGTAGAATGCGCTCGATGGTCTGGGCACGTCATGGTATCAGCGTCAAGACCAAACTCAAAGTCTACCGTGCAACCATCATTCCAACCCTACTATACGCTTGCGAAAGCTAGACTGTATACTCTGGACATGCAAGGAGGTTAAACCACTTCCACACAGGTTGCCTGAGGCGAATATTCCACATCTGATGGCAAGATCGTGTCACTGACATCGAGGTACTCTCGAGGGCTAACATGCCCAGCATACATGCACTGCTAGAGAAAGCACGACTAGGATAGGCCGGACACCTCGTACGTAAGTCAGACGAACGGCTCCCAAAAAAGCTTCTCTACGGCGAGCTGAGAGCGCCCAAAGAAACGTTTTAAAGACGGTCTGAAGGACTCACTGAAAAGTTGCCAGATAGACATCGACACCTGAGAATGTCTTGCGCAAAACAGATCTAACTGGAGAAGTGCAGTCAAATCGGGTGTAGCTGCCGGTGAAGAAGACTGTGTTGTGAAAGCCCAGAGCAGACGCGAGACGCGGAAATCCCGAGCAGCGGGAACACCATCCCCTTCTACAAACCTTGTGTGCCCGATACGTAGCAGATGTTTTCGAGCCCGCATTGGCCTGCTCAGCCACATGCGCACCCACACCCAACAGGGAAATCTGTGACAAGGATGATGTCGGTGGTCCTCATCGACAACGATGGACAGCTATTATTATTATTATTATGACAATCCATTACACTCTACACTATTACAATCTATTATTACAATATATTACTAGTTATTAAGACAATCTATTGTACGACAGTCTACAATAATATTTTACTTTACAATATATTGAGACAATCTATCACATGCTAAACAATCTATTCTGGCAGCCTATTATAACATATAAATATCACAAGCTATTATAGCAATATTTTACAATCTATAATGAAAAACTACTACAATCTATAATGGAAATCTATTAAAATCTTATATAATATTCCATTATGACAATTCATAACAATCCATCATGGCATCTTATAACATTCGATTACAAAAACTTCAAAGTGCGTGTAAAATCTCTTCTTTTTTTATATAATTGCTTGTTTTGACCTCAGCTAAGAGAAAACTAATGCAGCAATGGGCATAGCGACATAAATTGCCTAAGCTTTCTCAAAAGGGACCGAAACTGTTTAATGCCCCAACAAAAATGTACCAAACAAACAAAATGAAAAGGAAGCAAGCTATTAAATAAGCAAGCATGCAATACGCTGAATATATTTAGTACATATAGCATGACAATGGAGACATTGATGTATGGGTGAATTATACAAATCTGTTGTCAAATGGTGTCAAAAGAAAAGATTAACAACGGAGAAATGATAGGAAACTATATGCACAGCAATACAACAGGACGCTATCTGTGGAAAATATGAAAAAACTTGAAAAATGCAATGGTTTTATACTTGAAACTAGATATAGAACATCAATAAATTGTGGGGCTAACGTTGGAAAATGTGGTTGTCTGTGGCTGAGACTGGATGTAGAATAACTGTTTGACAAAGACAATATTGCAAAATGTAATGTTCTATGATTGAGACTAAGTGTATAACATTTATAAATTGTGGATCTGTTTGACAAAGATGATGTTGCAAAATGTAATGGTCTATGATTGATACTAGATGTATAACATTTATCATATATAACACAGTTTGTGACATATACATGTCCAGAAAAAACATCTACTACTAAATTCTGCTTTGTCTGGTGACTAATTAAAAAAAATAACTATTAATAGCATGCATGGTGTAATTGAAAGCCTTGTAGATGGATCCCGCAGCTCATGGGTCTTCATCCATTTTTGCCTCATGCACCCTTTTCACCACATGTCAGAATGTCATTCCATCATTTCCAAGATGGATGGTCTGATGGATGCATTTCAAATAATGTACATATAATACTCAAAATCCTTTTATTTGTCTGCATCAGTACATACATTTACTTGCATTATT
The DNA here is from genome assembly GCA_036924085.1 of Ariolimax columbianus. Lineage (NCBI taxonomy): Eukaryota > Metazoa > Mollusca > Gastropoda > Stylommatophora > Arionidae > Ariolimax > Ariolimax columbianus. The sequence goes on along the minus strand of JAVGWX010000020.1, from coordinate 17,180,544 downwards.
TTTACAGCATTTTACAAATTCAATAGCATTAGAAAATGGTGGATTGCAAAACTTTAAGATGTTTAAAAAATTATTTTTTTTTAAATTCATAACTAATTACTTAACTCATTCGCTACCACACAATGATGGAGCGATATATACTTTCACTTAAGGCCAGAAGACAGTACCTATATCAAGTTTAGTATAGTTGGAAAATACATTTTTTTAAATGACTAATCACATCAAAATCCGATTCAATTTTATTAAATACTACAGAAAATAATCTTTCCATTCAATAACAATTTCCGCATATTTCAAAATCTTGTTTTTGTAATATATCTACATCTCCTCTCAAAGTTATTATTTTCCCCGGAGAGTGTAGGTAGATAAATAAATGAAAACAAGTTTAAATGCTAGTAAATGTGCATGTTCTTGAATGATTTCTTCTCACAAATGGATGCTCTACATGACAATTATCAAATGTCTTAGAATATCAAAATTTGGTTGTAAGTAGACATTTTTATATTATTTTTGTTTTTATAATAATTTTTTCCCATAACAACATCATAATTATAATATCTACAAAAATCATAAGAACGTCACATTATGATAATTATAATATCTACACAATCATAAAAATATGTAAATTTATTTAGTTAAATAGCACATTCATTTATCTATAAAATTAGTATTCATTATTTTTAAATCTGTAGAAAATTTAGAAAACTACAATTGAAATTATAGTGACACCTCTACTAAAATAAAATGTAAGCATAAATTAATCCACCCACAGAGTGTTCCTTAATCCAGTTAATCAGTTAAAACATAAAATGAAGCTCAATTCTCTCCTTGAAACCTTAAAAATCCCCCATAGATGAGAATTCTTCACTGGTTGAGGACCCATGTCCTAGTTATTATAAGAGTATTTCATGGATTTCCTTCAGATGAGTCTATCAGGAGTTTTGCATGGATAAGATTCTAAAACTATGTCCTAGTTATTATATGAGTATTTCATGGATTTCCTTCAGATGAGTCTATCAGGAGTTTTGCATGGATAAGATTCTAAAACTGTCCTAGTTATTATATGAGTATTTCATGGATTTCCTTCAGATGAGTCTATCAGGAGTTTTGCATGGATAAGATTCTAAAACTATGTCCTAGTTATTATATGAGTATTTCATGGATTTCCTTCAGATTAGGAGTTTTGCAAGGATAAGATTCTAAAACTGCCCTAGTTATTATATGAGTATTTCATGGATTTCCTTTAGATGAGTCTATCAAGAGTTTTGCATGGATAAGATTCTAAAACTATGTCCTAGTTATTATATGAGTATTTCATGGATTTCCTTCAGATTAGAAGTTTTCCATGGATAAGATTCTAAAACTGCCCTAGTTATTATACGAGTATTTCATGGATTTCCTTCAGATTATGAGTTTTGCATGGATAATATTCTAAAACTATGTCCTAGTTATTATATGAGTATTTCATGGATTTCCTTCAGATTAGAAGTTTTCCATGGATAAGATTCTAAAACTGCCCTAGTTATTATACGAGTATTTCATGGATTTCCTTCAGATTATGAGTTTTGCATGGATAATATTCTAAAACTATGTCCTAGTTATTATATGAGTATTTCATGGATTTCCTTCAGATTATGAGTTTTGCATGGATAAGATTCTAAAACTATGTCCTAGTTATTATATGAGTATTTCATGGATTTCCTTCAGATTAGGAGTTTTGAATGGATAAGATTCTAAAACTGCCCTAGTTATTTTATGAGTATTTCATGGATTTCCTTCAGATTAGGAGTTTTGCATGGATAATATTCTAAAACTGCCCTAGTTATTATATGAGTATTTCATGGATTTCCTTCAGATTAGGAGTTTTGCATGGATAATATTATAAAACTGCCCTAGTTATTATATGAGTATTTCATGGATTTCCTTCAGATTAGGAGTTTTGCATGGATAAGATTCTAAAACTATGTCCTAGTTATTATATGAGTATTTCATGGATTTCCTTCAAATTAGGAGTTTTGCATGGATAAGATTCTAAAACTATGTCCTAGTTATTATATGAGTATTTCATGGATTTCCTTCAGATTAGGAGTTTTGCATGGATAAGATTCTAAAACTGCCCTAGTTATTATAGTATTTCATGGATTTCCTTTAGATGAGTCTATCAGGAGTTTTGCATGGATAAGATTCTAAAACTGTGTCCTAGTTATTATATGAGTATTTCATGGATTTCCTTCAGATTAGGAGTTTTGCATGGATAAGATTCTAAAACTGCCCTAGTTATTATATGAATATTTCATGGATTTCCTTCAGATTAGGAGTTTTGCATGGATAAGATTCTAAAACTATGTGAAATTGCAGATGTCCCGTTATTCGCTCTGACTGCAGCCCTTTTCAGTGCAAAATGTCTTTTAGTGCAGCACAAGAGTTTAGGTATGGAGGCTGAATATTTTTCATGACTAATTTATCTAGAAAGGCTTTGTGGTTGAAAGAAGTGTATCTTCAGCAAAAGAGGTTCTCAAACCTTAACAAACAAGTCTTTGTAAATACTGCATTGCTACTACTTTACATGCTTTCATAACAGTTGCGCCAGTATGCACGGTGTTATGGATTCAGCAAGTATATGGCTCTCATCCTTCTACCCAATACCCATTATTAATATATCTTGCTTTTGAGACATGTCTTAGACATATTCTACTCTTGAGACTGCAAGTATGCTTTCATTTAAAAGATTTGGGACAAATTTATTGCTAATACAATTGGGCTTCAAATGAAAACCTTAAAAGTGGGATAGAAATTTGAAAAGCCATGCTGTTGTATTGTAACTTGTTAATATGGTTGCTAAGGATGTCAAGAGTGTCCCGCATGTGCCATCACAGTGCAGATGAACAACATGAAATTATAATTATAGTTAAAAGACGAAAAGACGGCCGCCCTACTATTGAGATGCACCAAAGAGGAGTAACGTTCTATTTTAGTTTTTTGAGCAGCAAAGGCGTGAAATCTTTAGGCATTTATCAGAGAATGAAGGTGCAGTACGGTGATGGATGCCTTTCCCTCACAGTTAATCAGAGATTTTTCTTTTATGAAACATCGTCGATTGCAATCGACTGTGAAGTCACCACTTTGTGTGCCTGACACCGTTGCGAACAGTCTGTCACAGAACTCACACCATTTTATAACTTTCTACTCAACTTGCTGGAGTGAAAGGCATTCATTACAGTACTGGACCTTTATCCACCAATGAATTTATTTAGGTTTCAACCCTTCGCTGCTCAAAAAATTAAAATAGAACGTTTCTGCTCTTTGGTGCATGTCAATAGTGGGAGAACCCTCTTTTAACTGCAATTATGGCGTCATATTGTTCGTCGGCACCATGATGGCACATGCAGGACACTCTTGACATCCTTATCAACCATATTAACAAGTTACAATACAAAGGCATGGTTTTTCTCATTTCTATTCCACTTTTAAGAGTTTCATTTGAAGCCCCTTCAAAACAATGGGTTGAGAGCATGGGAAGACTTTCATTGCCACAGTTATTTCTACTGGTGAGAACCACCGGAGGATTTATAGAGCAGAGGAACAAAGACTGCTTATCTGTGCAGTTGCCACACAATGTGCATGCTAGGTTATTTGATCCTGATAAAAAGAACAACCATATGCCTTATTGGAATTTTGAATTGGTGCAACCTTAGTCAGGAGACTGATATCTATACCCTCTACAGCTTCAACTCCTGAATAAGAGTATTTCAGGAACAAAATGTAGCTTCCATGCAATACAAAGAAATAGATTAAAAGAGAGTTAAAATATCAGGAGCATACAGAAGCACTCACATTTCAAGATTATGTTTTTGTACATGTGTTTTAGATTTCACATCGTGCAGCAAGGAGAGCAACGAGGGGCAACACAAAAAATTATTATTGGCTTCAGAGGGTTCTTGATCTTGAAATGTTTGGAAACCACTGCATTAGAAGGTGCAGAGAAGAAAACTGGTTAACAGGCTTTTTTAGAAGAGATTGAAAGAGACATAAATGTAGGATGCAATGTATAAGCATTCTGTCCCCATTATGACTACCATATGAAGATGATTGAAGATACTAGTTACAATGATGATGATAATGAAGTGGTGCACTAATAATGGTACACTGTATGTGGTCTTGAAAGTTATTTTGGAAGTCCTAGAAGCTTCTAAAAACATTTGTGAAATGTTAACGTTTTAATACTGGTTTAGAAGACTCTGCACTGTCTGTGTACAACAAGTTTCTTTTACTTCACTTGATCTAACAATGACTATGTACATCCAATTTATTCTTGAATACATTAATTGACCCTGCCTCTACTATTTCTTGTGGTAATGCATTCCAAGCATTCACCACTCTCTGACTAAAAAAATATGTCCTAGTATTTAATCTGTTGTTTCCATTTATTTTATGAACACGATGAATGGTGCTTATAAACGAAAAATGCTATTGTAGAGGAATGAGGTCATAAAAAGGTTGCACACTACAATTATAACAGGCCAGATGAAATTGTTTAAATGAAAAAAAAATGTTTCAATAAGGCAAATTAAGATTTACATGTTATATGTTTTTATATAGTAGACACTGCCACTGGAGATGAAGTGCTAGACTTCACAGAGGCTTGAATATTTTTATAGTAGGGTGACTAGTTCCCTTCTCTGATACTGTCCTAACTTTATGTTAGGTACCAATTTACAGCTGGGTAGATTCGAAAGTGTTGAGGTTAATGACTGAACTTGGTACCTTTGACAATGAGAAGCAAGGACTCTAGCCACTCATACAATATGTGCTATAATGAAATTGAAATGTTTCTAACAAGCTTTAACAATATTTTTAAAATTATATTTAAAGGATCGTGAGCATTATAACAATTTGTTTACATGGATCTTATAGTAAAGTTCCCCTAATCTCTGGGAAGTGACTTTCGTGTTCAGTGTCAAGCACGTTAAAAATCCCTCAGCAGTTAAAAATCTAAAAGCATAGGCTTGATGGCCACTGGACCAAACAAAATTCAAAAATTATAGTTTAAAATCTACACAAACTATTTGTACCTTCCCCCAGACCTAGTAAGACATTAACAACATGTCTGTTAGAATACCAGGTTTCCATATAAGAAAGTAGAATATTATAGATTCACTTTAAAAGTGGGGAGCCAAGGTGGCACATAGTGTTTAGTGCACTGGCTACCCAGTCAAGTGATTGTGGTTCGATCCCCAGTTTGTGCGTGATTTTACTGATCGCAAAATGGCACCTATGGTCAACCCAGCCTCACAATTGGTCAACAAAACTAGGAGCCTATATCCCCAATAGAGTGGCATGTTAACGGATCTTTATTTGCCTTTTATCTTTTTAATAGATGATGCACCCAATAACCTAACTGACAGATTCAGTGATATTAAATATCTATAAATACTAAATGAAAATTCTCTAATATTAGATAGCACATCCTGAAAATATTGAATCTCATAAACTTGTATTAAGATTACACAGCCTAGTGGCAGCGATACCTATACTTTAAATTCTGGTATTCAAACAGGCATGTTAATGTCTGTTGCCAGATAACCAAATGCTTCAGCTATATGTAGTAGGTGGAAACGATACACACTTTAAAAAATACATCAAAATGACACTTAAATGTACAACATCAGTGATCATCCCTCCCCCATGCCTGTCAAATTGTACTAGATAAGAACATGTATAGTTGATCAATATAAACTGTAATAGAGGGAAAGAACTACATGGAAAAATAAGGACATGCATGTAAAAGTGCATGAAACAGTGCTAAGTGATAATAAGTATCACCCATGTGTTACAAAGGTCTGAATGTGAAGCAAAGAATAGTGTCAACTTGTTATAAGACGTTGCAGTGATCACTATACACTGCCTGCATTCTGTGATCAATGTCAACTGGTCGACATCCTTCAGCTATTAGAAACCAAATGACCACTCGCTGATCAACTCTGGACGGATTCCATATCTCACCCACCATGTTTGAAATGGTTTGCTGAGGAAACTATTATGAGTCGGAGAATAATACAATTTTGCAAACTTGGCGGTTTGTATGTGCTGAATACATCTGACACGACATCATCATGCACATCCTACGTATGTTCACTATGTATATCCTCATTTTTTTTATTAGCATAGTGGTGGAGCTTTCATTTTTAAAGGCAAAGGTACTGGTTTCAACTCCTGCAAACAACACGCTTCAGTTGACCCAGGTATATAAGGGGTTCATTTGTAAATGAGTACACATGATCTAAGGCTAGGGAAAGAAAGGCAGACAGGAAGGGACATAGTCACGCCCCCCTCACACAAGCTGTGGCTTTGTACAAGGAGGTCGCTAACACTTCATCCCAGGCAGTAGTTTCTGCTATAGAACTACATATACATAGAGACAATGTTTTAATTTCACAGAAACAACAAGCCTTCTATCAATCCAAATATTAAACAACCAAAAAAATAAATTTTCATTAAATATTAAAGCCAAACAATAGTGCTTATACAAATAAAGAGAGTTCTCACAGATACAACAGTACATGAGCTTATCAATGGAAAACAGAGAAGTGTGTTAGAAATATTAGTGACAACGGAAGTGAAGGAATTTTTTAACCAATTCATTAATACTTCTTTTCTATACCCACACCAATAAAAGTTGTTTTTTCCCTAACTAACTCGATGAGTCGATATACTGACTCATGATTTTTCCTAGATGAACCAGTTGAAATAGTTTCTTATCTTCGGCGGCCCGAAGAGACGCTGTGTTGTAGTTTACAGCAAGGCTGGGATGTCTTGCACCTCTCAGCTGATCCATCTGGTTTAAATTGCTTTTTTGGGGTTACTCAGTTTCCCTTCCCACTTCAATTCATATTTTTCTTCTTCTGCATTCATCTCGAAAAGGACGTTGGTTATGTTGTGTTGTAGTTTACATCTAAATTGCGATATTTGCACCTTTCAGCACGACACATTTGATTTGAGCTCAGTAGATTTAGGACCGAGCTAGCCTTCCCTCTACGATCAATAATTTCTTAGCCAGGCTGTATGGTTACAGTCTGGTTTCAGGGCTGTTACTAGGAGGCGTAATAAGGTATTGGTGACCCAGATGGATGAATCCAGTTATGTGTTGCTGAATGCAATCAGCTCATTTACTCTGTCCCACATTCTGCTTCCAGAATAAATGTTAATACCAGATACAATGTTCTCTATACCAAATTTAAAAACTGTTTTCCTATTATATGTTTTGATATATTCTAATTCTAATTTGAGATTTTCAACAGAGACATTATATTACATAAATTTGGGTTGGGGAAGTGGGTTACGAATTAAAAATCACACGCATAGAGAAGAAAAAAAAAAGCAATGAAAGGCAGAAATCGGAATATTATAAGAATGTTATGAAATCACTTACACACTAAAATGCTAAATAGGCATGAGGCCAGATATATAATGTTTGAAACACAAACCACTAAAAATGGCTAGCATTATAGTGCTACATATTTCTTCTCATTGTTGTAGTTCAAGGCCACAATTTTATCACAATTAACTGCTAACAGAAATTGCTAGATATTTTGACATATTCAAAAATAAAATTTACCCACATTTTTATCACAATTCATTAGTAACAAAAATATTTGGACATTTTTTAAACTAAAATGTAACTTAAATTGCAGTACCATTATGTTTAAATATTTCTTTTCATTTCTATCATATTTTTGTTGCTTTGTGTTCCCGATGAAGTTCTTTAGGCTGTAACAAAGGTTTGTTTTGTTTTTTGTTTTCATCATGGCGTGGCATCTGACCACATGTAAACACGTTTTTGTATACTTTATTTTAATCCAGAACCTTATTTTTTGTTTTGTTGTTAGAAAAATGCTCAAAGTCACAACTGAAGCAACTAGATATGTTCTCTGCCTGGGTGAGGAAGCGAGGGCAAATACTTACTGTGATCTATTTGACTTGAAGGGTTCACTGTTAAGTTGACTACTATAAAATTATGAATGGGGAGAAGGAACACAAAATCAGCAAAGACATTCAATACTAAAACAAACTGACAACACACATCAAATGCATATACAATTGTCAAGCAAGGCACATATAATTTAGCGAAGAGGGTCAAAATAGTGATGTAACATTAACAGTCTTTTGGTAACCAAAGATCACTATGGCTGTAAGCAAGTTAAAACCTTTACTCAAACCACATGCCATTAATATCTTCCATACCCTTACTTAGAATATTGTACTGGCCCCCGTCTATTTGTCTACCCACTCACCCCCCCCCCCCCCCCCCCCCACCCCAACTCATTTGATACTCTATATCATGTCTTCTTTTGCAGTAAGGCATCTGGAGACATGTGGTTCTTTTTTCTGTGATCGTGCTGAAAAGGACTTATCATCAAGGTCATTATATCAGCACCTTTCAGGCCAACACATTCAGCTTCAGCATATCATGTTTGGGAGCTAGTTTGCCTTCCTTTGATCATTATCCTCTCAGCCCAACAGATTCAACTTCAGCATATCATGTTTGGGAGCTAGTTTGCCTTCCATTTGATCATTATTCTCTCAGCCCAACAGATTCAGCTTCAGCATATCATGTTTGGGAGCTAGTTTGCCTTCCCTTTGATCATTATCCTCTCAGCCCAAAAGATTCAGCTTCAGCATATCATGTTTGGGAGCTAGTTTGCCTTCCCTTTGATCATTATTCTCTCAGCCCGACAGCATGGGTAGGGTCTGTTTCCAGAGTTACCACTTGGAGGCGGAATAGAGTCTTGATAAGTGTATGTTTTGTTGACCCTGATTTAAGGAGCGAGCTATGAGTTGCTCGATGCTATCAGCTCATTCACTTATGTGTCTTCAGCCCCAAGGCCTGTAGATACAATCTGGTAATGTTGATTAGCTAAGTCACACAACCAAAGGCCTAAATAGTATGAAGTAGAAAGAATAGTTTATCAATAATGTGCAGAAGTAAATTGGTCACTCGGTGTGTGCTTATATATGGGACTTATTTTTAATTACTCATCTGACTGAAATAGGATCTATCGAAGAACCCCTTGAGACTTTCCAAGGACCTAGAGTTGGAACACTGTTGTGACTGAGGTACCATCTATTCAATAAACTGAAGATAGGTGGCACTGATGAATGCACCTGTGGTACAGGGAAAATGACCGCTGAACATCTGCTGCAAAATTGCCCGACATACGAGGACCAGAGAAAGCACATGTGGCCATCACCAATGGCAACACCAGACAAGCTCTATGGCAGTGTTGACAGCCTCTGGATGACAGCTGCTTTCTTCAAACAAATTCAAGTTGACATCTGACAGCATATGAAGAAGAAGAAGAAGGAACACTGTTGAGAAGCTCTGTTCTACATACAGAAGTGTGAATAGCAGCACCCCACAAAACACTCAACGTCTGAATTACACTCGTTTTAAATATCAGTTGCTATATTAATTAGAGGATGCCCATTACAAAGTGGAAATCAGAAACAGGGTAGCAGTAGCAAAAAATGCATTGTGGCAAACAAAAACTTGTAAAATCAATAAACAATATTGAGCTGCGGTAAAGAATAATCACCATGTATCTGATGCACAGCTCTGAAACATGTACTCAAAACAGAAAGGATGAAAAGACAGTAGAAACTTGAGATGCAAAGAGTGAGCTAAAAAGTATTCAAAAAAGTATACAAAAGGGTCCACACTCGCGATAGAATGATAGAGTACCAGAGAGCCATCATAACCTTAGGCAAGGAATACAGAGAACGGAGCAGCGAGAGAGGAGCATGAGGTGAATCAGCTGATAACTGAGAACAGCCAGGAGAGTGACGCTGTCACATACACCGACGGATCAGTCGTGCGCAGTGGGACATCAGGCTGGGGTTTCTCTACTAAAGTGAGAGGACAGGTTGTTGCTGAGCGCAGTAGAGCATACATGTCAACAACCTCTAGTATGAGAATGGAGATGCAAGCAGTGACCTCAGCACTGAAATGGATATCTGAGTTTCTATAACAAGGGCAGTCATCGTGACAGACACGCAAGCCGTACTTCAGAAGGTACAGAAGGGATGGCTTAGGTACAAGTGGATAGCAGCTGTTGACGCCTCAAGCCTTCAGGGGTTAACATGGATCTACTGTCCTGCTCATAGTGGGATTCAGGGCAATGAAAGAGCTAGTAACATGGCTTCACAAGCTACCATCATGGGCACATTAGTGATGGATAGAAGTGACATTTTGAAATCAATCGATGACTGCCTGTTAGATGAGGACACCGCAATCGATTAAGCAGCAATCCACAGATTGCAAAGTTTCAACATTAAACGACATTCGAGCGGTGTATGGTGCCTGAGAGGATGGAACAGGATAGTGTACAACCAGCGAGCTATAGGAACCATCAGCATCCATACCTTACGCCATTTGTTGAGAGACTAAGCACCTATGGGTATGCAGGAGTGCAGTGACGTTGATTCTTAGAAACAGAAAACAGATACAAAAAGGTGGACTGTCATGAGACATGGAGGCCTACCATTTAAAATACTGGAAGGCAAAGTTCTGGGAAAGAAGAAAAGGGCGTCTAAGAAACAAGTACATCACACAGACATGTTAACAGTAACATTTAATGGCGGATCCATAACTTTTAATCAGATGGACTCAGTATTGCTTATTTACATATTTCTTTTTTTTCTTTTTGCGTTCGCCTTATTTATCTTTTTCCCAAGGCGTGTGTGCGTTACACTGTGGTTTTTATTTTGCGCCTGTCGGCCCAGTGCATCCGACTTCAGCATGCATTTTATGTAAGGGTCTGCTTCCTTCTGCATTTTCTACGGGTTTGCTTCCCCGGGGTAACGGCCGGTGCTGTGATGGGGATCGAACCCAGCACCTTCTGGTTGTGAGCCGTGCAACTTAACCACTAGGCCACGCCGTCCCCCACTTATTTACATATGATTACAGTATAGGTAACCGATACGTGTTAGTGCACACCGCCACATCTGAGGACGGTGATCAAGTCATTTTCCCAAACCATAGTTGAGATGGCAGTGACGAAAAATAGAAATAGAATAGGTGTGGGAACTGATAACATACTAGAAGAATTAATTAAGTGTGGGCCATCTTCACTGTTGATATACTCAGTCAGAGAGAATGAGCAATGTCTAAATGAGCTCAGCAAAGCAAGCAAAACAGTAGGCCTTAAAATCAAAAGAGAGAGGTTCGTGCGGAGTAGCGCAGATGACGGAGCAAGAGAGTGTTTAACCAGCAAGCTACAGGGACCATCAGCATCCATACCTTGTGAGAGAGATTGAGAGAGAGACCATAATTTGCTGAGAGAGACTGAGCACCTATAAGCATGCCCGGAGTGCAGTGACGTTAATTTTTAGAAACAGAACAAATATAAAGTAAACCCAATAGTACTGAACAGCCAAATTGGGAAACTACAGCTAGGAAATGATCTCGTTGAAAATGTGAATTTGTACATTTACCTGGGCCAAGAAATTAAAAACTCAAAATGAGAGAAATTCCATGTAGGATTGATTGCAGCAGAGGGGGTTCAGCTTCAATCGTATCAAACCCATTCTTCACCAGATGAGAAATGAAAAAGGACCACACCTTTAACAGCATGGTTATTCCATTCATGATATATAAGTGTGAGATGTAAGTAAGTAAAAGTAAAGATCCTGTTTGATGCCATGCGATCAATAGGAAATATGGCGTTAGGCCCATATTATTTTGTGATCCACGGAAAATATTGGATGACGTGGTCAGCATTACACTGGCCGTTACTTCCCAGACTTTTCCTGGTACATAATTGCTGTGGATGGGTCAACCACAGGTGCCAGCTTATGATCGATAAAAAATCCTGCACCAACTGGGGATTGAACCCCAATTGCTTGACTGGGAAGCCAGTGCACTAATCACTGTGCGGCCACGGCCCCCACTACGAGATGTGGAACAAACGAAAAACAGATGCAGAGAAGCTGTGAGTCGCTCAAAGGGCAATGTAGCAAAGAACATTGAGAACATTTTGCAACACAGAAACCAGGCGCTGAACTGCCTTCAATGATGGTACAGATGCTGCATTGTTGAAAAAACGGCAGATGAGTGGGGCATGTGGTGTGTATGTCGGACAATAAACTGTCAATAAACTACAGCTTTAAGCGCCAGCTGAAATGTCGACCAATGAGACGGAGAGATGACATGGGTAGAACCCTTGGTTCAACATGGTACTCCAGAGCTAAACGCTGCATTGAGTTTAAACAATATCTGCCTATCTGGCATCAGACAATTCCTTTATCTGGTTAATACCAGGATTACAGACAGATAAAACAGAAAACCCATTCTATAAAAACCCTCAATAATGTGAACAAATAAAATGAGTACTATGATCACAGATAAATTATATGAAAATCTAATTTTCTAGATTAAAACCAGGATTACAGACAGACAGATAATATAAAAATCCCATTTTCTAGATTAAAACCAGGATTACAGACAGACAGATAATATAAAAATCCCATTTTCTAGATTAAAACCAGGATTACAGACAGACAGATAATATAAAAATCCCATTTTCTAGATTAAAACCAGGATTACAGACAGACAGATAATATAGAAATCCCATTTTCTAGATTAAAACCAGGATTACAGACAGATAATATAAAAATCCCATTTTCTAGATTAAAAACAGGATTACTGACAGACAGATAATATAGAAATCCCAATTTTCTGAAGCCCCTCAATAATATGAATAAATAAAATGAGTACAGCAAAAATTATGCAGGGCTTTCAGCAACATTTCTTGAGAATATGCTCTGAGGTAAGGTTACAAGCCGCAAAGCCACCAAAAAAGACTGTAACCGCTTCAAGTTAACATATTGCAATGCAAATGCAAAAGAAATGCTCACAATAACAATGAACATTTCTTTTAAAACTATTATTAGCATATCTTCCCATTGGTAGGATGTGCAAGGCAGATAAACACTGGATAACACATCTTGACAAAAGTCATGTCTCTGAGATAAATGTAACCATTTCTTAAAAATCTAAAGTTGCTGTATGCTGAATATGACAATGAAAATACAGAATTGCCCATTTCTGAGCAGAAATCCGCAATTAATTATAATAAATATATATTGTAGAATATGTGATCTGTACTTATTCAGGGGTGGATGAGCCTGTGCAGGTCGCAGCTCTGACGTGAGCTGAATGTATCCAGGATGAGGTGTTCCTGCTTAGCTGGCGAGGCTCGAGCAAAATATTATTCCATTGTGTTGGGACAAGTGCCGCAGAGGGTGGTTAATCAATGTGTAAGTCCATCTTAATAGACTCTAGAGCAAAGTAGACCCGCAGCCTGTTAGGCGCCATCTATGCTGCTCTTAACAAACCACCTAATCATGGCCAGTGTTATGTCATGTCACCCAGTTCTCTTACGACATGCTTTCTGTGGGGCAGTGGTGCTATTCTTGTCTGTATCATACACAAAGGCCCACTCAGACTTCGCTTACAACTACCAACTGCATTATTGTCACCAGCTTTCATAAGGACACAATATCTTCATTCAACTTCATTGCTTCAGAACATGCAGCTGGGTGTGTTATATGTATAATGGGCCAATGCAATACAATGCAAATGAAGATATTCCTGAACACAGAGAAAAACATAAGCACATATAAGCACATAGCACCATCACCTACCTGGTGTGGGGGTTACAGAGAGCAAACATATGTTTGGACTGGAAGAGCCCACCCTCTACGTCTCGAACTTGCAAGCCCTCAAGGGGCAACATGAATCTTTTTTCTTTCTCCTAAACATGCAGGGAAGAGGTAGAGAGGGGAAGCATGCAGGGGCAGAAGACAAAGAGAAAACAAGGGGAAGGGAAGAAATAAAACAAAGATTATGGCAATGCTGATGACTACCAAGTAATCCAACTTTGTATATGTATGTCTCTTGGTATTTGTTATGATTTTTGCTGGGTTTTTTGGGTGTGATTTGTTCCAAGTTTTTGTCTCTTTTTGTCTGTGTGCAATCATACTGGCCATTTGTTGTTCAGCCCACTATTTCATAACTCGCATACCATGCCTGACACTTTCCTGGCACATTCTGGTATGGCAACAAACTTAAACCGCTCATTTTACATCATCTCCTGTTTATGGTTGTGATTTGTAAGTTGTTTTCATTCCTTCTTTGTCCCTGATAAAGGCCCTGTGGTAGTAACGTAGGTACCCTATTGTTTCTGTCCTATTGCAGTCACTGACCCATTACCTTTATGTTTTTTTTTCGAAATTATATTGTTGCTGTTTGGATATGTTTTACTTCAGATTATAATTATGGCAGACAGCAAGTCACAGGGAAAATCACAGAGAGAAATTGGGAAGGTAAGAAAAGCTAGCGGGGCAGGATCACACATTTTGGCTTTTGTATCATTATTATGTGCTGATTAACACTTAAGCCTAATTTGTAGCTTCACATAAGTTATCACTGCAGCAGCTACCCTTACAGGAAGTCTGGCTACTGTGCATTTTTGTTTCTGTGGCCATTTCTGTAGCAATCTGTTTACATTATAAGATTGTTCACCCCATGCACAACCCTATTGACATGCTTTTCTCAACATGCTTGAACAGTTACAGTTGTTCTTTTATGCCATCCCTGAGTACAGCACAGCCACGGTCAACTTTGTTCCATGCCATGATATAAAATTATCATAATTCTTTTTTTTTTTTATTATTGAATTGCCTCGTCTCATAACAAGACCAAACAAACTGAAATTGGAAAAACAAAATATCTCTCATGCAAAAATCGCACATCAAATTGATGGTGTAACTAAGTGACTAGTGGCACGGCTTACAGACCAAACTAATATGTGTTTAGATTCATGAACTGGCAAAGTCGTAACCAACTTAAAAAATAAATGATGAAGTTGGATGCACTGGGCAATAAATCGTAAAATACAGTAAATTGCACTTTGTCTTAGAAAACAAGACAAAAGCACAATAAAAATAAAAAGAACAAATATTTCATCAAATTGAAACAACATCATGCACAACAAAATATAGTCAGTTATTTTCATTTGGATTTCAGAGGTACAATCATTGTCATGGTTAAATTCGGCCCCTCTCATGGCTAAACCATATAGGAGACACAATTAAGAAAAGAAAACACCAGATTCAACAACAAGCTACAAATAATGTGATCATAGTACAAACAGAGACAAATAGGCCATAAAATAACCAAGAGGTTTAAAATAAGCATGGTTTTGCAGGGGGTTGCCTTGCCAAAACCAGCTACAATTTCTGGTAAAAAATGACACACAAACATATCAAAAGAAATTCAGTTGAAACGATAAGTCTCTTTTCTAAGTGGCTCCTCTTCTACTCCAGTTGGTGTAGAGTTCCATTTCTGTATATATTAGCACCAAAGAAAATCACAACACCACTATTCTTTAATTGTATAATCTGTCAGCACAGATGTCATTCTGTATATATACTGCGCATGTACATGTGACACGTAGTGTTTGCTACATACAGCTGGATAATCACATTTTTCAGCTTTGTGCTCTACTCACTGACTTACCCTCTTACTATGACCAATTTTCTGCACTTATCAGAGTTAATGATATGTGTTAAAGATTGGGATATTGTAGGCAGGCTTTCACATAGTTGGGAGGGGGATGGTACACGAAATATAGCAAAATGATACAAGTATTTGATATGAGTATTGAATCATTTTACTGAATTACAAAAGTACATGGTAAGTGTTAAGATAGAAGGACTGTAAGCAGGTTTTCAAACACGATGATGATGTGGTGGTGGTGGTGGGGGTGGGAGGGGGATGGTACATGAAATATAGCAAAATGATACAAGTATTTGATATGAGTATTGAATCATTTTACTGAATTACCAAAGTACATGGTAAGTGTTAAGATAGAAGGACTGTAAGCAGGTTTTCAAACACGATGATGATGTGGTGGTGGTGGTGGTTTGGGTGGGAGGAGGATGGTACATGAAATATAGCAAAATGATACAAGTATTTGATATGAGTATTGAATTATTTTACTGAATTACCAAAGTACATGGTAAGTGTTAAGATAGAAGGACTGTAAGCAGGTTTTCAAACACGATGATGATGTGGTGGTGGTGGGGGAGGGAGGGGGATGCAGCATGAACATGAGCATTTATTGTGAACACATTCCTGTACTTATCAATGTAACAGTATTGTATAATGATTGTGAACAAGTTCATGTACTCATCAATGTAAGAGTATTGTATGATTGTGAACAAGTTCATGTACTCATCAATGTAGGAGTATTGTATGATTGTGAACAAGTTCATGTACTCATCAATGTAAGAGTATTGTATGATTGTGAACAAGTTCATGTACTCATCAATGTAGGAGTATTGTATGATTGTGAACAAGTTCATGTACTCATCAATGTAAGAGTATTGTTTGATTGTGAACAAGTTCATGTACTCATCAATGTAAGAGTATTGTTTGATTGTGAACAAGTTCATGTACTCATCAATGTAAGAGTATTGTATGATTGTGAACAAGTTCATGTACTCATCAATGTAAGAGTATTGTATGATTATGAACAAGTTCATGTACTCATCAATGTAAGAGTATTGTATGATTGTGAACAAGTTCATGTACTCATCAATGTAAGAGTATTGTTTGATTGTGAACAAGTTCATGTACTCATCAATGTAAGAGTATTGTATGATTATGAACAAGTTCATGTACTCATCAATGTAAGAGTATTGTATGATTATGAACAAGTTCATGTACTCATCAATGTAAGAGTAAGTAATACAGTCAGCTAGGATGAGGCACAATTATACAGTTATTATTTGCTTCATGGTATGATGTCACATCCGACAGGGAGGTTAGAGTAATTGTCACTAACAGGGTTCATGTCCAAGTAATAAAATGCTACAGTTCACCCAGCTGTGAAAGTCTATACCTGACTCAGCTCTATATTGTCTCTGACAGGGTTCACGAAACAGTAATAAAATGCTGCAGTTTATCCAGCTGTGAAAATCTATACCTGACTCAGCTCTCAGTTAAGAAAAACAAGACAGTAAGAAAGGGACTAGTCACCCCATCCCACAAAAGTCGAGACTAGATTCAATGAAGACTCTCTACAATGTATCCTTTGTTGTAGTGCGCCATATGGATCTACCTTTACGCCAACACCAATAGAAACATGCAGAACAGTAAAGACCAGCATTTATGATGGGCTAAACTCAAAACTTCAGTCAAAAAACAAAACAAAGTTTCATTGTGAAAACATATGAATGCCTAATGACATGCTTACACTCTCTTATATTGTGTATGTGTGTGTGCTGAAGAAGTATGGTCCAAAAAATGAATAGTTGTCTATCACAAGTGATGAAGACCACTCTCATTGTTCAGCCGTGTGGACAGTCGTATCTCTTGCTGTGTCCGCTGAAATGGGTGACTTGCGCGGTGATTTGGATTAAAGTGAGGAAGAAACTGCGCCTTTTGTCAACCTCACTCACAGAGCCTAAGCTACCTTTTGCCAGTGGCAAGACATTCATCGAGACGACTGGAGATAGCATAGGATGCAGATTTTGTCTCAGGGTTACCACCAAAGCCTTTCCGTAAACATGTAACCCGCAGGGTAGAAAGGTGGGAAGGCCAACCAACGCAGTTTGTCGTGCCTTTTCGATAACCACAAGAGGTCGTATGGACAACATGGGCATCTCTCCCCAGCTGTATTCAGCTCATCATAGTAGCATCTAAAATTCCCACACGCCATATTCGTAAAGGTGAACCGGCAGAACTAACCCGTGAAATACGACACAAGTATAAGCGTAGCGCCATTCAGCCGGCGTCCAGACCAGGATAAACGGATGGAAGAAATCACAAAAAAAGAACGAAATAACAGGAAGTTTAAAATACCTACTAAGGATAGCCGATAGCTTTCGGCTACCTGGCAAAAGACATTAACATGCCTGTTTGAATACCAGTTTTTCAAGAATATTCATATGCGGCACATGAAAACCAATACAAATTATTGAATAATCAGATGTTTGATGCAAGCAGGTAATATTCTGAACAGATGTATAGTTACTCCTAAGACAGCAATATAGGTACACAACTGCAGGTGATATGAAGCACAGGTGTGTAGTTAATCCTAAGACAGCAATACAGGTTCATAACCACAGGTGATATGAAGCACAGTTGAGTAGTTAATCCTAAGACAGCAATACAGGTACACAACTGCAGGAGATATGAAGCACAGGTGTGTAGTTAATCCTAAGACAGCAATATAGGTATACAACTGCAAGTGATATGAAGCACAGGTGTGTAGTTAATGCTAAGGCAGCAATACAGATACGCCAATCATTTATCAAAAATTCTGAGAGCCTAAAAGATCAAAATATTTTTGTCATTTAGTGTGTATGCTAGTCGACAGTGAGCTAGATTGCTAGACTGGGATTACAGCGTGCCAGGGTTCGACAAGTGGCATCACACCGTTCAAACTGGAGAGTTCTAGTTTCTTCCTTATGGGCCATGTTTGGCATTCAAAGAACACAGATAGATACAGCGACCACTAGAGCAAGTATCAAAACATTTACACTCGAGTTCTTACAATGCTTATTTCTATAGCACTTCGTTTGACATGTGGCTGCTGGCCCCATCCACAACCCTCTTTAGTTTGTTTTAACAACAAGCTTTGATGATTGCAGTAATCATATGTGTAATGTATCGTTACTACATTCATAATGTATAGGTATTTTGCTTGGCTAGAGCCTGTCTATGTTCAACCCCTGACCCCTAAACATCCAAATTCCAATAATGTTGAGTTCCAAAGTGGGTGTGGTCTAATAATTGTTGTATAATAGATTGTGTACCAGTACAGCATTCCAACGGACATATTTGGTAACCTACTTATGCAGAGTGCATCAAAACCAATATCAACAATTCAATCAATACAAGAATGTTGAAACAACTTAGTGCAAAGATATCTATGCTACAAACAAGATACAATACAGCAATATACTACTTCCCCACTCTAAGTGAAACAAAAGGGTTATTTCCTATCCTATTCTTGTGGCAGTGGCAGTGCAGTGGTTAGTGAAATGGCTCGCCAGCTGAGTGACCTACGTTCACTCACCAATTGAACGCAGGATACTTTTCTGCTGCAAACGGCTCCTGGGGTCGACTCAGCCTCAAAAATTGGTTACTAAAGCAAGTTTTTTAAGTAAAGGCTTAGGGTGTGATGCTCACTACATCACCCCATGTGTACCATTAATCAAGACAATCTGGGTCTAACACCATATTCTCAGTATGTCAAACGGCATGCAAATTGGATCTTCACTTTAAAAAAAAATTTTGTGGGGGTCATTAAAAACTAACACAAACTGACTAATACAAATTTAACAACAACAAAAACTGAATACAATTATGGTTATGCAAGCAAGTTGCACACTGTCATAGCATGAACCTTTGGAGAGCAGTTCAACATTCAAAGTAATTTATTTTGGTATCTGATTTTTTTGGGGTCATTCGAAACCAATGTAAACAGACTTAGCACAAATATAACTAAACAATACAAAAATGTTTATACAAGCAAATACAATGCAGTACAGCCATACAGCACATCTCTTGACAGCAGAACAAAATTCAAAGGGATAGGATCGGTACATTAGACGCGTGGGGTATATCTACACCAATACCAAGAACTAGATACAAAGACACCTATTCATAATACACCATCTAACATGCATGTTGTACATTACGTCGTTACAGACATATCTATCATAAAATGTGGTTATGTTTATCTTAGCACGGCATGTTTTTTTTCTTTCTATGGTTAAAAAAAAAAATATTGATCCCGTCACACCATGTGACGCATAGAAAATATGGTTAGGCCCATATTGTTTTGTAACCAACGGCACATTAACGGAAGGTGAACTAACAATCTACATTACACACTATATGGTGACTACAGGGGCAAGCGACCTTTAATCCTTAGCCCCCATAAACCCTCCTGGTGGGAACACAACTTTTTTTAAAAATCATTACAAAGATTACAGCCATGAGGAAATCTAAGAAAAATCATCCTACAGTGTCTATAAAAGAGAAAAATTTGAGGTGACAATACAGATTTATAAGATAATCAAAGGATAAGGATATATTATACTATAACAAGGTTTTCCAAATACAACCACCTACGAGAACAAGAGGGCATAGCTACAAATTAACTAAAGAAAGGTCCAGATTAGATATTTAGAAATATATTTTTAGTCAGAAAGTGGTGAATGCTTGGAATGCATTGCCACAGAAAGTAGTGGAGGCAGGGACACATTTAATGCATTTAAGAATAGATTGGATGCGCTTAGCTTTTAGAGCAATGGAAAGTAAAAGAAAATGGCTGTTTACAGACACTGCAGAGTCTTCTAAACCAGTATAAAGACGTTAAGTTATCATACATGTCAAATTACTGTTAATGTTGCCTGCAGACAAAATTAACCGGAACTTCAACACATGCAAGTGGGAACTAACCCTACATGCAACTGAAACACAGGAAACACATTTGAGCATGCCTTAAACAAATATTCTCCAGAAAAGAAAAGAAAAAAGCAAGGATGGCAGGGATGGGGGACTAATATCAATATTACTGTTGGTGTGCGTCGTCTACCTGTTTTCACTATTGAATATAGTAAAGCCACACTTTTTGCTCATGAAGCCTTGCTCTGCATCTTTGAGCATCAAACTGTCCAGGGGAAACATGTATTTCTTGTCCTTTTCCTGGAAATATACCAGTACCCTAAGGTAGTCAGTTTCAATGATGGTACTTCTCAAACTCTTAAGAAGTTGTCAGCCTTAGCTTCGAGACTGCCAGAATGAAAAATAGCAAGTATATACTGGGTGAGTAGGGGGAAGAAAGGAGCCAATAAAAATTCATTATAAATGATTGCTAGTTGATGAAATGTAATGAAAATTTGTACAGTTGTAGTTGTTCCCTTTCTTTTTGAATTGTTCACATTTGGGTAATTATGGATGACACCCTCATGACATCCGTCTGCTCCAAAATAGTGTTCACTCCAGAAGAAAGACTTGCAATAAATTTTTCTTAAATGTGAGACTTCTGCTTTTATACCTCTAACACTTTGATCCCCGAACAGTCCGACCTAAATCCTGTTGACTGCAAATTTGGGCCAAATTGTTCAAAATATGTATCATTCAAATCTAATAGATATCATTGAGTTATAGCACAAAATTGTGGATGCTTTAGAATGAACACCATCAAGCCAAAATCTAAGTAGCATTCGTCAAATGATGCAATCATTTGAGGACTCGTGTTTCAGAAAAAACGGATACATCGAACATATAATAAAATAGTCAATGTCTTTGTTGAATATTACGTACAACTGTATGAACGTTCATTAAATTTCATCAATAAATAATTATTTTTTGATGAATCTGTATTGGCTCTTTATTTTTCTTACTCATCCTGCATATGATTTGCCTGAAGAGCTTTTGTAAGATACAAGTCAGAGAATTATTTTATAACATAAATTTAGTGAATTTACAAGTACATTACAGTTTGGAACAAGCACATATACATGCTCCAGTCTACCCAGTTGCAAATGTGTATCTCACTTTTGAATGGAACGGTGATGGAAAAGGGGAAAATGCTGAGACCACATACAATGCAATCTCCAATATTTCATCCTCAACAGCAGAACTGTTAATACTCCAGCTCTAGTTCACCCAGATATAAAATAGTGTCATGACTCTGTTTCGCGTTAAGGAAGGCAAGGCAGCAAGAAACAGATCTGGTTATCCCCAACATCATAAAGTACAAAAGACAGCTATTTTTTAGAATGCCAAAATGGCAGACACTACTGAGGTGGGAGCTTAGCATAAGGTGCATGCGAATTAGCAGCAGTATGTATTTCGATACAGAAAAGCACACTAGAAATTATGCACAGGTAATCATTACAAAAGATGAGCAGTTTCATATTAAATTCTGAAGAAGGGGTGCGAGTCCAAAATCTGTGTGTGTATGCGTGGTGGTGATGGTGGTGGGGGACTGCATAGCGAAGTGGTTAATGACACAGTCAACAACCAAATCATGCATATGCTTTGAATAAGCAAATTAATGCCCCTATAACAAGTAAACCCCCCTTTTTTTTTTAATGTGTGCTGAAGTCGGATGCACTAAGTTGTGAAGTGAAAAAACAGGACAAAAAACTTAGCCTCAGAAAACAACGCAAATGGAGAAAAATAATCTATGTGCCACATGCTTTTGTTCTATTAAGGGTAAAATAAAATCTGCACTGTACACTACATGGTCACTATAGGGGCAAGTGGCCTTTACTTCTTAACCCTATATACCCTCCCAGCAATGGAAATTAATTAATTTGTTAAAAATCATTATAATGATCAAATAATTCTCTACATATCAAATTCCAACAGCTTAGAGATCTAGATAGTGGAAGGTACAGTGCCTGGGACAAAAGTGAAGAGGTCTTCCCAGAAGAAAATGGTATCAGGTCATCACTGATATTTTGAATATGTCCGTGTGTGAAGCGGGTCGTCGTGCAAGAAATCGAGATGTGTTCAGAGCAGCTGTTAAGTAAACTATGTTCGGGAAAGAACATTTATTCTTGCAAATACGTTGGCTCTCTGGGCATATTTATTCATGAAATACTATGCCGCTCTGGAAATATCTATTCTTGCAATTTTCCAAATACTTTGGCTTTCTGGACACATTTATTCTTGCAAATACTTTTGCTCTCTGGACATTTTTATTCTTGTATAAATACTTTGGCTCTCTGGATATATTTATTCTTGCAAATACTTTGGCTCTCTGGACACATTAATTTTTGCAAACTCACCAGGAAATACAGGCATATTTATCAATTTAGGAATACTTGGTATAGATAAATGTATATGTATAACTGTTCAAGTCATTATTTCAGCTGTATGAAATTGTACACAAATTTGGAAGCCATGGTCACTACTAGAAAAGCACAAATGTAACATCGAGAACTGTGTAAGAAATGCAACAGGAAAAACAATTTGAGACAGAATCCGTAATAGCATGCTTAGGAATTTGTTGGGGATTGCACAGGTTTACTACTATATTGAAGCACAGGGATTAAAGTGGTTTGGTCATTTGACAAGAATGCACTTTGAACAACCTGGAGCTAAATCATACTACATGAAGGTATCAAGTTCTCGAGCCAGAGGTCAACCACAGCGACATTGGATAGAGGGGGTCAAGGAAACACTCCAAAGGTTCAACATGTCGACTACACAAGCCTCCCACCTAGCGCAAACCAGAAATCTACGCATACCACCTTTCTGCGACGCCGTAACGCAAGAGCAGTAGGACAAAAGAAGAAGAAAAGAAGTATATCGGCTCTATGTAGAGAATCAGTAAAACAATTATTGCTGTATAGGGAAATGAGAAACGTAGAATTATATGTCCTCCTTCTTCGTCTTGGATTATTGACTGACATCTGACGGAGAATTCAGTGACCACCACACCCAATGGTGAGTGAGAATAACGAAAACAAAGACACACATAGACAAGCAATACGTCCCTTAGTGGAGAATGTAGAATACAAATGTAGAAGACAAATGTAGAAGACAAATGTAGAAGACAAATGTAGAAGACAAATGTAGAATACAAATGTAGAAGACAAATGTAGAAGACAAATGTAGAAGACAAATGTAGAAGACAAATGTAGAAGACAAATGAATGAATGATGGACATGGGATACTGTCTAACTGTGAAAAATAAATAATTTTTGGAAACACTAACAGATACTATTATACATATTACATATTACAAGATACATATTACATATCGATTGAGCTAAAGGGCGGATATTTGTTTTAATGTTCCTTGTAACCGGGTTCAGAACCAAGATGCAGCAGAGGGTCAGCAAACTAGAGCTGACCAAATCCATATTCTACCTCCATGTGGTGGCCCTGGAAACAAGCTGCACTAGTGTAGTCTGGCCAAGGGATAGGAATTGCAGTGGGAAGACAAACACGGTACTCAAAACCGCCAGCTGAAATCAGATGTGTCAAGCTAACAGGTGCAGATTTCACAGCCTTACTGTAAACTACAACACAATGTTGCAACATCATTTTAAAGACAAAGGCGGAAGAAGAAGTGTCACTCTTAGTGAATTGTCTCCGGTACTGAGTTTTCAGTTTCTCTTTGTATATCCTAGAAGAGTAAAAAAAACAATGAGACTCCATAATGATTATCAGATAACTGATGAAGTCCCAATTTTTATCTATCTGGGAAGTAGCATTGACAAAGATTAAGGAACAAAGCAAGATGTTAATGCCAGGATCAAGAAAGCCAAAATTCTTACAAATCTCTTTGCCCAATATGTAGAATAAGATTAGGCTGTTCAATGTGAATATAAAGTCAGTTCTGCTATGTGACCAGGATGCATGGCATGTGACATAGAGTATCGATTGAAGACTGCATAATTTCATCATAGGTGTCTTCGGTACATACTTCGTGATAGATTGCCAAAGATTGATAAATGCAGATCTGTGAGAAGGAATATTGTAACAGCCAAAAGAAAGTCGTGATGGATGGAACACATTATCAGAAAGAAAATCATACAGTACAGCCAGACATGCACTGGATTGAAACCCACATGGAAAAGAGATGAGTGGGAAGACCAAGAAACACCTGGGAATGAATGGTTGAGGAGGAAGTCAGTTCAATCAGGGTCTTGAGGGTGAAACAAGAAAATGGCACAGAATAGAAACAGATGGAAAGCATCTGTTGTGGCCATTTGCTCCTGGGGAAACCAGACAAATAAATGATGATTATCACTGAAGGTGGATATGGGTCATCCTAGGTGCAATGTAATGCTTGTCAGCAGGCTCACCATTGCTGCGATCACAGTGACGATTCCCACCTTATTGCTCTGGCTACTGTAATACAACCTGTTTTCAGGTGCACAATGTGGATGTCAAAAGTGGGATCATGGTCAGCATGTTACACCAGACCCTGAATGAGCAATGGCACTGTGGTGGGTCAGAGGGAAAGCATCCTTATGCCACTTAATCTATAACAACAGAATTACACATTTCAAAGGAAAACTCAGTTCAGTGTGAAATATATATACATAACCTTAAAGGGTATATGGTCATTGGATGGGTGTGTTAGGATATGATACCGACGGTAACTACGCTCAGTGCAAAACAAAATAATACTAATGTGAAATGCAGTCTGTGCATTAAAAAAACAAACCAGTGTTATGCCATGTGATACAGTTAGTCGTCTCTTACGACATGCTCTCTTTGGGGCAGTGGTGTTATTTTTGTCTTTGTTATACACAAAGACCCAGCGGCTACTCAATATACAACATAAAATAATATTAATGTGAAATATCACCACATGGGTGTATAACACATGAACAAACAATGCTTTGCTCGATGTGAAACATAAAATGATATTAATGTGAAACATCATTGTGTTGATGTGTAAACATGGACAAGCAATACTCTTCTTGGCGTGAACCATAATATAATATAACTGTGAAACAATATTGCTGTGAGTGTAACACATGAACAAACAATACTCTGCTCGGTGTGAAACACAATAATATCAATGTGAAATAGCATTGCCTTGGTGTGATCCATTAATTCATATTAATGTCAAACCATCATTGTTATCACTTGGCAACAGCGCCAGATGGGCTTATACAACAGTGACATTTGAGTATTGTCACACGTCAAGGATGTCATCCATCATGCCAACAACTCCAAGTACCACTGGGCTGGCCATGTAGTCAAAAGGAAAAACAAACGCTGGAGCACAGCAACCTCTCTGTGGTACCCATGAGGCAAAAAAAAAGTCCGCCCGACAAACCCCCATCACTAGATGGCAAGATCTCGCTAGAACTGCATAACACTTGCTATCTTAAAACAAGCAAGCTATCCATCCACTGGACAACCCGTGCACGAGACAGAATCAACTGGAAACTGAGATGTGACCAACAGAAAACAAAAAAACATGGCACTGCTCGAGCCCAGCCCACTAAGCAGAGAAATGAACACAGCTTCTACCAACTCTCACAAGAGTTGAGACCTACACAAGGACTAATGCCTTGTAGATGTACAGGTCAACTAAGACTAAGACATCATTGTGTCATGTGATCAAGCATTACTCTTCATGGTGTGCAACATAAAATTATATTAATGTGAATATCATTGCGTATGAGTGTAACGTATGAACAAATATTACTCTTTTTGGCGTGAAACATAAAACAATATTAATATGAATATCATTGTCCGTGAGTGTAACATATGGACAAATATTACTCTTCTTGGTGTGAAACATAAAACAATATTAATATGAATATCATTGCGTGTGAGTGTAACATATGGATAAGTATTACTCTTCTTGGTGTGAAACATAAAACAATATTAATATGAATATCATTGTGTGTGAGTGTAACATATGGATAAATATTACTCTTCTTGGCGTGAAACATAAAACAATATTAATATGAATATCATTGCGTGTGAGTGTAACATATGGACAAACATTACTCTCCTTGCGTGAACATAAAATAAAATTAATGTGAAACATTGTCTGCTTGTGAAATATGTGGACATGGAATATTCCATTCTGAACAAAATATGAAATCGCTCATGAAAGGTCATTTAAATATGTACTTAAACGCAATTGTGACAAACTTCCAAATTATTACAACAAATTACAACTGAAAGCCCAGACCTGAAAAAAAAAATAAAAAATAAAACGCTGCCTAACAAGCACGTAGCATGCTAATGGAAGCCCATGGCATGCAGATGAGAACACAAATTATAAACTAAACAAAGATAATGCACGTTCAATGACTCCAACGATGACGGTGCAGAGAAATTATTTGTGGTTAAACAAGCCACTCCTTTACAATCAATACAACATAACGGAACGCTAAAAAATAAATCCAAAACAAACTCTATTGAAAGAAACACAATGAATCAAACAATCGGTCCCCTCTGATAGAAGATTGGATGTGGCTATTTTAAAGATGTAACTTCAATAGAATTTAGTAGAGCCTGTTGTTAAGACATTTCTTGCTAAATCCATATGGGCATAGTTTCTCAAAATACTTATTTCAATTGCCTACAAATATTCAACTAATGCATCGCATAATGTGGCCTCATTTAAACTTTCTTGTATGTTGCTTGTATTTAGGCCTTTGCATTACAAATTGTAAATTATTAACGAGCCAATGAGCCTAACAATCAGCCATCTTTGATAGAAGAAAGAATGTGAATATGTTATTACTCCATTACAATTTTCCTATTGTTAACATTTTTATTTGAACATTATTCAGTACAATATTTTTTAGCTACCTTTAAACATTTAACTAATTCATCATACTTGATAACTTTAATTCACATTTTTGTTTCTATAGGTCATATATAAATCTTTATCAATTTCAATTGAAAAAAGAAAATATTATCAGACACTAATTAAAATTAAAATATTAAATTGTTAAATTAAAATGTGTTTTTCTTTTATGGACACGTAAGAAGAAATAGATGAAAAGTTTAGTTTTTCATGTTTTTAGTATTTGAACAATTTTATTTGGCATAGCTGCTGGAATAATTAAAGGCACATGGCAGGAAGTTGTAAATTATGTAACATGTAAATATTGTTTTTAAACCGTTGATCGGTACAAGCTATTATTTTTACTAATACATGTTTGTTTTTTTATATTGGGACTTTATGGGCAAGTCCGCCACAATTTTGGCCCACAACTTTCAGAAATAACAGCGCTGCGAGGGGTCATGAAACTATGAGTGATGAAATTTGATATACGTATATTCAATAGTAAATATTTTTGTTTAATGTTTTTCAGTTAAAAACTTCTGAAATCTATCCATGATTCGTTAATAATAATAATAATAATAGCTGTCCATCGCAAGCGATGATGACAACAGCAGTCAGACATGTTGTGCTGCACCTCACTAGTGAGTTCGGAGGTGGCTGGATAGTCAATGGCACGAAAAATCCTTCCACATATGTAGCATTTAATGTCAGAATTGGACATGTGAATGTCAGTTGTTTTGTTTTTTCTGTGCTTCGGAGATCTGGCGCTCCTCAGCAATGGAGGTGCCTCTGATGGTGGTTCTATGCCATACCTTGCGGTCCTTGTGCGAGACATTTCCATGAGTTTGCATCAATGCTGGAACGTGTCAGAGATACTTTGAAGGAGTCTTTGAAATGCTTCTTTTGGCCACCGGCTTGATGCAGGCCATCTTTCAGCTCACCATACATTAGTTATTTTGGGATACGGTTGTCTTGCATGCGCACAACGTGGCCGGCCCACCTGATCTGGGTCTTCTGTAACAGTGTGGGGATGCTCTGCATGTTTGCCTTCATGAGGATCTCTGTGTCTGGTACCCTATCCTGACACTTTATTTTGAACAATCTACGGAGGCACCTTGTATGGAAGTGGTTTATTTTCCTAGCATGCCTGCTGTACAGAGTCCACGTCTCACTGGCATACAGAAGGGTGGGGAGCACTACAGCTCGATAGACTTTGAGTTTCTTATCAAACAACAGGTCTTACTAGTAGACGCTGTGTACACAATCAAAATTTTGCTCTCCAGGCTATGGGGAAGTTGGTTAAATTTTGAGAAATAGGCATTTACACAAATGGATAATGGTCATGTCGATTTAAATAAAAGCTTCTCAAAATAGATCTTATCTGTTTTAATTAAACATTCATGGAGTTAACAATCCATATATTATTCTCATCCATGATATTTGTACTCAGGTAGGAGCATGGGAGCCATCGCAGCAGTTAGTTTCCTTGCAGACCATCATCACAAACAAGTGTCATACAGAGTGCGATGCTGAGCAACTTCTTCCACAACCATCTGTCCATTCAGCATTCACACTTGAGATGTTCTCTGGCTTCACATCCAGTTTGTACTGCCGTCCAATATTTTCTTTCACCTATCTTCCTTTGCTATTATGTTGCCACAAGATATTCCAGGCTCTCCTTCTTTGCAAGTATCTGCCTTAAATGTTGTATTTGTTGCTTATCACTGCAAAAGTACGAAGTTCAACTTTCACTACCGGCACGCTCCAGTAGACCCAGCTGTTAAGAGGTTTATATATTAATTGGCACCTGACCAACAGTTAGGAAAAGAACGGCAGTGAGGAAGGTAACTGGGCACCTCACCTCATGCAATCTGTAATTCTGGTATTTAATCAGACAAAAGGAATTTTCTGATAACAGGTAGCAAAAGTTGTTTAAATTCAATACAATCTTTCGTTCTGTTGTACCACGTTGGACCAAGGGTATTACTCAGACCCTCTCTCCATCTCATTGGTGGATAATCCACTCAGGTGCTAAAAGTTGTAGGGCAACAAGGATGTCACTTTTTGTTTCCCCATCTACTGTCAAGCATTCGCACCACATGCCCAATCCATCTGCATTTTCCTAATAATGTAGTATCTACAACGTCACTGACGGCTTCATTGGTGCAGTTGAGAAACTGTCAATGTTCTTCGCTCTATTGCCTATTGAGCAAGTCGGAGCTCGACTGCATCTGAAAGTTTCATACCTCACAGCCATAAACTACTTCTTCGTTGTTCTTTCTCAAACTTCCACTACCAAACCTGAAAAGGGCTTTTCAAGCATCAGGATGTTGCCCGGATACCGGAATGTTATGTGTCGTAGATTACAGCTTGACTGCCATATTTGCACCTTCCGATCCAACACTTCCGACTTCAGAATTCATTATTGGGTACCAGGTTAGCCTTCTATCTTCGATCCCTTCTCCTTTGCTAGTCTTCTCTCTTATCCATGATCACCACGCGGAGGTGTAGAAGGGTCTTGGCAGTTCTGGTTCTCTGGCCCAGACACTATCAGTCAGCATTGGGTCGCTGAAAGCTGCAGCTCATGTACTGTTCAGCAACTTGATCCCGCAGCCATAAACCATGGATGGAATAGTCATGCTGTTAAGGGTGTGGTCTCTTGCCTTGTTGTTTCTCATATGTTGAAGTATAGGTTGTTTTTGTTTTTTTGCCTTCGCCTTATTTTTCTAATCTTTAAGGCAGTGTGCGTTGCACTGTGTTTTTATTTTGCGCTTGTCGGCCCAGTGCATCCGACTTCAGCATGTATTTTATGTAAGGGTCTGCTTCCTCCTGCATTTTCTAAGGGTTTGCTTCCCCGGGGTAACGGCCGGTGCTGTGATGGGGATCGAGCCCAGCACCTTAACCACTAGGCCACGCCGTCCCCTGAAGTATGGGTTTGATACAAACAAGCTGAACCATCCTGTTGTTATTCTACGTGAAATCTCACAATTTATGTTTGGGGAGTTTAAAATTTGTTGGCTTCATGCAAGCTGTGACTTAGTACAATGAAGTCTCTAATACTTCATCCCCGACAGCAGTGTCTACTTTTTAATAGTTGTATGTGTAACATTGTGTTTTACAAAATGAAGCTGCCAGCCCCATCTGCATCCACACTTGATGAAATTGTACAACACGCATAGAGAGAGATGTGTAGTGACTTCATATTTTTCTTCTCCAATAAGAATTCTGAGGGTTTATCCAGGGATAATGTATTACATCCAGGTATTAAATCAACAAATTAAACTCTACTGATGTATATTTCAAGAAAGCTAACTAATTAGTTTTAATTTAAGAAATGTTCACTTATGCATTATGAAGCCTGTACAATAATTATCTTCACAATTTGCAGAACAAATACATTTTACCTATCAACAATGGTCATCAATAGAAAAAATATGTTGGTTACCTCTGCCTAAGTGCCAGAATAATAATCAGAGTAAACTAGATACTCTATTTGACTGTGTGTGCGTACACATATAATTTGTTAGCTCGTTTGTTTGTTCATTTTTGAACGCATTTTTAACATTACGATGTCTTTGCATTTTGCAATACAAAAAAGGTAATTCCTTTGACCTATTTAAAATGGAATTTTAAAAATTATATATATATTACCAAGTGTCCTATATGCGTTTACCAAATCTTTAAAATATATTTGCGCAAGTGTTTACATGTTACAATAAGAGTAAAGAGATAAACAATTTGGCTTTATATATTTATTTATGCAGTGCTAACATTATACCTCAAGGTAATTAATCTTAGTGACTTGTAAAATAAAGTTAATACCTTTTACTTACTTATAATAGTTGATAACGAATTTTAATATATTGCTAATTTGTGCAGAAATAATACAATTAAAATATATTCATATTTTCATAGTTTGATACCATCTGAGAAAGGAAATACCTATTTTCAGCATTGAAAAGTGCAAAAATTGGATGCCGGGAGAATAATCCTGACTCAAGGTCTCTTATTTTCAGACCTTCGAGGGGAAGCATGTATTTCTTGTCCTTCTCCTGGATAGACAAAAGTATGATAACTTAGGAACTGAAGAGAAAATTAATGACAAAAATAAATGAGGGGATGGCTCAAAAAGGTAGATCAACTGGTTTGACTTATTCTTTCTGGATCCTTTGAATAACTGCGCTTGGTTAGTGGACTCTAGTGCTCCAAAACTTGAACGAAAACAAACAAGCCTCCGTCATCAGCGCATATGCACAAACTATGAGTAACTCGGAATACAACAAAGATAAGTTCTATCAAAATTTTGAGACACTAATCGATGCTGAACCAAAAAAAATAAGTTCATCATTCTTGATGATTTCAATGCTCAAGCGGGTGCTGACTTTGCTTCAGCGATGGGGTGATGGGAAGAAATGGTTACGGAAGCTGTAATAGTAACGGACACCTACTCATCATGTATGCATGTTCTGACATTATATCATTCTGTTTGGCTTGGCTTGGCTTCGTTCATTCTCAATCTCCCACTACCAAACGCTGAAAGGGCTTAAATAGCAGAATATAGTCCAGAGAACGGAATGCGTTGTGTCATAGTTTACAGCTTGACTGCGATATTTTCACCTTTCGGTCCAACACATCCGACTTCAGCAAGCATTTTTTTAGTACCGGGTTAGCATTCCCTCTTCAATCCCTTCTCCTTAGCCAGTCTGCCCTGCTGCAGCCTATTATCCAGGATCACCGCGTGGAGGTGTAGAAGGGTCTTGCAGCTTTGGTTCGCTGGCCCTGATGCTAGCAGTCAGCTATGAGTCGCTGACCACTGCAGCTCATCATCTTGATCCCTATCATTCTGTTTGAAAGCGTTTATAAGTGTCTTAGATATCGATTAGCTAGAGCTCTTGCTTCTGTACATGGTAAAAGTACCAGGTTCACATTCCAGGAGCAACACCTCTTCCCCCCCCCCCCCAGTTTTCCCAGCTGTATATGGGTAACTGACTTACTGTTAGGAACGGCAAACCAGCGAAAAGGGGCTGATTACCAAATTTCACATAAAGACAGGACCTCGTTTACAATGCAGTCCCTAAAACTTGATCTCTGATACTGATACCATATTACACACAATATATCATAGTTTTCCAGAAGGATATTCCGGTATATTAGGAATGAAAATGAAAAACCAAGCCACATTTTACACAGAA
Source organism: Ariolimax columbianus (assembly GCA_036924085.1). Classification (NCBI taxonomy): domain Eukaryota; kingdom Metazoa; phylum Mollusca; class Gastropoda; order Stylommatophora; family Arionidae; genus Ariolimax; species Ariolimax columbianus. The sequence goes on along the minus strand of JAVGWX010000020.1, from coordinate 17,147,984 downwards.
TAATATGCAATTGCTGATGCATGAAGAAAAAATGTGTTACTCTATGTTAAGCTTAACTGATATTACTGATATCTGTGTAGATCCATAGGTGTTGTCTCTCTCTCTCTTTCAGAAGATGGTGAAGAGTGTGGATATTAGTAGTTCCAGTACGGCAATAGCTGTACATACTTCCCAGTTTGACTTATGATTTTAAACTGATCTCAATAAGTGGATCTCTGATTCTTCAATTACAAGCCACTCTGTAAAAGATGGTCACTATTGTACATACGTTCCTGTTATCCTAAATAAAATATCCTCACTATAAGGGCTTATCAAGCCAGGATGTTAACCCTTTCATAAATATCGCAGTCAAACTGTAAACTAGCGACACAACGCAAATCTGTTCTCCGGACTACATCCCTGAGAATGAACGCAGAAGAAGAGCACTTTCATTGCCATGAACCATAACCTCCAATGTCCAAGGTAGTAGAAACACAAAAGCTAAAGGTTTTAAACCTACATATCTGCCATTATAACTACCACCAAATAATAACCTTCCTTCAACTCTAACGCAAAGTCTGTTCTATTATACAGCTATGAAACATTGTGGGCAACCAAAAGCACTTATTTGGTAAATGGTTTCCTGCGCAAAATGAAAGGGTGGAAATGGTATAAGATCACAAAAATGGAACTGATGGAGAGACGGGGACATATTTTAATTGTGGAGTATGACACATGGAGGGTCAATGCCGCTAGATAGGCCACACATTACAGAAATCAGCTGATAACATTACAAGACAGTCTCTGTTCTTGAATCCACAGGGCAGAAGGAGTAGCAGATGACCCCGACTCTCATGTAAGAGGGAGCTGGATGCTTCTATCAGGATGGCAGACTATTACAAGACAGTCTGTTCTTGAATCCACAGGGCAGAAGGATTAGCGGACGACCCTGACACTATGGAAGAGGGAGCTTGATTCCAATATCAGGACGGCAGGCATGACATTAATAAAACTGGTTCTGATGTCTCATAATAGGAAGACTTGGCATGTTTATTTATTGAAGATCTGTGCTCCACAAAGAGTAGCCAGGTTTTTGATTGAGTAATTGATGTCTGCTATCATATGTCTGTTATATATGTATATCACAGTAATCCCTACTGTACTTTACCTTACCAACTGTCATAATAATGTTAAACGTTTATTGCTAGTTCTCAAATTTTGTGTCATTAATTCAATCTGTAATCCCGGTATTCAATCAGGCAATGCAAATGCCTGATGCCAGTAGCCAAATGTTGTTTAAACTCAATATAGTCTTTTGCCATGGAGTACTTCATTGGACTAAGTACTCAGGCCATCTTTCCATCACATTGGTGGTCATCCGCATAGACACTTAAAGTTGTAGAGCCACCAGTACGTCACTTTTCATGTCCATCTGTTGTCAGGTATAAGCACCACCTGCCCTCAGTCATCTGCATTATGTAAATAATGCAGTATCTCAGTTATTGAAGTAGGTTTGGGGCCTGATTTTGTGCTGCGAATTCAGTTTCGTGGGGAGATTATCAATGTTCTTGCATTAATTCAAGTGTATAACACGGATAAGATTCTCCATAAGTAAATATAGACACAAAAGTTGGAAGTCATTGCTGTTCAAGATCAAGAACTGGAAATAAATTAAAAATAGTTCTGTACTATATCTCTAATGCGGGGAGAGGTGATTTAGTTTCGTGCTTACTCAACTGACGTTTAATTGTGAGGTTATTTCCTATAAGCAGACATTTGCAAAAGTTATGTTTGAAACTCAAATTATTTTTCTCGAGTACAGGTGGGCTTCAAGATCTGAGACTGAGACATGTTTTATCAGTCTAATGATCACGCATTTGGATTATTCGTGGATATTCATCACACGCCCTATTCAGACTTTGACTGTGACACATAACAGGAAAGGTATGTGTAAAGGAATTGATGGATATATCTGTGAAATTCACGATGTGGTAGGTACCAAAAAAATAGTTTCTCTCCAATTTCCACCTGCTCATTAATTTCATTTAACGCTTCATACTAATATATAATCTTTATTATGAATACTTCACGTCAAAGATGGCTTAATTATGCGTCCTACGATGTTTAGATTGCAATTTTAGCCCAATTTGTTCAATATTAATTTATTTCATTTTAAATAAAACTTTGACAGGAATGTAGACATTTTGGCCGGAATGGAAAGCCAAAGCACAAATCAGCAAAATTAGCCTGGACTGAAAAAAGGTTAAATTATTTGTTAAATACTCTGCCGAAAACTACTTGATTATTATGAAAATTAATGACAATTATGAGAACATTATCCCTTTTGAGATTTTGAGTCTCATATGGATCATTTGGCTATTGATGAACTAACAGAGCGGATAAAACAGGCATGAGAAGAGCCACAATAGAGAACAATTCACGCGTCTGTGAGAAAGTGGTGTACCCGACTTAGCTCATGTGTTGCAACAGTCTGCGGAGATTTTCAGTATTAACTGAAATAGGCAAAATGTAGGTAAACATTTTCTCAAAATTTCATAATAATCAGTTCATTTCCAGGGAATTTTTAGAGACAATCATGTCATATAAGGTCATAGATTTAACTGTAGATACAATCATGGCATATAAGGTCATAGATTTCCCTGTTTAGACAATCAAGTCATATATTGCCCTATAGAGACAATCATGTCATAAAGAGATAACTGACGGATATTGAGTGAGCAAACCAAAACGGGACAAAGATGTGAGTTTACAGAAGAAATCCCTGAAACAGCATGAGGGACTATTGAATGATGTAATGTGAAAAATTAATTCACAAAGATAGTGTATCCTTACCGAGGCGTACATGGTAATGTCATTTAACTTTCCCACCACTTAATTTGTTGAAGAATGGGGCCAACACTGCATTTGGCTTGCACTGACCAGTTTTCAGAAACCCTGATCTCAGTCATTTGTGGTGCCGTTTCATAGCAATGATTTTATATAATGAGGATGCTTGCACCCATACACAACTGACTAACCTTCTTCACGCCGGCTTTTTTTTGAAAAAAATTTGACCTAATTAATTTTCTGAATTTGTCGCTATGGTAGTGTCTTTCAAAATTTGTAACTTTTATGTTTGTTTGCCAATAAATATGATTTTCTTGCGTGTAGACACACAATTGCATAACGAACATGTGGATGTTATTGTTTTTGTTGTGTGTTTGTTAGTTTTTGAGATACAAAAAGATGAAGTTGAAATTTATGAAAATCTCGGAAAAAATTTGGGCTCAACCACTAGGCCAAGTCGCTTCGATAGAAAACCATGAAAACCACAAAAACGTATCGATACTGTGTTTACAATATCGACACAACTGTTAGTTTCCAATTCAAACGTAGTTCTTTCATTTAAACAAACAAAATAAACAGATCTACTCGATAAAAATCTTTCCTAACAACCTACTTCCCCTTTCGCAAAAAGTCGGCTTGGTCCAAACGGCGTATACAAAATTAAAACTGTTCAGAAGCCATACGATACTTTAACCGGCAAAATATAGTGTATATATGGAGTATGTATTCAGCAGTAAAAAATGGCTGTCGGGAGTGACTCCATTCAAAAAATAAAAACATTTTCCGTACACCATTTTTGTAGGCAGAGTGTCAAGAAGTACTGGACTGAGGCGTGCTGCAGGCTAATTGTCTCTTATGGAAACATGGATCTATTCTGTTTGTCCCAGGAACTACTTGGGTGAAAATGTTACCATTAGTTCATGAAAATTTGTTTAGAGAATGATAATCTTTGAATCTTCATTTATCATTTCAACATATTTATTAACCAATGTTTTTGTGTGAAAACTTTTATATGACATGAAAGTCTTCTACAGAAAATACTAAGAGGGCAAGATTCAAGAGAAGAGAGGGCTGGGGTGACCAAGTCTCACCTTTACATCTCAGGCATGCAGGGACATTAACCTTTAGCACACCAGGAGTTTTTTGAAAAAATTTGACCTAATTAATTTTCTTAATTTCTCGCTATGGTAGTCGTCTTAGAAAATTTTTAATTTTTATGTTTGTTTGTCAATAAATATGATTTTCTGGCGTGTAGACACACAATAGCATAACGAACATGTGGGTGTTATTGTTGTTGTTGTGTGTTTGTTAGTTTTTGAGATTCAAAAAGGTGAAGTTGAAAATTTATGAAAATCTCGGAAAAATTTGGACTCAACCACTAGGCCTAGTCGCTTTGATTGAAAACCATGGAAAACATAACAACGTATCGATACTGTGTTTACAATATCGACACAACTGTTAGTTTCCAATTCAAACGTAGTTCTTTCATTTAAACAAACAAAATAAACAGATCTACTCGATAAAGATCTTTCCTAACAACCTACTTCCCCTTTCGCAAAAAGTCGGCTTGGTCCAAACGGCCAATACAAAATTAAAACTGTTCAGAAGCTATTTGTAATCGCACATACGATACTTTAACCGGCAAAATATCGTGTATATATGGAGTATATATTCAGCAGTAATAAATGGCTGTCGGGAGTGACTCCGTTCAAAAAATAAAAAATGTTTACGTACATCGTTTTTGTAGGCCGAGTGTGTCAAGAAGTACTGGACTGAGGCGTGCTGCAGGCTAATTGTCTCTTATGGAAACGTGGATCTATTCTGTTTGTCCCAGGAACTACTTGGGTGAAAATGTTACCATTAGTTCATGAAAATTTGTTTAGAGAATGATAATCTTTGAATCTTCATTTATCATTTCAACATATTTATTAACCAATGTTTTTGTGTGAAAACTTTTATATGACATGAAAGTCTTCTACAGAAAATACTAAGAGGGCAAGATTCAAGAGAAGAGAGGGCTGGGGTGACCAAGTCTCACCGTTACATCTCAGGCATGCAGGGACATTAAAGTACAAACTTATGCTGAAATGATGATAACTGCAGAGGATGGGGTCAAATGGAGAGACATACTCAAACAACTTTACAGTCAGTCTCAGGACTGATCAATCAGACGATGATATATTTCTGTCTGCCTGCGTTATTTTCAGAATGAAGGTGTTGGTCTAACTCCTTAACGGAAGACCATTCAACTCATGGCTTTATACGACCTGTCAAATAAATCGGGTCGCGCTAAATAGCATGACTTTGCTGCTTTGTAGCAGCAATCAATAATAGACATTTAGAACCAGTTTTGACTGTAAGTGGGCCTATTCAAACTGGCGACAGTAGGCAAATCAGACTGTAAAGGGTTAAAACATTACTCTCAATCAATTTACAGCAATAAGAAAAGATAGCAGGTCTTACCTCCTCATCCTTGTACCAGGACAGAGATTCGGCTGTCAACACAAACCAGAAGTCTTTAGAACCACCTTTAATGAAGCTGACATTGTGTAACGCCAGCCAACCTTTGCGGATTACCTGTCAGGGAAAATAGAAAGTACATAAATACTGTGAGTTAATTAGCGGAGAAAACTTATGAAACATACATATGTTGAGCCAATTAACAGAGACAACAAAAAGAAAATAATACTGTGAGCCGATAAGTAGAGAAAATAAATGGGAAATAAAAACGTTGTGAGTAAATTAGCATGGACAAGAAAAACAAAAACAAACATTTAAGTGAATCAGTAGGGTAAGCAGAAGACGTACATAAAATGTGCGAGCAGATCAGCTGAAAAATACTGATGAAAGCATAAATATTTAGTAATTTATCATATAAAACAAAATAAGCATATCAGTAATTATGAGACTACAGAGAAAACAGAATTAGCACATAATTAATTATGAGACAATTAGCAGATAAAACAGTAATATAATTATTGTGAATAATTTATAAAAGATACACAAAAACTGAGTTAATTAGCGGAGAAAACAAAAGTGACACACAAATATTGTGAATCGATTATCAGAGAATAACAAAAGTGACACACAAATATTGTGAGTCGATCAGACAAAACAAAAGTGACACACAAATATTGTGAGTCGATCAGACAAAACAAAAGTGACACACAAATATTGTGAGTCGATCAGACAAAACAAAAGTGACACACAAATATTGTGAATCGATTATCAGACAAAACAAAAGTGACACACAAATATTGTGAGTCGATCAGACAAAACAAAAGTGACACACAAATATTGTGAGCCAATTATCAGAGAAAACAAAAGTGACACACAAATATTGTGAGTCGATTATCAGAGAAATCAAAAGTGACACACAAATATTGTGAGTTAAGAGGCAAGTTAACTAGCTCTGAAAACTGCAGAAGGTTTCTCATGTTTTTATTCAAGCACAAATGACAATGCAGAATGGCACTCACTTGGTTTCCAAGTTTCCGTTTGTTTGTGTTCTCTGACTTCTGCTGAGCGCTGAAATGCACAAGTTTAAAAACTGTTAATGGTATGAACAAAACACAATGTCTAGGGTCATGACATAGCCGACAAATTTTGTATCCATAAAAATTAGGCCTGTAGGTTTTTCTTTTTAAATGTTAAATTAGCTAAGCATCTCTTCTTTCATGATAATCTATCAATGTGAGGTTTGCTTTGTCCATTATTTTGTACATTTTCCACATACGACAGCAGTCCAAAAAGAAATTGTGAACATTTGAAGAAGTACAAAATAATTATCTTCACTTACAATTTATTCAAACTTGCCTCCTTTGAAATAATTCTCTTCCCACCCTTGTTGGTACACTGCTCCCAACGTATTTTCAAATTTGTAAACACGTCCTGAATCTTGATTTCTTGGATAGCATGCATGTCTCATAGCGAATTTCGTTGATATCTTCTATGGTCTGAAATCGGCGACCTTTACGGGTGGATTTACACATGGTGACAAAAAAGTCTGCAGGGACTAAATCCAGAGAATAGGGGAAGCTGTGAGACAACAGTCACCTCATTCTTTGCTAAAAACGTCACCAATAAGCAATGTGTGTGTGCATATAAGACGTGTGTGCAGGTGAGTTGTAATGGTGCAGCAACCAAGATTTGTATGTCCATGCTTCAGGCCTCCTTCTTCGTATTGTCTCTCTCAAACACCTCATAACATCCGAGTAATATTCTTCATTGCTTGTCAGATGGCGTGGAACAAATTCATGACAAACAGTTTCGCTCTTAAAAAAAAGACCATTAACAACTTTCACATTTTGCTGATGTGCTTTTTTGGGGGTTGCGGTGAGACCGTTCCAAACCACTGTGATGACTGCTTTATTGTTTTGACACCTGTCTATAAATTTAATCACCTGTTACAACACTTTTCAGAAAGTTTCTGTCAGCATTCTGTAAAAGTTTTACCTAATTTGAAGCAGAATTTTATGTAAACACGTGACTCTTCAAGATTCGCCATTGCTCAATATTTTTACAAATCGCAAAGTGCACTACACGTGTATTCACTTCACCAAATGCTAACGGCCAGGGTGCGGTTATTATTAAACTGAAGGTCAATGTCACTGGTACAAATATAAGCAGTAACTAGCTCGCCGCCTCACTTAGTTGATATGCTATTTAAAAGGTCGGGTTTCTCTTTGGACTTGCCTTGTATTTACAACACTCAGCAAATTACACAAAATAGCATACATTAAGGATATACCCGTCAGACAGTGAATTGAGTGGGCCTACATTAGGGACACAGTCTTTGTAGTTATAGATTCCATACATAACATATAAAGAGCAGCAAAGCTGGCACCGAACCGGCTGTGGGTCTAACATTGATCTGTTGTTTTTGTTCATTATGGATGCCCCCAGGCCACGGATTTGCCTGGTCTTACAGTTGTGCTCACAGAAATGTGCTGTTTTCAATTTGGACTTGTTAATTCATTCATTTTTGGTGTTTTCTTTTCTCTGATTATCCTGGCATGGAGATTGGCTATATGAATTAGTGCTACAATTAAACCTGGGTCATATTTTCACGGTCAAGTGCACACGGCTGAACTTCATGAGATTGGTGTCCATCGCCTTGGCTGCATGCAGTGGACTTTATGGACTAGAACACATTGCTTGATAATACGTTGAGTCAGGTCCCTACAATCTCTTGCGGTTATGGGAAAGGAAATACACACGTCTACGATAGATGTGTGTGTGGTCACCCTCCCCTCCCCTTGCGGGATACCTGTTAATGGGAAAAGCTTCGAGAGTAAAACCTGAGGAAAAATCTGCATCCTGCGCTATCTCCAGTCGTCTCGATAATGTCTTGTCCCTGGCCCTAGGTAGCTCCTCACTTTAATCCAAAAACCCAGCGCAAGTTCCCCATTTCAGCAGACACAGAAAGAGTGGTTTGCCGGTGTCTATGAGTATGACAAGAACAAGAATAGCCCCAAAGCCCCACAGAGAGCATATCGTAGGAGGCGACTAACTATGTGGCATGGCATAACACCGGCCATGGTTAGGTGGTTTGTTAAGATCAGCATAGATGGCGCATAACAGGCTGTGGGTCTACTTTGTTCTAGTGTTTTAATCTATTAAGATGAACTCGCACATCAGTTAACCACCCTCCATAGGGGAGTAATAAGCTGCTCGAGCCTAGCCTGTTAAGCAGGAAATCCTCTTTCTGGCTACATCCAGCTCACATCAGAGATGGGACCTGCACAGGGGCTTATGCCCCTGTAGAAGTACAGGTCGACTAAGACAGTAAGAGAAAAAATTGTCCGCACGGCTGATTAGACAGAGTGATCTTCATCACATGTGATGGATATCGTATAACATACAATACATTTTGGTAATAGTGTGTATGTCTACCCTAATGCATTTATAGCACAATTATGTGAATGTGTTCTTTAAATGAAAATTAGTTATTTAAAAAAAAAATCATATGTATTGAAAAATCTTTTAATTTAGCAGTTATTAAATCAATCAAAACATGTTCAGCACCAAGTGGAGCATAGGTCTTCAACAAATACATATCAAATCATATCTGTCCTCTATCTGTTTTTGTGGTTCAAAATATCCACCAATCCTTCTCAGTGACCTCTAATGACATGCCTGGAAGATAAAAGTGTTACTATTATTTGCTCCCTTGTTGGGCCTTAGTAACATTTGGGCATTAGTAGTTAATATGGCATTTATTTTATATCAAACTTCAGAGAGCAATACAATTAGTTGGTAAATGTGCAAAAGGGCTTTTCCTACATGCAAAAGGGTTCATCCTTCATTAGAAAGGTGCATCTACATGCATAAATGTGCGCCTTGCAAAGTGGCTTACCCTTCATGCAAAAGGGCATACTCTATAAATGAATGGACTTATTCTTCATTTGAAAGGGCCCACCCTGCATACAGAATGTGAAAGGGCTCGTCCTTCATCTCATCTGTAAGGCTTTGTGTTAAAACTGAGTGTGGGGTGGTGGTAGTGGTGGGGGGTGTGGGCAGAGAAGTGGCTTATTACCGCAACGTTAGAGTGACTGACAGGCAGTGATTTCGACTCTGAGATGGCTATCTAGGAATTCTTTAATAAGAGTCATAATCACCCCTGACTCTCAATCCTTGCTTGGGTGTGGCCTGTGTGGATAGTGGAAAAAGAAGTCTTGAACGTCCAGGAGCTTGTGTAGATTTACTGTACTGGAGATACCGGGGTCTGCAAGAATGAAAAGAGCTGACATCCTGACCTCAGGGGCACCAGCAATGGATAGAGGTGACACTTGAAATTGATCAATAATTGTCTTTCGGAAGAGGACACTGCAGTCGATGAACTAGCAATGCATAGATTGCAAGATTTTAAAATCAAACATGAGTTCAGCAGAGAGTGAAGTCTAGAGGATGGTGCAGGAGTGTGTACCATCAGCGAACTACAGGGACTGTCAGTATCTACACTCTTCACCATTTGCTGAGAGGAACTGACCACCTATGGGTGTGCCTGGAGTGCAATGATGTCAATTCTTAACGGAACAGAACATAACAGAGATTAATCCTTAATCTCAACACAATGAAGTCTACCCAACTGTAAATGGACACCTAACTTACTATTAGAGAAGAAAAGATTATGAAGAAGGGTGATGGTCACCTCACTTAAAAATCTAAGACCATGTACAATGAAGCCTCTAACACTTTATTCCTAATGATATTGTCTACTATGAGACATTTTGAGAGCACCCAAAAATCAGGAATCAATGAACAGGTGTCATGTGTGAATACTGCATACACATGGAGCACTAGGGCAAGCCTAGCTTCATGGAATTATATAAGATAAGCCATGTACAAGATGCATATGTTGGTGTGATGGATTCAGACATTATTTGGTTTAGTCTGATCAGACAGCTCATTGATTTCAATCAGGAAGGGAAAACAATTAAAGGAGCTTTGTGAAAATCCTTCGTCTAAGATTTCTGTAAAAGAGATCGCATCCTTCATCTTCATCTGGATCGTTAGCTCAGTCAAGAAGTACTTTATCCAGTTGTACAACTCGCAGAAAATCCCAACACGAATTATTGTCATCCAGAGGCATGTTATCTATCATAAGCCTATTTTGGGATCAAGATGCGGAGCAGCACATGAGCTGCAGTGGTCAGCGACCCATAGCTGACTGCTAGCATCAGGGCCAGCGAACAAGAGCTGCCAAGACCCTTCTACACCTCCACGCGGTGATCCTGGATAACAGGCTGCAGACTGGCCAAGGAGAAGGGATCGAAGGGGAATGCTAACCCAGTACTCAAAAAATGCTTGCTGAAGTCGGATGTGTTGGACTGAAAGGTGCAAATATCGTAGTCAAGCTGTAAACTACGTCACAACGCATTCCGTTCTCTGGACTACATTCTGCTACTTAAGCCCTTTCAGGGTTTGGTAGCGGAAGATTGAGAACGAACGAAGCCAAGCCATAAGCATATTTAAGTCGAAGAAGATGGTCATGGTATGCTTGCTGTTCTGGCAGCCATCATTTATTCTTTGGGTCAAGTTTGAAAAGCTGATCGTCTGTGCAACTGCTGGTTCTTCTTCTTTGTTCATTCTCAATCCCCTGCTACCAAGCTCCGAAAATGGCTTTGTAAGTCTAAGGATGTTGTCCAGAGAATAGCATGTGATGTGTCATAATTTACAGCTTGAATGCCATATTTGCACCTTTCAGTTCGTCACATCCAACTTCAGCTGGCATTTTTGGGTACTGGGTTTGCATTACCTCTTTGATACCTTCTCCTTAGCCAGTCTGCTCTGCTGCGACCTGTTTTACAGGATCACCACGTGGAAGTGTAGAAGGGTCTTGGCAGCTCTGGTTTGCTGGCCCTGTTGCTATTAGTCAACTATGGGCCGCTGACCACTGCAGTTCATGAACTGCTCAGCATCTTGATACCACTGCTGATTCAACACCCTACATGTTTCTGAAATAAGCTGTTGGTTTTGAAGCGAACCAATTGAAATATGTTTATCCTTCTCTCCGCTAATTTGCCTGTACATGATATTAGGATGGTGAGTCAGTAACTTATAGGTCCACGTGGAAGTTTTTCATTTTCATGCAATGGCTCTATATATACATTCCTCAATGCTTTTGGAAGCTTTCCATTTCTTATTTCCACAACTTATTAATACATGTTGACAGCTAAAGAAACATTTCGTTATGGATCTTGTCAGGACCTAGATACCTTCCAGACGTCAGTTTCTTCAAGGCTTGTTTGAGCTTGTATGTTTCTTTGAAGCTTCCAGCACATTTTGTGTTTAAAATATGCTTTTTTGTGGATTCATATGGCTGCAAGGAGTGATCACTTTCAATGCCACCATGATGCAATAAGAGTTTGTTAAATCAGATGAGCAGATAATCTATCAAGTCAAGTCGACTGAGAGAGAGGAGGGTTTGTTGTGTTTATAAGAATATGATTGTATGTTTCTTGGAATAAACTAAATGTTGCTTTTTGAAAGTTCCAGCTTGTTTTGCCTTTAATCTTCATGACATCGCAATATTTTATTTAAAATTTCATATTTTACGATGGTTGTTCACTTTGAGAACCTGCAACCTTTCTATTTGATGGTCATTAAATATGATTTTGTTGTGTGTAGAGACGCAATTGAATAAAGAACTTGGTGTTATTTCTTTTGTTGTGTATTTGTTTAGTTTCTGAGATACAAAAAAGGTGAAAATTTACCCCAAAGAATAAAAATATTTGGACTCAACCGCTAGGCCTAGTTGCTCCGATAGAAATCCATGGAAACCACAACAAGGTATCGATAGTGTGTTTATAATATCGATACAACTGTTAGTATCCAATTCAAAACGTATTTATTACATCTAAATAAACAGGTCTACCTCACAAAATCTTTTACAACTTACTTCCTCCTTCGCCAAAAATTGGCTGGCCCTAATCCACGTAATAAGAAGATAAATCGTTGAAAATCCATTTGTAATCAAACATATAATTTTTCAGCAGGCAATAACCTGCGTAGATGTATTCAGCAGTAAAATAATGGCCATTTGTACGATCGCCGTGCTTAATTGCTCATGAATAAAAGGGTGTAGGGTGAATGCGTGGCTGATGTACAATTCTGGTGCAGTGAAGGTTAAAATATGCTTTTTTGGGGATTCTTATGATCACAAGGAGTGGTTGATGATCACAAGGAGTGGCTTATAATCACATAGAGAGGCTAATGATCTCAGAGTGGATTATGATCACAAGGAGAGGCTGATGATCACAGAGTGGATTATGATCACAAGGAGTGGCTTATGATCACAAAGAGTGGCTTATAATCACAAGGAGAGGCTGATGATCACAGAGTGGATTATGATCACAAGGAGTGGCTTATAATCACAAGGAGAGGCTGATGATCACAGAGTGGATTATGATCACAAGGAGTGGCTTATAATCACAAGGAGTGGCTTATAATCACAGAGTGGATTATGATCGCAAGGAGTGGCTTATAATCACAAGGAGAGGCAGATGATCACAGAGTGGATTATGATCACAATGAGTGGCTGATGATCACTTCTAGTGTCATCATGAAGCAACAAGAGTCTGTCAAATCAGATAATCAGGTAAGTCAACTGAGAGAGAGGTGCCAATGTGCAGCAGACTTGGTGTAGATCCTGTAATACAAACAAGATGGTTGTATAGTTGACCTCTCCTAATCATTTCCCTGTATTGTTGTGATCACTTTCTGCCGCTACAGAGAAACTGTGATTAGAAAATGAGCCTATCAATGTGTATGTCGACCTAGACCAGGAAATCAACAACAACTACAACATAGATAAGGAGATCTCACACAGGAGCGTTCCCTATGTATCAACATAATTTCCACCAACATTGATAAAGAGATCTCACACAGGAGAGTGGCCCTATGTATCAACATAATTTCCACCAACATTGATAAAGAGATCTCACACAGGAGAGTGGCCCTATGTATCAACATAATTTCCACCAACATTGATAAAGAGATCTCACACAGGAGAGTGGCCCTATGTATCAACATAATTTCCACCAACATTAATAAAGAGATCTCACACAGGAGAGTGGCCCTATGTATCAACATAATTTCCACTAACATTGATAAAGAGATCTCACACAGGAGAGTGACCCTATGTACCAACATAATTTCCACCAACATTGATAAAGAGATCTCACACAGGAGAGTGGCCCTATGTATCAACATAATTTCCACCAACATTGATAAAGAGATCTCAGACAGGAGAGTTGTTTTATGTATCAACATAATTTCCACCAACATCGATGCTCATCCCATCGCTTTATCAGTGCACGAAAACCTGCAGCATAGAAGTATTTGGTCTGCTGTCTCAGCCATATTTGCACTTCACGTTCAACTCTTTGTTATTCACTATATGTCTCCCGCCAAGGTGGATTTTAAGCGCATCAAATGGGTGGAAATAGTTTGGAGCTAGGTCAAGGTTGTAAGGTAAATGTTCAATAAGTTGCCATCCTAGTTGGTCATTTTTCTCCAGAGTTAATCAAGTCATATGTGGTCTGGCATTGTCAAGTTGGAGTATTACTCCAGTCACCAGGCCTAGAAATTTGATTCTAATTGTATCCTGAATCATCAACTGAACTTCACAGAATGATACAGCATTCCCATTGTCCCCCTTCTTCTGAAAATTGGATAACAACATTACATGAGAATCCTAAAATACTGTAAGTATAACCTTCTCTGTTGATGGCGCAACCGTGAATTTCTTGGCAGAAGTTTAAAACGGATGTTTCCATAGCATTGAAGCACACTTTGATTCGGGTTAGTAGTGATGCACCCATGATTAATTCCCAGTAACAATCCTGTTAGGCATGTCTCTCCTTCATCTGCTTACCAACAGAGATGTTGTAAGAACAGGCCCATTCAGTTCATTTCGTGTTTGTCAAACAGTTGTCTAGGTGCCCATCATAATCCCCTTTCCATAAATTCAATCGATCATGCATTATGCTGTAGGCAAAACCATGCAAACACCATATTGCAGATGCTATATTGTCTATTGTTACTCGCCTGTCAGGTTGAATCTTCTCTTTCATTTGCTGCTTCTCTTGCAATCTGTACAGAACGACGAAGTTAGACCATCATATGTTTTTGAGTATTGTTGAGAAAATGTATCAACCCATTTATGTATCGCCTCGACAACAAACACTTCTCACCAAAAACAGGCAGAATTTCCTTATGAATATCCATCCTTTGCAGACAATTATTTCGCCTCCCCAAAAATGCTGTTGCATGACGTTTTTAGAATGCATAATCTGTGAGCACGGACATCATTTAGTATCTGAGCTGCGTATGTGACACCTATCGTCTACTACCTAAACTAATCACAAAACTGAATGTTGCTGCCACAAATGACACCTTTATAAACTACCAACTCCATTTTTCTTCTATCCCACATCAGTTGGTGACCTACTTACCATGATACTACTATTGAATGGAGTCTTTCCCATAGTTTGGCATTTTTGACCTGGCGTGTCTGCAGATTTTTTTCCCACTTCAGGCTGAAGTAAGAAAAGTACTATCCTGGCACAAGTGAAATAACCAACGCTCCAGCCTAATCCAAGCAGAGAAATCACCTCAGACTGGGTGAACAGAAGCTCTTACAAAACAGAGAAGTGAAATGACATCATAATGAAAATGAAAACCAAACACTCAGTAGAGTTACCACTCCAAGGTCACATCATCCTATAGTCAGTTATGACTGAAAGGGGCTACACTCCAAATTCCCATAATCTTATAGTCAGTCATGACTGAAAGAGACTACTACTACCAAGCCAAATTCTCCTGGGCACTAGATCAGTGGCAAAAATTCAAGACAAATGGATCGTCATGTACTGTACAATTGTGTCTTTATGAACAGCTCCGGCAGGCACGTTGCGGTGAATACTAGATGGCCTTTCCCAGGTTTGTTAAATATAGTGCTGGGTTTTTCATAATTATAGAGGGTATATACGATACTAACACACTAGATTTTTTAAATCAAGGATTATTCCTCTATAGTCATCTTTAGTCAGAGTTTATACTTTCAGTTAGCAAGACTACAGCAAGCAGGATATGGTTCTTCACCCTATATACAGGTCATTTGGATGAAGACAGTCGATGAATCATTGATGTACAGATTACAGGACTTGGAAATCATACATGGGTCTAGCAGAGTAGGGCACCTGAGAGGATGGAGCATGAGTGTGTACATCCATCATGCTACAAGAACCATCAGTATCTACACTCTTCACTATTTGCTGAGAGGGACTGAACACTTATGTATCTGCCCATAGGGTTATGACATTGATTCTTAACAGAACAGAACATACAGGCCTTGTAAGTTCGTTCGAAGTTTGTAGTCAACCTGTAATTCTACAGGGGCAGAGGCCCCTGTGAAGGTGCCAGCTCTGGTATGAGCTGGAAGTAGTCGGGAGAAGGGTTTCTTGCTTAGGGGGCTAGGCTCGGGCAGCGTAATACTCCTAATACTCCGATGCGTTGGGACAAGTGCTTACGGAGAGTGGTTAACCGATGCGTAAGTCAATCTCAATAGACTCAAACACTAAAGCTAAGTAGACCCGCAGTCAGTTAGGCGCCAGCTATGCTGCTCCAAACAAACCACCTAACCATGGCCGGTGTTATGCCTTGTCACACAGTTAGTCGACTCTTACGACATGCTCTCTGTGAGGCCTTATAAGTACATTTTAAAATATTTTTCGTTCTTTTATTAACGCAAAGTGTGTTGTACTGTATTTTGCATCTTATTTCTTGTGCATCCGACTTCAGCACACATTTTTTGTTAATGAGTTTATTTACCATAGGGGTACAACACTGCTGTTTCATGAATCTGATCACAAGCAAGTTTGAATTGCGAACTACATCGCCACCCAGTCTTTGAGTACGAGGGCTTGGTCACTCCAATCATGAACAATCACTAGGTCTAGGCTGTGGCAAGTTGGGGTCCATATAGGTGAATACTTTGGCCATAACATACAAATTATATTTATAGTCTATCATCACAGACGTCCCACAGTATGCATATACCCATCTCACTAGAGCATGGGTGTTCAATTGCGAGGGGATTGGAAAAGTTTTACCTCTAGTGCCATAACTATGACAACAATGCTCAGAGCCCCGTGACACCTATATGAAAATCATCTTGACTATAAGGGAATGTAGGAGCATGCACCTGGAACGTGACGTATGCGCACAGCAGACAGTAAAATGGCGGCCTTAATAGAAACACAGTTTAAGCACTGTGCTGCAATTGAATTCCTGACGGCGGAAGGTAGGATGCCCATCCACGTGCATCGAAGAATACTGCGGTATATGGTGACGCCTGTGTGGATGTCAGTACTGTCAGAAGTGACAATCCAGCCATGACAAACCTGCATGACAAGACTCAAAGCGGATGCACAGATTACTGCTGTGGTTACTGCAACAAGCTAGCTTAGACCAACTGATTCATGCCAAGCAGAAATATATCACCACAATGCGATAGGGTATAGGAAAGTGTGCGCAATATGGGTCCCTCGCATGCTGGTACATGCAATTCTTCAGCACAACAATGCTCGTCCACACACGAGTTGACAGGTGCTGCATTGGAGCATCTCCAAGTTTGACTACATTTTACCACATCAATCATCAAG
This sequence comes from Ariolimax columbianus, assembly GCA_036924085.1. Classification (NCBI taxonomy): domain Eukaryota; kingdom Metazoa; phylum Mollusca; class Gastropoda; order Stylommatophora; family Arionidae; genus Ariolimax; species Ariolimax columbianus. The sequence continues at coordinate 17,130,987 of JAVGWX010000020.1, read as the reverse complement.
CCCCGATAAATTTAAGACCTCAAACAAGCGTTCTCAGACTGCATGAGGCCATAGAACCACCAGTTAGACAGTCTGGTATTAGAGTTTCAAAAGAGTGGCTAGGAGAAGGAGCTCTTTATATCATGGAATGTAGGGGACGACATGAACTAGTGGTTAAGTTACACAGCTTACAACTCGATGGTGCTGGGTTCACTCCCCAATCACAGCACCGGCCGTTATCCCGGGGAAGCAAACCCTTAGAAACTGCAGACTCTTTCACAAAATGCATGCCGAAGACAGATGTACTAGGTCGACAGGTGCAAAATAAAAACATAGTGCAATGCACACCGCCTTGAGGAATAGAGAAATAAGGTAAACGATTAAAAAAAATTATATTTTTTTAAATGTCATGGGGATGCAAGATCAGAGGACATACAAGGAAAAGAATTGCTTCACGTGAGCAGCTAAAATGTGCAAGAATAATGTCCTGATCAAACAGCATGTGTGCCTTGGACAACCCAGCAAATCACTCCATGCTTCATTGATTGCTTAAAACTGATGTTTTTAGCAGAAGAGGCAAAGATAATAAGGATGACCAGATAGACTTATCACTACAATAATGCAATGACAGATGTCCTTACTTAGCAAACCCGATGAAGTCCTCGTGGTTGGTGTTCATGTAGGATAGCTGGATATCAATCAGCTGCATGATCTGGTTTTTGGCGACCTGTTCTTGTTCTCTGATCCTGGTGCTGACGATGCGTTCAGTCTCTTCTCTGAGATGAGGGTACCGGCACATCTGTGAATAAGAACAGTAAAATGGACATAACTACAAATGCTGTAAGGTCGACATGTAGCCACTGGCAGAGAGGTTAGAACGCTTGTTTTTTTTTATCCCAAATGGACAGAGTTCTTTATCTATATGCACAATACTCATGTTTAAATGACTGGAATACGAAATACCTGACTGTTTGGAGTTAACTTTTACGTAATCATTGGTGAAAACATTTGCCTCGGTCATTATCCGCCGATTTTGTCTGATTGAATTTACATTTCACGGTTGACGTTTTTTCAAAGCGTTTTAATCATAGACTACTAATCATAGGCTACCGTAGAAATTGGCTGAAAATACTGCTCTTTTGATTGTAGACAGAGTTCCACTTCCATCCTGTCAGGTATAAAACAAAGACGATTTTGATATTTGTTTTAGTCATTTCGAAATGATTTCTTCTGTTTTTCACTTGGATTTGAAGATTGTCGCATTATTGAGAATGGAAAAGTTAAGTTTTTGCAACAGATTTTTCTGAGATAGATCTGTTTAGTTTGTTTATGTAGATGCAATAAATTTATTTTTAGTTGAAACTAACAGATATGTCCATTTGATAAATATTGATTAACCGTCCTCTGTCGTACTTTGGAACAATTTTTCTAGACACCAGGTAAGCCCAAAGCGGATGTATATTTGTCTGTGCTGTTTTTCAATACTATCACTTTCATCTTCTTGTATCTCAGACACTAACACACACACAACAAAAACAATAATACCAATAAGTTCTTCATTAATGTATGTCTCTACACACAACAAAATCATTATCTACAGATCAATAAATAAAAAGGTTACAGGCTCTCAAAGTCAACAACCACAGTAAAATGCTGAAAAAATTATGTAATAGTGTAAAGGTTAAGAATGGCAGGGTAGAGTAAAGATCTATAATATTGAAAATTCTATCATTTCATCCCATATAGCAGTATTTCCTATTGGACTACCCTGATACTATGGCAAAACATGCAAAAGAGATCCTCTTCCCCAGCAATTGAAAAACAAGAGCTAAAGTACACATTTTGACAAAAGAAGAAAGCTATACAACCTTCTACAGAACATCTGGAAGAAGAGGGAGAGAAAGGCAGAGGAAAAAATGGATTGGCAGCGCAAAGGAAACCTGTCGTAAAATTGGGAAAAATGTTACTCAGTCCACGAGAGATGCAAAAGACAAATACATACCATGACACTGGGCTACCACCCGGTTGAAAGTGAGACGACAAAAGAAGAAGAAGAAAGCTATAAGATAATATCTACTGTGTACACTTTTTAACAATACTCTGAAACTATAAAATCCAGACATTACTCTGTACACATTCTGATAATACTCTGCAACTATAAGGTCTACACAATCTCATCTGTACACTTTTTCCCAAAACTGCAACTACAATACCCACACTATGTAGTAGTGATCTCTTACCTACTATGTAGACATCATGGCAATACTTTAAAACTATAAACTCCTTACAATTCAGAGACGACAGATCTAATTTCCTCTGTACACTTGTTTGACAATACTCCGCTATGCAACTACAATATCCCCACACTGTAGTAATATCCATTTACCTACTCTGCAAATTTTCTGCTAATACTCTGTAACTACAAGACTCACACAATGCTGCAATGCTTTTACCTTCTCTGTACACTTTCTAACAACAGTTGATAGTTCTGTAACCACAAGGTCCACACAATGCAAAGATGGCTCTTTAAGCCGGCTTATCTGTTTCTTCACAATATTTTCAAATGCCATGTCTGGTGTGAAGAGACCCGTTCTGAGAAGGAAACAAAAAATAATGAACGAAAAATAAACTACCACAGTATAGGTCTCACGGTCCGAGGTAAAAATCTTTATGAACTCTCATTGTTTTTAAAAAAATAAATGCATTAACTGTAACCAGTCCTGAATAATTTATTTTATTTCGCTAGTGTAGCAACTCTATACGACAAAGATTTTTCAAAATAAAATTCATTTCAGCTCTTATCGCCGATGCTGGCTGCCAAAACCTAAAAATGGCAGGCCGTCTCTACCAAAATTAACCTCTGAAACGTGTTTATGCTTTCATAATTTAGTATACTGAATTTCATTTTTTTTTTTGCGGCTCTACATAATGGTTGCGCCCACACATGCACAATTGACTTTTAACTGTACAGATTTTGCATATATAAGATTTTTATTTTTTTTTTGCGTTCACCTTTTTTCTATATTCCCCAAGGCGGGTGTGCGTTACACTGTGGTTTTTATTATGCACCTGTCGGCCCAGTGCATCCGACTTCAGCATGCATTTTATGTAAGGGTCTGCTTCCTCCTGCATTTTCTAAGGGTTTACTTCCCCGGGGTAATGGCTGGTGCTGTGATGGGGATCGAACACAGCATCTTCTGGTTGTGAGCCGTGCCACTTAACCACTAGGCCACGCCATCCCCTCGATATGAGATTTGAAAAATCTACGCATTTATTGCAATGAAAGTTGGGCTTCAAGACCGTAGAAATGATTTATTATTTGATCAGTCCAATGACCACGCATCTGGATTAGTCATGGATATTCATTACATGTCTGATTCAGAATTTGACTAGGACACATAATAAACAAGGTGTACAGGAATTGACGGATAGATATATTTGCGAAACACATGACAGGGTAAGTACGAAAATAAATGTTCTCTCACATTTTGACCTTTGCATTAATGTGATATAATGATTCGTACTAATCATCATCATCATGTATCATGTCCTTTGTAGAATGTCGCTCCCATCACAGTTTGTCTGAAAGAAACTCGTTCTCTTGCCAAAACTCCAGTCATACCCAGGCATTCCTGGATATCTTGGTGCCATTGTCTTCTTGGTCTACCCCTTCCTCTTTTGCCTGGCACCATACCTTCCATCACCGTTCTCTCAAGACCGTTGTGTCTCTTGATGTGACCAAAGTATTTGCATTTTCTAGCCAAAATGGAATTGATAAACCAGTTCTCTATGCTCAACTCTTGCCAAATGTCTACATTTTATTTTTTTTCTCTATTCATCGTATTTTGAGGATCTTTCTGTAACATTTTGACTCGAAGGATTTGATTCTTTGTCTAGAATAATATACTAATTCATGCCATAGATAGTTTATTTATGTGTCTCATGATGTTTAGTTCGTAATTTTGGCTCAATTTGTTCAATAGTAATGAACTTTATTTTGAATAAAACTTTGACGCTTGGAATTCCAGCATTCGACTGAATGAAAGACACAAATCGACAAAATTAGCTTGGACTGGAAAGGGTTAAACAACCTGAGATAAAATTGCGATCTAAGGATCTTAAGTAACATAAATCATATCGCAATTTTAGTTCAATTTGTAACTAATTTTATTTTGAAGAAAAACGAATAGTTGACTTATAAAGGTGTTGCATTTGACTTGGACACAAATCTGAAAAATTAGGTTGGACTGTAAACAGTTAACTCAACTCCGCACAAGTAGCTTTGAACAACAACATTTCTTAGGGTAACATCTCATCTATCTCCACTTTAGCACTCTAGCCTCAAGCTGTATTGGTTATCTCACACTTTACCACATTTAACAATCTAACGTTTAGCACGCTTCCATAATTTTTTGAAAATATTTCGCATTTTTCAATTTTGCAACTTTCAAAAATTGTAACTGTTCTGTTTTAAAGACACAATTGAATAAATAACTTGTTGATGTTATTGTTGTGCACTTGTTAGTTTCTGAGATACAAGAAGATGAATGTGAAATATTTTGAAAAAATTTAAATATTTGAACTTTCCCGGCTAGACCTAGTCGCTCCGATAGAAAACCATGGAAACCATAACAAAGAATCGATACTGTGTTTACAATATCGACACAACTGTTAGTTTCCAATTTAAGTGTAGTTCTTTCATCTAAACAAATAAAATAAACAGATTTACAAGATAAAGATCCTTCCCAACAACCTACTTCACCTTTCCCCAAAAAGTCGGCCTGCTCCAATCGGCGAAAAAAATAAATAAATCGTTCAAAAGCCATTTGTAATCTAACATACAATACTTTTACCCGCAAAAAGCATGTGTAGATGGACGTGACGAATCCAGCAGTATAAAAATGGCTATTGGTAGGGTCTTCGTACTTAGAGTAAAAAAATGTTTTTTTTATTTGTTTGGGACAGCGTGACGAGTTTGGCTGTGTCAGACGGCCTGAGTGTGCTAAAGGCTAACATGAGGAATGTGATGTAAACAACTGTATCTTCAGCCTAGATGTGATATTCTCAGTTACATGCCATGTGTCTGAGCCGCATAGTAAAAATGATTGTACAATAGTGATGAATAACCTAGTCTGAGAGAAAACCACTTGAATTCCATTTCAACTTTTCAGTTTAAAGCAAATTTGAATTAGTTCTGGTTCAGTAATATAATATAATAAGAGTAATTATAAGAAACATAATAAGTAATATAATAAGTACTATAATGAGAAAATAAAATGACCAAGCAGCAAACAAGATATGTGCACCTCAGAAATGAACACACAACAAAAATGAGAATCTTCAACTGCTACTATCAGAGCATATAGAAATATTGTGTAAGCCTCTAGTTTAAGATTAAAAAATCTTTTATGAGCAAATACAAAGAAGGGTATAGGGTTCATCCATACTGAAGTAAAGACAGTCCCCATAGCAGATTCATCAAATTTCAGCTGCCTTTTTTTTAGTACCAGGTCTGCCTTCCCACTGTGGCCCACATATATCGGCTAGAATTGATCAACACCCCAACTTCCAAAAATAATTGAGAGCTACCATATTTTAACTAGAGAATGGCAAGTAATCATTTTCAGACTGAGAACTGGACACAACAGACTCATGTGTCCTCTTTACAACAAAATGAGGATTGGGACAGATGACATGTGTTCATTTGGGGAGTATACCATGACCGTGGACCACATTCTACAAAAGTTGCATGCTCACGCAGGAAGAAAGAGAACATTACTGGCCTCACAAGACAAATGTGAGACAAAAGCTGCATGAAGATAAAACAGTCTTACAGACAACAGTGTATTTTGTAAGAGAAACCGGGACCTTACTTTAAGGAAAAATGAAGAAGATTCCTTGGCCAGATTACACTAGTGACTAGTGCAGCCTGTTATTGGTCCAATGTTCATAGTCTTTTGAATTTATGACCCACTAAAACCGATATCACTTAACCACAAATAACCACGAGCTGAGACTATCGCATGACTAACCTGACACCATGAATGTTGGTAATGGTAATGCCAATCTCACGTCGAAGTTCTCTTTCATCACTCTCCATCTGAAACAGAAGACATTTTATGAAATGCCTACCAACATATCATATATGCGGGTCTGGGGTGAAACTCAATACCAGCAACAGATGAAATATGAGCAAGGTTAAAATGACGCTGGATGAGAGTAACATTAAAACTGAAATATATGAGGACAAGTCAGTATGTAGGTTACAAACTGATACGAGACAGCTGGAAATTGTAATTAGTAGTTTCTGAAGGTGTTATTCAGTGGCAGTAACATCCAATTTGATGGATTACTTTACACAGGAGACAATAGGTGTCACAGATTGTAAGACTGTGAGGGCGTAGTCTATGCAGAGTTTTTAGAGCACAGCAATACTGTCAACTCTGGTCAATATGTAAAAACTTTGCATAAACTTTGACCACGATTGTTGCATGCTCATGTGTGTAAGTACGCAATTCTTCAGCATGATAATGCTCGCCTACACACGGGTCGACAAAAAGGGCTGCATTGGAGCGTCACAAGCGTGACGACATTTTACCACATCAATCACACATCCCCGATCTGGCACCTTGTAACCTCTTCACGAAGTTGAAGGAACACCTCAAAGGAAACCATACGCTTCTGACGAGGAGGTGCAAGCAGCGTTGCGTATCAGGTTTAGGAAGAAGAAATTTCTGATTTTTTCCTCGGCAGGATGCAACCCCTTGTATGAGTTTGACGTTTGTGCTGGACCGGGATGGTGACCACGCTGCAAAAGAATGACACATCACCTAAACGACATTCCAAGATTTAGGAAAATATATGGCTCCTGTATAAATCTTGCACATCAATGAAATTGTCTTCTCAAAACCAACAATTTTTCAAATTGCCCTCGTATCTATGCTGCAGGAGATTAAAGCAATCTACCTGGTAGTGGGAAATTTTAGGATTTCATGTTGTGAAATTTGATGCAGCTTAGTCCGTTAAGTAATTAATTATGGATATTTTTTGAAATCTCTTTCCAACATTTTCTATTGTTATTAAATATATGAAACACTTCAAATTGGATAGCTCTTAGAGCAAGGTAATGTAAAGGAAACTGGTTGTATACAGACTCTGCAGAGTCTTCTAAGCCAGTATAAAAACGTTACAAGAAATGCTAAAAAAGTGGAGTGTGTAGTCTAGTCGACCACGAGCTGGTTTGCTAGGACTGAAATTACAGAGCACCAGGGTTCAATATCACGAACGACAGAAAAAAAAAACAGGGTGTCGTTCATTTCTAGTGAGCCCACTACTCTGGTTAACCCAGCTGTAAATATGCGTTGGGAAAGGTATAAACAGCAAGACAAGGAACTGGCTGTCCAGCCTCACTTAGGCTGTGGTTTAGTACATGAAGAGTTATCTTCATCCTCGGCTGCAATTGTTGCCATGAAACTGACCTGCGACTTGGAGCTGCCAAGACCCTTTCACGCCTCTATGTGATGATCCTGAATTACAGGCTAGAACAGTGCAAACTAGCTAAGGAGAAAGGATTGAAGAGGGAAGGCTAATCCAGTACCCAAAAATGCCATACTGGTATCGGATGTGTCGGACTGAAAGGTGCAAATATATTGCAGACAATGCATTCCATTCTTGGACAACATTCCGCTTCTTGCAAAGCCCTTTTCAGGACTTGGTAGAGGGAGTTTGGTAACAAACGACCAAGAAGAAGAAGAAGAGGATCATTGTAATCTGGACAGTTTGAAGAATATGTTGTCATACTGAAGTCAGATGTGTCTGACTGAAAGGTGCAAATATCGCAGTCAAGCTGTAAACTATGACACAGCACATTCCTGATACTTGCAAAGCCCTTGTCAGTGTTTAGAAGTGGAATTTTGAGAACAAATGATGAGGAAGAGAATTATTATACGCTGGACAGGTTTGAAGAACATGTTCAGGTGTCTAAATCCTAGTCCTGCATGGGCATTCTCTGTGCATAATATCTGGAGATGATAAAAGTGGTTTACTAATCTGCAGTGGCCGTTCCTTTAAAGAGGGTGACTTTTATCTATGAATCTAGTTGATCGGGTCAGATCTATTGTTTAGATTTATTGTTTCACTCCACTAAGGGCATCATGGATAAGGATTTTTATGAATAACTAACTTCTTTCCCCAGTGACTGGTCTAAGAACAGCTAAAAAAGACAAAAACAGTTTAAATACATTAAATTTGTTCAATAGAACTCCTACTACATACATCAACATACCTTCACAAGTTCAAATGGAAACCTCTCATGGAAAATGCGGTTAATTTTGGCACCCCCTGACAAATCCTCTGTTGAAACATGGGCACCAAATCCTTCAATGTCTCTTTCAAAGTCTGTGTTAAACTGGGAGATCATTCTGTCAGGAAATAAAAGACATTAGCGTGCAACTGAACTTTTTACAAGGACTGCTGCATACTCAACAAGGGAAGAAAAAAGTGAGGATAGTATACAACTTGGTGCAGAAGACACATTTTTGACAAAGCTCCCATTAGAACAAATGAAATAAATAAAAATGCACTAAAATTAAATTCTAATAACTTTACACTGGCAAATACGGCCAGATAGCATTACATGGCATTGGGCCAAAGGGTGAGAGCCCGGATCCATAACAACATCATTGGCTTAGTTAGCTTTACTTTTACATCTTACGTCAATCACTCATGTTTCATCTTAGTTCTTAGTCAACCTGTACTTATCAGGTCCAAGCTAAAATATGATCTGAATGTAGCCGGGAATAGAATTTCCAGCTTAGCGGGCTAGGCTCGAGCAGCTAATTACTCCGCTGCATTGGGACAAGTGCCGCGGAGGGTGGTTAACGATGTGCGAATCCATCTTAATAGACTCAAACACCAGTGCAAAGTAGACCCGCAGCCTGTTATGCGCCATCTATGCTGCACTAAACAAGCCACCTAACCATGACCAGTATTGTGCCATGTCACACAGTTAGTCACCTCTTACGACATGCTCTCTGTGGGGCAACGGTGCTATTCTTGTCTTTGTCATACACAAAGACCCCGGCAGACCACTCGGTAGTTCATGTTTCATTACAAATATTAAATATAACCGTGCTACGCTGAATACTCACACATTTTACTTTTTTTCTCTCTTATATTAAAAGTATACTCACTGCATCATAGCTTTTGTCTTTCTGGCTGGGTCATCTGGTCTGAAATTCTTGTATTCCTCCACTTCTTTCTCCATGGAAAGCACCTGTGACTGCAGTTTGTTTCGTAGCGACGGTAGGGTGTCTCGGATGTGATTGGTTAATTGTTGATTGAGAACTTTCTGTAAATGAGGCGTGCCCAGTCGATCTGCCATATGTCTTCATGGGACAAAACAATATAATAATTAAGCAGCACTTAAAGCAATGTATCTGAATATTAAACAGACCTGTGACAATAATATAGACTGTGGCTGTGGTTGAAGGTGAAAATTTATAAAAACAAAGCACAAACATCGCTCTTCTATAAATCCATCAAAATCACAACAAAGTATCGATACTGTGCTTATATTATCGGCACAACTGTTAGTTTCCATTTCAAACTTATTATTGCATCTAAATAAATGAAATAAAACAGATTACCTCATAAAATTCTTTTACAACAACTTACTTCACCATTCTAAAAAAATGGGCTGGCTCCAATCCATGTAATAATAAGATAAATTGTTTCAAATCCACTTATAATCTAACATATAATACTTTAACGGCTAGAAACCTGTGTAGATGGCCGTGATGTTTTCAGCATAAAATAATGTCTACGTGTCTCCGAGCTTGGTCACTCATGAATAAAAAATGATAGCATAATGTTGCGGAACCATTACGTCAGAAGCGTTGTAACGGTTAAGGTGAATATTGACCCACCCATACTGCGGTAATAATTTGCACTCCCATATTAAGGAGGTAAAGGTCAGCTCTTTCAATTTGAGGTAAAGATTAACCCTCTCAAAACGAGAAAGTAAAGATTGGCCATCCCATAATGAGAAAGCAAGCATTTAGGTCAAGATTGGTACGTTTAAATTTTGGTAAAAATTGGCCCTCCCATTTTGAGGTAATAATTGGTCCTCCCATACTGAGGAGGTAAAGATTGACCCTCCCATATATTTAGGAGGTAAGAATTGTTCTTTCACACTGAGCCGATAAGATTTGGCTCTCCAACATTTGGAAGTAAAGATTGACCCTCCCATTTATTTAAGAGGTAAGAATTGGCCTCCCATTTTGTGGAGCTAATGATTGGTTCTCCCATATTGAGGACGTAAAAATTGCCCCTCCTTTGTCGAGGAGGAAAGAACTGGCTTTACAGACATTATATGATAAGAAGAGCTGTGTATGGACATGGCAATGTCATCACACAAAGTACTAAAGTAACTACCACAAGCATAGAAATGCTTTGGAATATAATACATGTACAAGGGATGGACAAAACATTTTGCACTTTAGTATAAAAACGTCAATGCACTTACCTGAAAATTTGTGTTAACTTTAATCCTTCTCTATGTATTCATACCACAAGAGAATACACTTTTCACATTTATTCTTCTCCTTCAATTTGCCCTGATTGTAGAACTTCTTAATCTGGGCCCAGAACCACATCTCCAGTTCAGTAATCAAGTATTGGAAACCAGAAAAACGATGCCCACGAAATGGATTCTACACGTTTAGGAACATGGAGAAGTAGGTAGGTAGGCACAAGGCCCAGTGAAGTAGGTGGGGCATAATTTCTTACAAGTACGTTTTTCTGACGTCCAACACTTGATTGCTGAACTGAGATGTGGTTCCGAGCCCAGATGGAGGAATTCTACAATCAGGACATCAGGAAGTTGAAGAATAGATGGGAGAAGTGTATGGCCTTGCAGGGTGAATGCATAGTTCACACTAATTTTCAGATAAGTGCCTTGCCTCCCTCATACTCTAGTGCACAATTTTTCAACTAATCCATCGTAAGAAGGTCAACACTAGTGATAGGCCCCCATGACCTATTTGGCGGACAGATGGGAAGAACGATGATGCCAGGAGAGTAAACAATTAAGACATCAATGCAAATGAAATTTACCTGTATGATGGATGAGACAAGAAAAACTTTCTTTCGGCAGCTAAGGCTGTCCGAATGTCCTTTCGGCCGTCAATGTCTCTTTGACTTCTATTCACAACACCAATGTAGCCTGCAAGACAAATGACAATGGTATGGGATCAAGATGATGAGCAGTGCATGAGCTGTAGCAGTCAGTGATCCAAAACTGACTGCTAACATCAGGGCCAACGACCCAGAACTGCCAAGACCCATCTCCACCTCCATGTGGTGATCCTGGATAAAAGGCTGTAACAGGGCATAATCTGCTAAGGGGAAGGGATCGAAGAGGGAAGGCTAACCCGGTACCCAGAAATGTTGTGCTGATGTGTCAGACCAAAATGTGCATATATCATAGTCAAGCTGTAAACGACACATTCCATTCTCCGTACTACATGCTGCTACTTGCAGTCCTTTTCAGGACTTAGTAGCAGAAGTTTGAGAATGAATGAAGCAGAACAAAAATGCTGCTGTTCAAAGCAACTTGTACCGAGTTTATTACAGACATGACATTTCTTTGGTAGAGCTTACAGTGGCTTTTCTTACATCTTGAAGCATATTCGAGAAGGTGGACAGGGGTCTTCTTGACTATAGTGCAATGAGATACTCCTCGGTAAGTTCAACACTATGGGTATTGCAGCAGCGATCATTATGTTTCATCTGACCTTTTTACACTTGGTTCCCGATGAGAACACTAATCACAGCCCATTATGAAACATTTTACCCTGATTCTACATAGTATATTGGATGAGGCTAACGTCTGGTCAGGTGAAACACACTGATCAGACAATGTTAGCCAGGGTCAGGAGAAATTTACTGACCAAGACCCTCACCTGACCTCCTGGAAACAAAGTGAGGTTCGAAGTGATCCCCATAGTAATGTAGATAAATGTACAGTCATCCACATGGGTAGATCCAATATGGAACATAATTACAGAATGGGAGAAAACAATATTAGAAAGATAGATAAGGAAAGGGACCTAGGGGTTATAATAGATCATACAGGAAAGGTGAGTGAGCAAGTTAAGGTAGCAGTGAAAAAGGCAAATACAATGTTAGGTATGATAAAAATAAATATTAAACATAGGAGCAAGGAAGTGATCATCAAACTGTATAAAGCTTTAGTTAGACCTAGATTGGAGTACTGTGTACATGTGTGGAGTCCTTATCATAGAGGGGACATAAACATGCTAGAAAGAATACAAAAAAGAGCGACAAAGATGATAGTGGGATTCCAGAATTACAGTTATGAGGAATGACTCAGAAAAACCGGCCTACAGTGTCTCGAAGAGAGAAGAATTTGTGGTGACTTAATACAGGTTTATAAGATGATCAGAGGAATCGATAAATTAGACTATAACAAGTTTTTTTAAATACAGCCACCTACAATAACACAAGGGCATAGCTACAAGCTGACTAAAGAGAGGTCCAGGTTAGATATTAGGAAATATTTTTTTAGTCAGAGAGTGGTGTCTGCTTGGAATGCATTGCCAGAGGAGGTAGTGGAGGCAGGGACAGTTAATGCATTTAAGAATAAACTGGATGCGCATAGCTTTTAGAGCAAGGTGATGTAAATGTGACTGGTTGTATACAGACTCTGCAGGGTCTTCTAAACCAGTATAAAGACGTTAAGTTAAGTTAAGTAATGAGCAACACACAGATGAAGCCAAGTATAGAACAACCGCCTGGAAGACCCCGGTCCACCTTCATCAGCACACTCGGGATGTGAGAAAAGCTATGACAACCTGCCACTTAACACCCTTTTCAGGGCTCACAAAAGAGTAACCTACTCACTGTGGGCATTCGCAGACAACAACAACCTAGTATATTGGGGATAGGAGACGAACCTCTGGTCAGGCAATACATACTAATCGGACATGTTAGTCAGGGTCAGGGAAAATATACTAGCCAAGACCTGTACCTCGATTTCTTCGCAGTTACTTCCTGGAAATGGGCTGTTTTTATGGCAACCTGGCTAACGAGGTGGGAGATCGATGTGATTCTTCGCAGTAGTGAGTGACATGCAGATGAATCAAGCATAGCACAACAGCCTGGAGGACACTGACCCACCATCATCAGCACGCTCGGGATGTGAGAAAAGCTACTAAAACCTGCCATTTAACTCTTATCAGGGTGCATAAAAGAGTAGATTTACTCATTGTGGGTATTCAACAACAACCTAGGATATTAAACGCCCCCAAGAAGGCAAAATAAGTGCTTTAAAGACACACTAAAACGTCTATAAAAGCCTTCAGCATAAACCTCGAAATATGGAAGATGCTATAAAAGACCATACAGCTGGTGTACAGCTCTCTGCAGAGGAGCAGTGTCATGCAAGACTTTTAAAAAGGGCAGAACAACGGAGAAAGGCCAGAAAACTTTCTATGCCCTCACTACCTGCGAGTATGCAGATCCCAAATCGGACTTATCAGCCATCTCCGCACCCATCTACAACACGGAAGTACAGTTTACTCGACTGGAAGGACTGGCTAAAATGAAAAAGGAAAGGTCCTCATCACGGGTGATGGACGAACAACGAACAGGATATTAAACCATATAACGACTTGATAGTTGTAACAACAAACAACAATAATAATAATATAATAAGTTATCTTAGGTGCCTGAGGCCCGTTGCGTTGATCAGCCACATCCATGGCCAACTGCTGCGTTGCGGTTCCAGACCTCGTCAAGAGCGAAGGGGAAGGCTGCTATCTGATGAAGTCATACCGTGCAGGGACCCACCCCCTCTTCTGCGCCTCCAGCTGGGTTGCAAAAGTGCTTTGGCGTTGAGGACAGATTTGTGAAGTATTTTGTGCACTGCTGTTTCCTAATCCAGCCGCATGACATGACCAAACAATGAAACTAAGAAACTATGTGGTGGCCCAGTGTTTCTGAGATTGAGTGGAGACCTGTTTTAGCAGAAACTCCACATTGCGAATGTAGTCCTGCCATCGGAAGTGTCGCTGGTTGCGCATGTGGAAAACCTCTAGTCCTGATATGTCATGTTTGAGTAATGTCCAGGCTTCTGAGCTATAAAGCAGAACTGGAACCACACAAGACTGGTAGATAATGATTTTTTATTTTAAAGGAAATCTTGCCATTACTACATACACGTTGAGAGGTCATGCATTGCAGATGCAACTAGCCCGCTCTGCCTTGACATATCAGGGCTACTGCGCCCATCAGATAAAATGTGTTGCACAACATTATACTCAAAGCAATGCTACTGGAAACAAGAACGAGAAGATGTGATGGCACATAATATTTAGAAATGAGAAAGATATAAGCTATGATGATGGGCAGATAGAAGTGGAGGCAGACAATTCATACTACATTGAAATGTGATGCACCAACAATGCCACCTCGTAAAGGGAAGAAGGAGAAGACCCTGATCTATTTACTTACCTCTTCTCAAAGGTAACAGTCTATTCTCTAGGATCTCTCTAGCATCTGTTCCATCATCCATCAAATCTAGCTTTGTTATCACGCCAATGGTTCGGAGACCTGCAAACGGGAAAGATTTAAGATTATGGAAAGGTCAGAAAGTCACGACTTTGAGGTTATTTCTAATGACTTGCAAAATATTCCATCAAATACAATTTTAACCTTTACGACAGTAGCGTCAATCCAAATCGACTGAAGCCACGAAAATCGCAAAACAAAGAACAATCCAAAACGATTTAAGATGTGCTGTATAGCGACGGCCATTCCAATCATACGGCTACGTAGAATTAGTCTGAACAAGACTGCTCATTTGATTGTAGAGAGTTTCAACTTCCGTCCTTATGGTTAGACAAACAATGGCGATTTTGACATTTGTATGACTTTTGGAAACGATTTATGCCTTTTGCTTGGATTTGAAGATTCACCCATTATTGAGAATGGGGATGTTAAATCTATTTAGTTTGTTATGTAAAAAAAAAAAAAACTATGATCTTAAGATGTAGAAGATCTTTGCTAGTGTGACTAGCACTATCTATCATGCATCATTTACATAATCAGTCAACTGTGAAGCGAAGACCCCCATTACATCTGTCCAGTTAAGATGGATGGGATATGTTGTTTGGTTCATATATTTAACATACTTGTAATTGTTGTATGTATGAATGTATATAATTATTCATGTGTATGCATATTTGTCTGTTTGCATAATCATTTTTATCATTTCCTGTTTGACCTACTTTGCCCCATTGTCATTCCCTGAAATAATGTACCAACCAGCTCCTGGCAAAACATATACTGAGCCAATCATCAAGATCAATGGTGAAAAACTGAAAGTTATAAATAGACTCACATACCTCAGTAGTACACTGTCTCATAATGCAGTCATGGACGATGAGATGAATGTCAGAATTGCAAAAGCCAGCTCCACATTTGGCAGACTACACTCAAATGTCTGGTGTCGAAATGGCATCAGCCTCAAGATGAAGCTGAAGGTTTACAGAGCAGTGGTGGTCCCTATGTTGCTATGTGCAAGTGAAACATGGACTGTATACAGGCGTCACGCAAAGAAGCTGAACCATTTTCACACACTTTGCCTCAGGAGGGTGATGAATGTCAAATGGCAAGACAGGATCCCGAATACAGCTGTTCTTGAGAGAGCTGTTGATACCATCATGATGCAATCACAGATTCACTGGACAGGTCATGTGGTTCGCATGCCAGACTATCGGTTGCCAAAAATAATCTTCTGTGGCGAGATGCATACGAGCAAACGCTCACAAGGAGTAAACAAAAAGCACTTTAAAGACACACCAAAAACGTTTTTTAAAAGCCTTCAGCATTAACCTCGAAACACGGGAAGATGCTGCAAAAGACCATACAACCTGGCGCACAGCTCTCTGCAGAGAAGCAGTGTCATGCAAGGCTTCTAAAAAGACTGCAGCAGAACAACGGAGAAGAGCCAGAAAAGCCTGTGAAATATCACCATCTCCCGAAGCGAACTTTCCATGCCCTCACTGCCTGCAAGTATGCAGATACCACAACGGACTTGTCAGCCATCTCTGCACCCATCTACAACCCGGAATCACAGAATACTCGACTGGAAGGACCAGTTAAATTAAAAATATAAAAGGTCTGCATCGCTCATGATGGACGAACAACAGCAATCTTGATTCCCACATTCTTGGCCAGTCTCTGGCTAATGGCTACCACCTTTTGTATTGTATCTGTTGCCAAGTCCACTTGCATTGTTGATATGATTTGTTAGTTATTTTCATGCGTTTATTCCTCCTGATGGCTGTATCGTGTGTTTAAATTTGTTTTTGTCCCGTGTCTGTAACAGCTTTTTTGTTTTTATCGTATATTTTAATAAATAGATTTATCTGGGGGCTTTGTAGTCTCGAGGCAAAGTGCCCGCCTCGAGTGCCGGAGGGAATTTTTTTTATTCGCGCAGATCTTCTGGTAGAAATTCCCCTATCTCTTGGTTGTGAGATCGGTCAGTGTAGAGCGCGATAAATATACCTTGGCAGTTGGAAACCGAAAAAAACAGGCTTAATGGCTGCTGCACGAATTCTAGTTAAAAATCTACCCAAATTATTTGTATCTTCCTCCAGGCCTAGTAAGTCAGCAGGAAGTTGTAAAAAATGCCTAATATATATAGCCGAAGCATTCAGCTACCTGGCAACAGACATTAACATGCCTGTTTGAATACCAGGAATCGAAGTAGATTTATCTTGCCATTTACCTTGTGGGTCAACCTCTTTTGCAATCTTTAAGGCATCCGAGTTTGCCAAATCTGTGTTGGCTGGGCTCACAGCCAAAATGAGACAGGATTCCTTGGTGATGAACTCCATGATCATACTTCTGATCTGGTGCTCAATATCCTGGGGCTGGTCACCAACGGGAACCTTGGTCATGCCAGGCAAGTCAATCAGGGTCAAGTTGAGAACTAGAAGGAAACACAAGAAAATGGGACATAAAACATGCAATTCTTAAACCAAGTGGTTATGGGGTAATCAGAATAGGATCACTGTGTCCTACCCAGCATGGCACAAGAAGTTACTAAAGAATGATATGCACGTGGTTGGCAACCTCATCATGTAAAAATCATTGCTACGAAATCATACTACAAATGACTGGAATCAGTACAAATGACTGGAATCAGTACAAATGACTGGAATCAGTACAAATGACTGGAATCAGGCTTTCCTTCTTCTTCTGCATTCATCCTGAACAGAGCGTTGTGTTGTAGTTTACAGCAAGGCTGCAATAATCTGCACCTTTCGGTATGACACATCCGGTTTCAGCCAACTGTTTTTTGGGCACCGGGTTTGCCTTCCCACTGCAAATTCCTAATCTCTTAGCCAAACTACATTAGTGTAACTTGTTTCTTGAAGGGGGAGTAGGGTCTTGGTCTGCCCTGGTTCACTGACCATGATTCTCATTCAGCCTGGTTCACTAACCATGATTCTCATTCAGCCTGGCCCACTGACCATGATGCTCATTCAGCCTGGTCCACTGACCATGATGCTCATTCAGCCTGGTTCACTGACCATGGTGCTCATTCAGCCTGGTTCACTAAACATGATTTTCATTCAGTCTGGTTCACTGACCATGATTCTCATTCAGCCTGGTTCACTGACCATGATTCTCATTCAATCTCCAGCCCCTGGAAAAAAACTGGTTCAACAATTCAGTGAAAACTTGTGCAGCTTCATGTATAGTATAGGTCTCCACCAAAAACATGGCAAGTTATCAAATGTTGATCTGTCTATATGTTGTTTTTGTGGCTCAAAGTTTCTACAGGATGCAGTTGTCATTCCTATGTCCAACCTTCCTTTGCCATTTCTTATGACAAGGCTGGTATGTTACATCATGACTACCTAGTCTTTGTTTTATTTCGAGACCTGGTAACAACCTAGCATAAAATCTGGTTAGAGTAGGTCAAATGACCAATGCTTCAACACATGAAATAAGTGTGGTTATTTGAGGGATAAATTGAAGGATGATGAGAGAATCTTGAGATGGATATAGAGCTTTATGAGAGAAATAAGTGTGGTTATTTGAGGGATAAATTGAAGGATGATGAGAGAATCTTGAGATGGATATAGAGCTTTATGAGAGACATAAGTGTGGTTATTTGAGGGATAAACAGCAGGATGATAAGAGAAGATAACCTCCAGTTATGAGAGAAATAAGTGTGGTTATTTGAGTGATAAACTGTAGGATGAGAGAGCCTTGAGATGAACATTAAGAGAGAAATAAGTGTGGTTATTTACACGCATCTGCCATTGCATTCCTCTGTAGTAATTCTTCTTTCTTACTCTCCGTCTAACTTTCTGCACTTACCATTGGGAGAATAAACTCGCAAGTTAATAGGTATGTTTGAGATGCCTTTATTAGAGCCTGTAACTCGATCTGTTTCATCTTCAATTTCCTTCCGAACCATATTGAAATCTGTGAACTTCTTGCCCTTTGTGTGAACAAACTCTGCATATTCTGAGGAGACCAAATAAATACTGGATTAAAGATTTTTTAAATCTATATAAGTAAAGGTAGTTTTATAAGAGAAACTATCATAAAGTTAACAGTTAGTGACTTCAATCATGCTTGCTAAGCTCTATGAGGTGATAGGATCTGCTTTTTTATTGTATGTGATTTAGTTGACTGAAACACTGAACTCATGTTTTTCATACATCAAGACATATCCAACACCTGAAGTTTAGATTTCCGAGCACCTACCAGTTAACGGTACGTACACTATAATTCTTTTAGCGGATGACTGAGCAGTTTAAAATTGGTTTATTAACCAAGGGGACACAGGATCAGAACTCCAGCAAGGCCTTTGTTCTTTTTCTATCACAGGTAAAAAAAACAACTGACATGTACAATGGAAGAACAAGTGGTCTTTATTCATCATTTTTATAAATCGGCACGATGGATTCTTTAAAGAGAATAAAAACGTAATGACAGCACACTATCTTTGCGGTTATTGATCCTACTATGGTTATAAATTTACTAGCATCTCATATATTCCTTACACATGAATCAATTAAAATCTTTACTGCTCGAAATACCAAGTCTTCCTATAATGGGCCAGCGCAATCCACGTCTTCAAATTGTGTTTAATATTTGCTTCAAGCTCCTTTCGCCATGAATAAAGTAGTCATGCATTTATTTCTCTTGTCTCTGGGATTCCAGAACAGAGCCTGTCATGTAATACTATTCTTAGATCTTGGTTCGACCCGTTCTTCACCAAGGGGTGGTCACTCGTGAGCGGGTCCCAATGTAAAATCCGTTCCATTACATGGCTCTGAAATATGCAGAACAACAAATGCACTGTTGAAAAAGGTACAAACTTTCACAAATGTTTGCCTGCACAGAATACAAGGTTGCAAATGCTATGTAAAGATCACAAATGTGGAACTGTTGAAAAGAACATAACAGATACCAGTGGAGCATGAAATAGGCTACACATTACGGAAACCAGCTGAGAACACTACAAGAGTCTCTGTTCTGGAATTCACATGGCAGGGCAAATAGCTAACGACCGAGGCAATCATGGAAGATGGAACTGGATACAAATAGGGCTGCAGACAAAACTGACAGGTGGCTCATGATAGAAAAACTATGCTTCCCAAAAGTGGTCAGTTTTTGACTGATTACTGCTAGAGAAAGAAAGGCTTAATGCAAGGAAACTGGCCATCTCACCCCAAAGAAAACTGAGGTTTGGTCTGTAACACTTCATCCCAGACAGCAGTGTATGTAATGGATCTACATTTACCTTTTTGATATTGCAAATCCTTGTGAAGATCTTGGAAGTCATTTCAGTGAAAGCAGAATAGAACGACAGAAACCTACTATTTGCATGAAGGTGGTATTCCGTTATGTCAAACAAAGTGCCGTTCATGCAAAAGAATATATATGACTTGGAACAGACATCCAACAAAGAAGACAAAAGGCAGAAACAAAGTAGGAAGGATAATTAAATATATGAGGCGTGTTCAAATGAAACTGGACCAAACTGCAACAGGTGAACATATGTACAATGCACACGATGATGTCACTTCTGGTGTAAACAGCATATACCAACCATCAAGTTTGCAAAATTAAATTATCCTCTGACTCAGTTTCCCCGGCAGACAGTTGAAAACATGGCGGGTGTGATACAGAATCCGTCCAGAGTTGATCAGCGAGAAGTGATTCGGTTTCTAACAGCTGAAGGATGTCGACCAGTTGCCATTCATCGCAGAATGCAGGCAGTGTATGGTGACAAAAGTATGTCGAAGACAACAGTAAAGAACTGGACAACGATGCTTAAAGAAGGACATCAGTTAGTGCAATAATATGCGCTTGAACTGGTCTCAGAAGATCTTCTGTTCATTTGAAGCCACTAATTCTGACCAACAAGCACATTGATGTGGCGAAGCATATAACAATGCGATCGTAATTTGAAAATGTAATAATAATAGCTGTCCATCGTTGTCGATGAGAACCGCCGACATCATCCTTGTCACAGATTTCCCTGTTGGGTGTGGGTGCGCATGTGGCTGAACAGGCCAATGCGGGCATGAAAACATCTGCTACATATCGGGCACACGAGGTTTGTAGAAGGTGATGGTGTTCCCGCTGTTCGCGATTTTCGGGTCTCGCGTCTGCTCTGGGCTTTCACAACACGGTCGTCTTCACCGGCAGCTACACCCGATTTGACTGCGCTTCTCCAGTCAGATCTGTTTTGCGCAAGACATTCCCAGGTGTCGATGTCTATCTGGTAACTTTTCAGTGAGTCCTTTAGACCGTCTTTAAAACGTTTCTTTGGGCGCCCTCTCTCGTGCCATCCGTCTCTCAGCTCACCGTAGAGAAGCTTCTTTGGGAGCCGCTCGTCTGACATACGGACGAGGTGTCCGGCCCATCCTAGTTGTGCTTTTTCTAGCAGTGCATGGATGCTGGGCATGTTAGCCCTCGAGAGAACCTCGATGTCAGTGACACGATCTTACCATCGGATGTGGAATATTCGCCTCAGGCAACCTGTGTGGAAGTGGTTTAACCTCCTTGCATGTCCAGAGTATACAATCCAGCTTTCGCAAGCGTATAGTAGGGTTGGAATGATGGTTGCACGGTAGACTTTGAGTTTGGTCTTGATGCTGATGCCACGACGTGCCCAGACCATCGAGCGCATTCTACCAAAGGCTGAGCTGGCCTTTGCTATTCTGCTTGCCACCTCATCGTCTAGGCTGACAGATCTCGACAGCGTGCTGCCCAGATATATGAATTTGTCTACGGCATTCAGTGTCTGCCCGCTGACTGTAGTCTCTGGTTTTGTGTACGGCATGCCTGGTGCTGGTTGGTACATGACCTGTTTTTTTGGCATTTATGGTCAGGCCAAAATTTTTGCATGAGGCAGAGAACTGGTCCATTCCAACCCGCATGTTCAGTTCTGAGTTGCTCATTAGAGCGCAGTCGTCAGCAAATACAAGTTCCCTGATTATGTCGCCAGCCACTTTAGTCTTGGCCTTCATTCTTCTGGGATTGAGTAATTTGCCATCTGTGCGGTACTTTATGGGTATTCCAAGCGCCAGTGATCTGAAGGCGTCTGTCATCGTGCTGAACAAAGTCAGGGCGAGTACACATCCTTGTTTTACTCCGTTTGATACTAGAAACGTTTTAGAGATTGCACCGCTGTCCAGTACACGAGCACACATGCCTTCGTGTAACTGTTTCACCATGGTTATGAACTTGTTGGGGCAGCCAAACTTAGACGTTATCATCCACAGCCCTCCTCTGTTTACTGTATCAAATGCCTTTGTCAAATCAATAAATGTGGTGTACAAGGCCTGATTTTGTTATCGACACTTCTCTTGTACTTGGCGAGCGGCAAAAATCATGTCCACTGTTCCTCTTCTGGCTCTGAATCCACATTGGCTTTCTGGGAGGTGGTGGCTTTGTTCAAGGTGTTTGTTGAGCCTGTTTAGCAGTAAGCGAGCTAGGATCTTGCCTGCTACGGAGAGTAGCGATATTCCACGATGATTGTCGCATTCCTGGCGGTTGCCTTTTCTTTTGTACAGGTGAACGATTGAGGCGTCCTTTAACTCCTGCGGAATTTTTCCTTCAGCCCACATGTGACAGAAGAGTTCAGTGATCCTTCTGGTGAGGGATGGGCCAGCTGTCTTATATACCTCTGCTGGTATTGCATCAGCTCCTGGAGCTTTTCCTATAGATAGTGAACTGATTGACCTGTCGACTTCCTCCTCAGTGATGACTTCATCCAACGCCAGGTTCAGTTCCACCTGCGGCATTCGCCGGATGGCCTCTTCATTTATGGATGATGGGTGGTTTAGTATTTTTCAGAAGTGGTCTGCCCATCTGTCTAGAATCTGAACCTTATCTGTTAGCAGTACCCCATCCGCACTGCAAACTGGAGTATTACTAGAGGGCTGCAGGCCGTAGAGAGCTTTCAGTGCCTCGTAAAACCGTTTGGTGTCATGATGCTCGGCGAACATCTCAATTTCATCAGCTCTTTTGCTGAGCCAGGAGTCTTGCATCTCTCTAAGCCTGGTCTGGACAGCTTTGCGAGCAGTATTGAAGGCAGCTTTTGCTGCCGGATATGGTGTGTCCCTCTGGTATTCCCTGTGTGCTTCATGTTTTGCACCGAGAAGGCCCTGTATTTCCAGATCGTTCTCATCAAACCAGTCCTTATGCTTGCGCGTGAGTGGGCCAATGTGTTTAACAGCTGTATCGTAGAGTGTGTTTCTCAATGATGCACAGTTCTCTTCGATGTCGTTCTTTTCAAAACGAAGCTCAGATAGTCTGCCCTCAAGCTCTTCCTGGAAGCCTCCTCTCGTGGGTTCGTACTTCAGCTGAGAGACATTTAGCCTCCTCTGTGGTTTCTTTCCCTGGGGGCGCATTTTGGGCTGGATGTTGAAGTTTAGCTTGGCAATGACGTCGATGGTTGGTACAACATTCTGCACCACACATGCTCTTCGTTACCATAGCATCCGCTCCATCCCTAGGTCTGATGATAATGTAGTCAATGAGGTGCCAATTGCGGAACCTTGGGTGCATCCATGTGGTTCTATTTCGGACAGGAAGTCGGAAAGCTGTGTTTGTAATGAGCAGTTCATTTGCGGCACGTCCTCAGAAGGAGCAGTCCGTTACTATTGCATTTTCCGATACCATGTCTGCCAATGGCCCCCTCCCAGGCTGTATAGTCTGTGTCAACCCTAGTGTTAAAATCAAAGAGGATGATTAGTTTGTCAGATTTGGGGACTGCAGCGATGAGCGCGTCAAGGTCCTCATAAAACGTATCTTTTATTTCCTGAGGATTTGTCATTGTGGGTGCATATGCACTGATAAGTGTTGCATGGCGCCCTCCTATTAGGGGGAGACGCAGTGTAATCAGGCGGTCATTGATTCCTCTGGGCATGCTTGTGAGCTTGTCGACCATGTTGGTCTTGATGACAAAAACCAACTCCAGCTTCACGGCGTTCTTCTTTGCTGCGCTCCAGAAGAAAGTATAACCAGCGCCTTCTTCTGTGATCTGCCCTTCCTCTGCCAGTCGTGTCTCGCTCAGGTCAGCTATGCAGATGTTGTATCTAGCTAGTTCCCTGGCGATCAGTGCTGTCCGCCGTTCAGGTCTGTTTGCTTTGGCGTTGTCCAGTAGCGTGCGGACATTCCATGTTGCAAGCGTGATGGGTAGTTTTCGTGATCGTTTTCTGCCTGTTCCGCCGCTGCAGTTTGGGGGCCCTGCCAGTTGCGAGCTGCTAGTCAGGGTGTGATCTGTAGGGTGATGTCGTGAGTTGCGCAATGTGTTTATAGTGAGGGAGATGTGCGCAGGATCTTCCTCACTCTCTCATCCGGACTCAACATGTTCTAGAGGTAAGACATTGTCAAGACTTCTAGTGAAGGGTTCGAATGCAGACAGTATGGTGTCAGCGTGTGCCTCATTTTCTCGGTAGCCCTTCCCTTCTCTTTTATCGCTGGGGTGGAGCTTTGAGGTATCTGTTTCTGAGTGCATTTGTTTGTGTATTCTTCTTCCACCTCTCGTTCCTCTGGTCTTCCGCCTTGTGAGTTCCGATGCCTCCTTGTTTAAGTGTATTTTTCAGCACACGCAACAGATGTAGATCTGAGTTTGAAGGGACGTAGTGTGCTGATAGAAGTGCGATGAGCTCCTTTCTGAAGTACCGTCTATTTGACGGGGTCAGGATGACCTCCTTCGTTTCAGTGTTCATGCTTCGTTATCTGGGTCACGATACAGCACGGAGCGACACTAGCTTTTGTTCGGGTCAAGTTTCGGCCACGCTTTGTCCCATTGAAACTGTACACATTAGTCTACCTTTCACGACTAAAAATACACTGTTATATACTTCGTTGCATCACTTCTTTCACATTAGTATACTTAATTCACAAGTCGGCACATTTATATCCAGGAATCACGTCAATAGTCAGAGCTATCATAGAAAACACAAACAAAACACCGTTTTATCAAGAGGGAAATCGACTGCGACCATGCCCGGCGCCATCTTGACCCACAAATGTACCATATATTTAATTGTCCTTGTTCGATACTGTGTGTGATTAGCAGAGTTGTTGAAATGCTTGCCTCTCATGATAAATGAGTCAGCTTCGATATTTAGTTATTATCATCAATTATTCATCTGGTCCCCCTTGGAACATAGAACTGCAACAGATGTTCTCCATCTTTTCCTATCCCGTGCTGTCTTGAGTGCTGCCCCCCAAGACGACATTGATTGACCTGACTTCTTATTTGCCTGTTTGTGCCAGGTGTTTCTTGGTCTTCCCACTCATCTATTTCCCTGTGGGTTTCAATCCAGAGCATATCTGGTTATGCTGCCAATCTTCTTTCTTAGAGTGTGTCCTATCTATTCTCACTTTCTCTGCCCAACATCCTGCTGCATTGGTTGTTGCCATGTTCTTTCCTCCAAATGTGTATCCCTCATTACCTCTGATCATCTAACACGAAATCCTTAGTCAACCCAACTGTAAATTAGCACTTGACAGACTGTGAAGAGGAGACAACTGGTTATCCTACTTCATAAAAAGTTTCAACTCAGTACAATGAAGTCCCTAACACTTTATCCCTGATGACAGAAAAGTTACCTCAACACCACAAGGTAATATTATTTGATATTACTGCCCCCATGCCTGACTCTCCTCAGCTGCCTGTAACGGTATGCAGCATAGAAGTGTACAGAGGCCATATTATTCTTCCACAGCAGGAGTGCTCAGCCTTTTGGAGTTTAGGTGTCAATCTTAGTGGACCCTGGTAGTCAAACTTTCATTAAAATTGTAAATACAGACACATAGCGATAAGGTACGCGCCAATTAGTGTCCACAATACATTCTTTGAAATAGGATGTTTAGTGATTTTGACGCTGCGTTAATACGGAAGAGGAGACCAACGCCTGGTCAGGGAAAACATACTGATCAAACATGTTAGTCAGGGTCCGGTAAAGCATCAAGTAAGTTAACCTATCAAAGGCATTCAAGACTACAATTCTTTATACTTAGCAAAGTTATATGGGATACTTTGGTGCACCTGTATTGACTTAATAGCCAAGACAAGATACTGCACATACAAAGTAATGTTATATGGTAAATGTTTTGTTTTTTTAGTAGAAAAAGTTTACGTGATATATAAATATATTTTTTTTTGTGTGCACCTTATTTCTCTAATCTCAAGGTGGTGTGTGATGCACTGTGGTTTTTATTTTACGCCTGTCGGCCCAGTGTATCCGATTTCAGCATGCATTTTATGTAAGGGACTGCTTCCTCTTGAATTTTTTAAGAGTTTGCTTTCCCAGGGTAACGGCTGGTGCTGTCAGGTCATCCCATAACCGGTGAGGTCGTTGGGGCATATGAAGACATCCTCACAACCCCACACCACCCTTCTGTCACCTTGTCAGCCAGGCTGCCATGAAAATAGTATGTTCCCGGGAAGGGCTACGAGGCAGCCAAGGTGAGGGTCTTGTCCAGTATGTTTTGCCTGAACCCGACTAAAATGTCTGATTAGTATATTTTGCATGACTAGTCGTTAGTCTTACTTCCCTTAAATAATGATAGAAAATACTGCACAGAAGAAAGAAAAAGGCCAGTGACATATGTGTTTATAATGACTACCAAGACATATGTACTGTCTTACAGTTATATATATGCTGTACCATTATATGCCTGGCATTGTAGCTTTGTACTATGAGTTGCGCACGGGAAGCTGTGGTTTTCACTATGTCGTGTATGTACCATTATCCTATCAGAATTTCTGAACTCTATTCTAACCTTACAGGACCATGTAGATTTATGTCCTTGGATATGTCTGGGAGGATGAAATGTGGCCCATAACTGTAGTAATATTATTAGTATAGAATTGCACTGAAATTGGCACACCTTAGATCTGTTCAATAACCCATAGTTTTGACACCTGTGCTACAGAACACTTAACTCAGAAATCCATACAGAGTGTAAACATGCAATATAATGTATATAAATGTGTCAGCAGTCATACTTTCACTACCTGTTCTACTGAAGAAAAGTTGCAACACCAACGGCCGCCTTGTTACTATGCCTGAGCCTCTGGGCAGGAAGTCCCTGAACAAGAAAAGAAGAAAGAAATGTTAAAATTAAATAAGATGTTTTTCTTAATCCACTGTTCTTTTTTTCTATTTGTGTATAAGCTATCATCCATTTTACAGCTGGGTTACATTAAATACACTAGCTAAGACATCAATTTCATGTGTCTCCCTGGAAACAGGCTGTTTTCATGGCAGCCTGGATAACGAGGTGGGGATTGACACGATTAATTAATGCATTTGAGAATAGATTTGATGTGCGTAGCTTTTAGAGCAAAGCAATGTAAATGAAGCTGGTTGTATACAGACTCTGCAGAGTCTTCTAAACCAGTAAGTTAAGTATGATCCCAGTAATAGTGTGCAACATGCAGATGAAGTCAAGCATAGCACAACCGTATGGAGGATTCCTGTCCACCTTTATCAGCGCACTCAGGATTAAGAAAAGCTAATGTAACCGGCCACTTAACACCCTTTTTTCAAGGCACACACAATCTTACTCATTCTGGGCATTCAACAGCAACAGCTGAAATTCTATATCTGTGCATCAGACACTCACTTCAGGCAAGTCTTTTTATTCAGGTTATCTTCCCTTAACTGTTGGCTGCCACATGACTACCTATGAGGCAGGCGTTCCTTCAAGAACGATACTATCCCAAGCTTAAAAAGCCCTTAGGAAAACTAAAAAAAAACAAGATAAAGGTAACGCTACAGTGGATACCATCACATAGTGACCTTTCCAGGAAATGGAATAGCAGACACGTTAGCAGTAAGAGAACTCAAACCTTCCAAGAAAAGAAGACACTTATCCAAGCCATAAGGAAAGTCGACAAAACGAAAGACAACTATCACTGCCTTGATCTAGCGGAGCAATTAATTCTATCCCGCTTGAGAGTGGGATATAACAGGTTGAATGACCACTTGCACAGGCTAAATTGGCTCTACCACCCATGTGATTGTGCAGACAAGCAGCATAGACAGTTGAATATAACCTGCAAGACTGTTAAATGCTTAGTTAATTGCATACTGAGCACTGACCCACATAGACAAAACATCACACAAAGATGTTTGAAATCCTTGGAAAACTCTTCAACACAGCAACCTTTATCCAGTGAACTGCTCTTCATGTGTAGATGACCTTTTTAAAAGCATGACGAAAGAGAAGAAGGCTGCTGAGTGAGTTTTAAAATCAGAGTTGGTTCAGTGAAGGAGTCACTTCTCGACTGTTAGAAGAAACAGTTACATCGAAAGAAGACCAGGAGTCACAGACTATGAAATCCAGCATTTAATTAGAATTGAGAGTGTACCTCCAACAGTTTCTTAGTTTTCTTTCCACTTGTGCCGTTGAGCACCGTGGGGAACTTAATTCGTCTGTCCTGCGCTAAGTGTGTTATGTCTGTCAATGTTGGCGGTGCCGCTGCACAATCACTCTAATGTCATCTATCCACCTTGCCTCGCAGCGACCTCCTTATACTCTCGACAGATCTACCAGTGTTGTAAGCTATCAGTGGAAGTTGATGAGTGTGTATTCTCATAAAGCGACCAAACCAAATGTATTCAGCACAAGACCCTCAATTCTAGTACTAGTCGTGGAAGTATTTCGGACCATCATTATCATTTATCTGTCACTCTCGATGGCGGAGTATAGGTCCAACACTGCATTTGGTGTACTCTATCCAGCTTTTAAGGGAAACCTGAATCCAATTGTTTGCAGTGCAGTTTCAGTAGCAATGGTTTTTACATTGTGAGGTGCGAGCCCCATAAGGAGCAATTTTCCTTAATCACTTTATGCCACATGCCAAGAAGGATACAGAGGTTATATTATGTTTTAACTCGGTGAAACATTTGGATCTCAAGGCGGTGTCTATTAAGGCACAACCAACAGGATGAATGGACAGCAGAGATGATCATTCACAGTGCAAACAAATCTCATAGTCCAGGTTGAGTTTAAACAGTTCGTATCAACCACTTTTTGCTACTACTACTAAGATCTGCACCTGATTATTGACGCTTTGTTCAGGTGTCTTCGTGATTCCGACAAGGTATGGTTAGCAGTGCAAGCGATGGGCACAGATGAGAATTGTGAACAAATTTCATGTATAACTCTCATCATCTAACACAGCAATTAAAATATACTGCCTCCATCTGTGCACAAAGGCCTTCTTCAGCCAAATAGCTGTAAAAGTACCACTGCTGTATTAAAAACTAAACATGTAGGTATAGTAAGGTAGACACTGCAGTTGAGGATGAAGTGTAAGGGATTTCATTTGTACCAGGCCTCAATTTTCTTAGGTGAGGTGGACAGTCCCTGTCATCTATGAATTTAATTCTGTAACAGTATAGCATGGGCATATATCATAATAATAGTATGGACATATATCACGATCGGTGGGGCTGACCAAGACCGTCCTGCAAGGCACTGTGCCTGGGAAGCGTGGGAGAGGGAGACAAAAAAAGCGATGGGAGGACAATATAAAAGAGTGGATGGGAAGGTCTATAGCTGAAACTAATACCATGAAGAAAAATTGAGACATATGGCGGGAACTGGTTCGACAAACTGCAATAACGGTGCCTCGACGACCTCTTAGTTTTCGGGACTGATGATGATGATGATGATCAGTATAGCAGTACCCATTTACAGATGGATTGGTAAGGATAATACCTTGTACATTTGACAATAAAAGCCAGGACTTTTAACACACTGCTACTCAAACAGTCATTGATAATTCCCCTCTGCATTTATTCCTATAGCTGCCATATGCTGGAGGATTTATGGGACTGAAAAATTAGGGACACATGCAACAGCTGTTGGAGCAGTGATGCAGGCTAGGTTTTTTTTTAGGTAGATGTCAGGGCAAAAGATTACATTATATAAGGGGAATACCGTTATCTTAGATCGACCCGTTCATCAACAATTGGTGGTTTGTGCTGGTCCACAACTCCGGGTACAATTTTTTTCTGTCCAGGTTGTCAGTTAGGTTTAAAAGCGTATTGGAATCGGGGTCACATACAGAAATTGTTGCACCTTTCGCCTATTGATTGGGGGGGGGGGGGGGGGGGGTTTATGCATGTGGGCACCACAGAGTCCTTACAGTACTATATTGCTTGTGTCTCCTAATTATATGTCCAGCCCAGCTGTGTTTTGAATTATTTATGTGTTACAGGTTCTTTAACATTCCATTTATGAGTTTTTGTAAAATCGAGAGAGAGAAGGACAGAAGGAAGGAAAACCATCAAAATAAATTGCATATTATTTAAAAGTTTATGGGTCTCTTTTATTTAAAGGTATGGCAGTCCCATAGCAAACACTGCTGTTGGAGATAAAGTGTTCAAGACTTCATTGTACTAGGTGCCAGCTTGTTTATTCGATGAGTTTACCAGATCCCTTCTTTGTTGCCTTTCTTTCCCGGACACAAAGTCAGGCACCAATTTACAGCCGGGTTGACTGGGAGCTTTGGGGTTTGAGATGGCTTGGAGTACGTAAGTGGGCAATACATGAAAGCTCTAAAAGGAAATTCAATGGGGTTTTCACTGAGGTATAAAATAATAGACACCAACTGGTGTAGATGGGAAGATGACAATGATTGTTGATACAGTGCAGTATATGACAAGGACTCATCGATAAACCAAGCTGTCGCTGCACTGGCAATGCAGAACAGAATCAACTGCGCAATGTTTGCTTGGTTTTGATATAGCAACACTTTTAATTAGTCTTGTACTCATTTATATACAAAGTGTACTGGGGCCTCTTTGTCACTTTATGTGGATCTACTTTTGCTACCCCATGTGGATCCTGTTAAAGAGGACAGAATTAATTAAAGGTCTGGGAGTCATTTTAGTAGGTCAACGAGTACTGTGACAATCTCTCCCTTTGAAAGGATAGAAAAGGTTCACTACATACTATTACCATCATCACGTGCCATGGTTGCCAGCCTAAGCAATAATGGATTCTCAGAACTTCTTGTTTGCAGATGTTTAGTCCGTGTTGCTCCTGTTTCTTCTACCATGGGGTATAAAGGTTTTATTTTCTGTTTCTTGTGACATACGAGGGCAGGTCAGTAAATAGGTCACAAATGTCTATTATTTTTTTTTTTATAAATGAGATATGAACTTGAAAATCTTTTATTATTGCACTTACATTGTCCCTTATTTTTCAACATTATTCCACCAATATTTATACACATATTCCATCATGTGATCAGTACACCATAACCTGCAGCATAGAAGTCTAAAGTCTCAGCCAGATTTGCACTTCACGTTCAACCTGTTCATCCTTCGTGAAACATCTCATCTCCAGTCAAGGTGGGATCCTGCATTATGCTGTAGGCTAAACCCTGTGAATATCCTATTGTAGTTGCTACATTGTCTATCATTACTCATCTGTCAGCTAGGATCATCTTCCCCACCGGCTACACAGAAGTGTCTTTTGTAATCTGAACAGGACGACCAGGTCAGGCTTCATCAGCAATTTTTTAGGGGCCTTGAGAAAATGTATCGACCCGCTATATACGACAGACACTTCTCACCGTAAAAAGAAAGGATTTCCTTATGAACATCCTTTGCAGAAAGTTCTTCACCCCTCCCCGCCCCCTCCAAAAAGCACAACAGCAAACTGTTTTTTTTTGTTGTTATTGTACACTATGAGCACAGGCGGAATTTTTTAACCATATTGTGCAAGTGCATACGACACTTATTACTGCTACCTACAGTGATCACAAAGCTGGACGTTGCAGTCATCTAATAACACCTTTAGAAACTACCAACATTTGTCAGCTATTCCATATCAGTTTGCGACCTACTTACTGACTTACCCTCGCAGTTTCTACAGCATTGGGTGGCTGGTCCTCAACAGACATACCCTTTCTACATGCATGACATGTTACGAGGTTACACACAATGTTAACAACTTCATAATTTAACTGATGCCACCAGTTACTAATACTACATAAATGTGGCATTACAGTAGTTGTGAGGTCTATAACAGGATGGACAAAGCATTGTGTGATCTTGATGACCCGTTCCTCAGTGTAGGCACAGGTCCCAACTTCGTCTCCAGCAGACTCTGTCTTGGGCCACCAAAGTCCAGTGGGGGGTAAGTGCTTCCCTAGAGGTATCTCGGATGTTGCAGTGTACAGTAAGGGAGTCAGAACAACGCACTGGAGGTCTTCCCCGCGGCCTCCTCTTACCTCGGGAGTATCAGACTGCGTTTGTTGTGCTCCATCGACCATAGTTTCATCTTAACTTTTGACCTGCCCATCTATGTCTTGCCTTGCCTGCATGGATTACTGCATCCTTCATCAGGGACGATCGTCTTATGTCCAAATTATGGAGACCTTGCATACATTGATCCCAGAGAGTGATTCCGACCAAGTGTCTCTCAAGGGAGGTCTGGGTCACTCTCAATATTGTCCTCTAGTGATTTTGTTAGTGTCCATGTTTCAGCCTCGTAGCACATCGCAGGGAGGAGTACAGCGGAATTGAAGAAAAGGACAACTATTTTGCTGTAAGTGTAAGTCAGTTTCTGAAAGTCTTGCGTGATGGGCTGATCAAATATGGTAATTAGTGTTTTGGTCTTGATTGCACGTCATCGAAAGCTTAGCAAAAGAAAACAACAAATAAGAAAATATCAGATATAGGCATGTAACTAACAGCATAAATACAAAGTCGTAAAACTTGTAATATCGGTGAAATAATATCAGTGCATCTGTTTCAAAACAACAGATGGTGCCCATATTACTGAAAGTCTGCAATCAATAATTTCCCATGTAACGTCACCCTCAGTGTTGACGCAAAACAATTATTGTTCGTAGCTAATGTAGTTTCCCCTTTCACTGTACCGCCATTACTGAGGATATGTGAGCACCAGCAAAACTTGTTGCTTTGTTTTCAGCCAATATTGGTAATGAGTTTCACAGCAGTCTCTGGGACGATGAGGCAAAACACACTGATCAGACAATGTTAGCCAAGGTCAGGAGAAATATACTGGCCAAGACCCTCACCTAACCTCCTCGTTGGTCATCCTGGAAACAAGACTGTTGTCGAGGACAAGCCTGGCTAACAAGGTGAGGCTTGACGTGATCCCTGTAGTAGTGAGCGACACGCAGATGAAGCCAAGCATAGCACAACTGCCGGGAGGATGCTGGTCCACCTTCATCAGCACGCTCAGGATGTGAGGAAAGCTACTGCAACCCGCCACTTAACATCCTTTTCAGGGCGCACAAAAGAGTAACCTACTCATTGTGGGCATTCGCAAACAACAACAGTAGTCTCTCGCACATTTGGTTTACACCCACTTTATTGTAACTTTTCACTATTCTATCATTCATTAATCATTTAACTAACGTAGTTTTTATTCTTAGTTCTTAGTCGACCTGTACTTTTACATGGACGAATGCCCATGTGTAGGTCTCATCTCTGGTTTAAGCTGGATGTAGCCAGGAGGATTTCCTGCTTAGCGGGCTAGGATCGAGCAGCTTATTACTTCGCTGCATTGGTACAAGTGCCACTGAGGGTGGTTAACCAATGTGCGAGTTCATCTTAGTAGACTCAAACACTAGAGCAAAGTAGACCCCAGCATGCTAGGCGTCATCTATGCTGTTCTTAGAAAACCACTTAACAATGGCTGGTGTTATGTCATGTCACACAGTTAGTCTCGTCTTACAGCATTGCTCTCTCTGGGGCAGTTGTGCTATTCTTGTCCTTGTCATACACAAAGACACTGGCAGAACACACTGGTATTATTAATTATTAGATTTATTATTACCTAACTTAGTTTTCTGTTTCCATTTGTGCTGTTTTTGTTTAATCAGTCAACGATGAAGGCAGCAGGAAGAGAACTGGCCCTCCCTAGCTCATAAACAAGTTATGGCAAAACAATGATGTCTCTAGCACTTCATCCTAGACAGATGTTTCTGCTATGGGACTTAATTTGCCTTTTCTAGTTTGAAATACAAGGGCAAGCTCTTTGGTGTATTTTTTTTTCAATAATGGTAGGTAGACTAACGCCTGGTCAGGCACAACATACTGATCAGACATGTTAGTCAGGATCAGGCAAAATATACTGGTCACGACCTCACAGTCCTCCCTGGAAACGAGCTGTTTTCTTGCAGCCTGACTAACGACGTGGGGGAATCGATGTGATCTCCATAGTAGTGAGCAACACAATGATGAAGCCAAGCATAGCACAACTGCCTGGAAGACCCCGGTCCCCCTTCATCAGTACGCTCGAGATATCCGGAAAGTTACAACAGCCCACCACTAAATGTCCTTTTCATGGCGCACAAAAACAGTAATATTACTCATTATGTGCATTCAACAACATTTTGCAATAAAGAGAATCAAGTAGTTAGACAGAAGAAACAATATAAACAGGGGTGGACAGATTGTCGCATACTAGAGTCCAACTTTTCTCAAATCATAGGAGATATAAAATGTAGGGGATGCTAACTCAGGGAGGGAGGTAGGTGGAGGATTAATTATGATGCCTGTTTTGCTCAAATACAAGCATGAAACTATCACTGTAACTGGTCTTTTACTTAATGTCACTATACTTGTTTTAGAAGACTCTGTCTCATCTTTCCCATAGCCGCAAGAAGTCGTAGGGGCATCACTCAGTGTATGAATGTTGTGTCTTGGGAATTTTGCTAACCGGGCAATGCCCAGTCTCTCCCGGGCTAAGCGTTTTAATTCATTATTGTCCCATGTGTACATTTCACAGCCAAACCAAAACTAACATTGTCTGCAAATAGGGCAAAAATCTAATAAAGATCAGCAGTGTGCACTAGACCGTGGAATTATGACACAAGGTAACCGAAATACTATTACATATAGCCGATGGTCATGCCAGGATAATCACGAGGGAAAAAACCATGGCATGAAAGAACTAACTAATCCAAACAGAAAACAGCATGGACACAAGTATAAGTCATCAACTAGTGTGAATTCCATTCAAATCCGTGGCCCATTGGTTTCCATATGGACTAAAACATGAGAGCAAAGTTAGACCTGCTGTCTGTTAGGCGTCATCTTTGCTGCTCTTCTGACAGGATGCCTGCCCCCAAAGTATGTCTGTGTTCTTACAGTGGTTGTTTTTGTTGAACTGTTTTACATGAATGAGGTTGCCAAGGTCGTGCTCATTGATAAAAAGTGTCTTTTTTATTACATGTGTTGCTGCAGCTTTTCTCCTCAACAAGGGGGCAGAGAGCCTAGAAAATGATTGTTGAGTGTTTGATACCTATAGTAGATGTGATATTTTCATTAGCCTTGTATTCCCAAGGTAATTTTGCACAATACAGTCCAGTGCGTTCAACTTCAGCATTTTCTTTTGTTTAAATGAGTTTGTTTCTCATAGTGGTACTACCTTTGCTGGCTCATTAATCCAAACACAACCCTGGTTTAAAGCCATGTACATAACCACTTAGCTATGCTCACCTCTTGCCCTCTCTATAGTAGATATGAATAATAGCTATTTACCAAACTCATAATTGGTTTTTAACTCTAAGAGAAACGTATGGCCGCACTAGAGCTGGTCCATTTAGAAGGAGCCGGTATCCTTGCATTGGCAGTGCTGGTTTAAACAACAATGTTTTTACATGAAGTAGTTGAACTCTCTTTAGTTGTCTTAAGCGACATACTTGAAAAAGTAAAGTAAAGAAGTCCCATAGCAGACCAGACACTGCTGTCTGGGATGAAGTGTGTGCGACTTCATTGTACAAAGCCAGTTTGTTTATGAGGTGGGACTGACAGTTCCATTACTCACGGCCTTTCCTTCCTATCAGTAAGTCGGGTTCCGATTTACAGCTGCGTACACTGGATCATGTCAACAATCGGAGTGGAGCCTTATACCTTTGCTGTGAAAAGCAAGTTCTTCTTCTTCTTCTTCTTCTGCGTACGCAGTCAGACAGTAACCATTATTTTTTCGAAAAAAGCGGCGGTCATCCTGAGGCTGTCGCCACTGCCATAGAGCTTGTCTTGCAGTTCCACTGGTGATGGCCACATCTGCTCTCTCTGATCCTCGTATGTCGGGCAGTTCTGCAGCAGATGTTCAGCGGTCATTTTACCAGTACCGCACGGGCATTCGTCGGTACACCCTATCTTCAATTTGTTGAATAGGTGGTACCTCAGTCTATTGTGGCCAGTGCGAAGTCTGAAGACAACGACCTGCTCTCTTCGGTTCAACTGGTAATAGGCATCGTTTTTGGTGTAACCAGTATGTTCGGTTTCCCATTTGGTCATGTATCTGGCTTTGATAAGCCGTTTTGACTCTTCGTACGTCATACTGGTATCTGGTTGTGGTAGTCTTGCACCTTCTTTTGCCAGTCTGTCTGCCTCCTCGTTGCCTTGGATGTTGCAGTGTGATGGGACCCACTGTACCAGTACCCTTTTTGGTGCGGACTGCTGGCACAGTTTGCAGAGTGCTGCTTTTAAGTCATTAAGCTCAGTGTTTTTCTGGCTTTTTAGCGCTGTGACTACGGCGAGAGCATCTGTAAGCAGGACTATATGGCTTTCATTTTCTTTGTGTGTCACCATTTCTTCCACTGCCGCCCTCAGTGCCTCTGCTCTGAAATTGCTTGTGTACTTACCAGTAGCGAATGACAGTGTTATTTTTCTGCCATTTGGTAGGTTCAGGAATGCTCCTGCCCCTCCGTTCTGTGTTGTGTTTGTTACAGAACCGTCGGTGTATGCATGGGTCCAGTCCATGCTTGGGTAGCTTTTCGTTATGAAGCTTAGGGTAGTATCTCTCCTTTCTTTTTCAGTCTGGCAGTTTTTGTTTGCAATACCTGGTATATTTTCTACCACCTCTGGAAATATATCCTGCCTCCATGTAGGTTTTCGTACAGTAGTGATGGGTTTTGGTGTTGTTAGTGCGTTTATGGGATCTTCGTGCATCTTTGCTTTGGCTATTTCTGCAAAGTTTCTCCGCTTTAGTTTCCCATTTCCCAAATTGTTTAGTCTCTGGTGCATTGGATGGTCGGTCAGTTTTCGGAGCTTCTCTGACTGCAGCTGGGCTCTGCAGTCTCTTCTATCGGTCATGGATTGCAGTTTTGTAATCTTTTCAAGTTCTACAATTGACGTTGACTTCATGCCACCTGTTATAATTCTCATGGCTTGGTTTTGAAGTTTGTTAACTTTATCGAAGTTCGCCTTCGCTGCTGTTGTCCATGCCGCAATGCCATACTCGAGAACTGGTCTCACTCTTCCAGTGTACAGTGTCTTTAGTATGCCTTCGTCTACTCCCCAGCTTGTGCCAGCAAGTTTTCTCATGATTGCCATTCTTTCTCTGGCTTTCATTCGGTTTCTCTCAATCTGACTTTTCCATGTCATGCGCCGATCAAATGTGACTCCCAGATAGGTTGGGTTGTCGTTTGGCTGCAGGAATTTGCCATTTAGACTTAATTTGGTACTTTGGGGTTTTAATGAAAGCGAGAATATTGTGCATGTGGTTTTCTCCTCGTTTATTTTGACCAGCCATGAGTTTGCCCACTCTTCCAGCGATGTTAGGGCCGTCTGCATCCGATTTCTTGCTATGGTGAGATTCTTTTCAGAGGTCCACATAGCCAGATCGTCTGCAAACATTGAGCTATGGACTCTTCTTGGTATATTCTCTGTAATATCGTTTATATATACCAGGAAGAGTGTGGGTGACAGTACTCCCCCTTGGGGTACTCCCTGCTCGAGTGTCACCTTTTTGCTCATCTGCCCTTGTACTTGGACTCTGGCCGTTCTTTGTTTG
Organism: Ariolimax columbianus; assembly: GCA_036924085.1. NCBI lineage: Eukaryota > Metazoa > Mollusca > Gastropoda > Stylommatophora > Arionidae > Ariolimax > Ariolimax columbianus. The sequence goes on along the minus strand of JAVGWX010000020.1, from coordinate 17,093,625 downwards.
AGGTAGTGGTTGATCCACTTGTACATTTTCCCACAAACATCACTTCTTCTTAGCTTGACTCTAAGTCCATCTTTCCAGACTTTGTCAAATGCCTTTTCCAGATCCACCCAAACAGCTACTGTGTGTTTCTGTGCCTGGTAGGCATCTTCTATCTCCTGGGCTATGAGGATGACCTGGTCCTCAGTGGATCTGTGCCGTCTAAAGCCGGCTTGCTGTGGAATTAGTATTCGTTTTTCTTCCAGATGCCACATCAGTCTGGTGTTTATCATCCGTTCCATCAACTTGCCGACACAGCTCAGTAGGCTTATGGGCCTGTATCCATTTGGATCTGTTTTGTCCTTTCCTGTTTTTGGTACTGGTACCAGTACTGCGTCTTTCCATGCCTGTGGTACAATTCCCCCTTTCCAGCTTTGGTTCAGGACCGATAGCAGTTTCCTCTTCGCTGTTTGGCCCAGCCCCATCAGCATTTCGTTTGTTATCCCGTCTTTTCCGGGAGATTTCCTTTTCTTTAGTGTTCTCATAGCCTCTTCCATTTCGCGCATTGTTAATTTGGCCATCATGTGCTCTTCAGGTGCTGTATTCATGTTTTCGTGCCCCTTTAGCTCTTCGCTAATGTCTGTATGCTTATCTGCAGGGACCTCGATGTGGTTTGCTCTGGCATAGTGATCGACAAAGGCGTTTGCGGCTTTCTTACCTGTGATCAAGTTCTCGCCCTGCTTGATAGTAATTTGTTTATTTGACGGGGTTTCGTCGTTCATGGCTCTGACTAGCTTCCATAGCTTGTTCCCGTCTTTGTCCAGGTTTAGACTTTCCATTTTATTTTTCCAGCTTTCTCTTGCTGTTTGCTTGAGAGTATGTTTGTACTTCGCCGTGGCGGCTTTGAGGGCGATGTTTGCCTCCATGGATTTTTCTCGCTCTGCCATGTTCCTAGCATTTGTTACTGCATCTTCCACTTTCTGCAACTCATCATTCCAGTAGGGCTTATAGTTTTTCCTAGCTCCTCTTGGGATGGTTTCAGTGGCGGCTTGCATTATTGCCTTGCTTAGGCTCTCCACCATGGGCTTCATAAGCAAGTTCAACCTGGGTAACACTTGGATGTACCAACCAAACTATCGTCAATGTAAAAGATAAGGTAAATGAGATCTCGTATCAGGTGTTGTCAAAGGAGATAAAACAGACAGGTCACTGAATGGGAACTCAGCTTTTTGTAGGGGACGGCGTGGGCTAGTATGGGACGGTTAGTGGTTAATGTGATTCGGCTCACAACCCGAAGATGCTGGGTTCGCTCTCCAGTCACACTACCAGCCATAACCCTGAGGAAGCAAACCCTTAGAAAATGCAGGAGGACGCAGACCCTTACATAAAATGCATGCTGAAGTCAGATGCACAGGGTTGACAGGGCGCAAAATAAAAAAAAATGAGCAAGTTCCTTTCTTTGCTGTCTTGTCTTCCTTATTCTTACAGCCACACAATTATTTACAGCTAGGTAGACGAGGTATGAGACTGGTTTTACATACCCAGTCAGTTTTGTCTATGAGGTAAGCAATCAAACCATTCCGCCATTTCAATGTGCACTGGATAAAGTAACAACCTGATACGAGATCTCATTTACCTTATCTTTTACATTGACGAAAAATAACAGATAACAATAAGAAGCTTTGATCCAGTAAGTCTGATGACAGCAGCACATAGAACTATTGATGCCTACCATGAAGAATGGATACATGTCTATGTGGGGGGGGGGTCTGCTTTTACCTTTGAGGCCACCATTTGAGCATAATATGGTGTTTACATAGAGTATTCAGACAGAAAATATGATGAGCTGTTTGATACCTCTAGGGAGATCTGTTCTAACTATAAGGGTCAAATGGCAGCACTAGAATTTGCCCTGTACCATTTGAATAATTTATTTGATGCCTTCCAACCAACATCATTATCTTTTGAGACTTATTGTCGGTCCTTAAAGTTCTAGAAGACAGTGGTCATTGTAAGTCTGAACTTGCCCAAATATCCCTAGATACCAACGAGCTCATTAACTGCATCCCATGAAGTCAGAATAGTTATGCAATGGATCCCTGGTCAATAAAACAAGAGATCAAGTCAAGAACAACAATACAAACCAAAAACCTACAGTCAAGCAAACTACTGAAAACTGTGAACAAAGATTCTTGGCTGAACAGGTGGGCAATGGTTAAAGCTGGGATAGATATCTACAAACATATGGCCATCCCAAATACCAAATCAACTTCATGAAAAGGAGATATCAAAGCAACATTTTTTCAATTTTACACTCAACATTAATGTCAGTTGAACAGAATCCAACCACAACAAACTCCAGAGTGCAGGCTGCACACACTTTCCTATGATACTGTTGAACACCATTTTATTTAGTGTCCGGCACCTGATGGTGTTAAGTTGAGCTCTTCCTTCGAGGTCAGACAAATGAATATATGAAACTAAACAACAACTCACAAACACTTACTTACAAATACCCATATATGGCATTGGGCCAAAGGGCAGAAGCCCATGGGCTACTACTGGATTAATAACCAACTCCATGCAAAGGAGAACAAAATCAATAACATTTAACCATCTGTAACACTCACTGAATGCAGCGAGAAAGAAGTTCTTACATAAAAACAACAGATAAAGATTAGGATATTGGAAATAAAGAAGAGGAAAAACTACAAGAACATAACAACTGATTTCCAATATATGAAGAGGTATGGCCAAGAAGGAGTTCAGCTAGCAGGGTATTTTAAGAAGTGAATCATCATATTCATGATGGGATTTGCGTTGATCATATGGAAGACCTCAATTAATACAACACCTAATTAAGTCTGAATATTAATTAAATGAAAATGTACACGACTACACAAATAGTATTCATACAAGAAGACTAGAAGGGACAAGACTCAAGATATCAATAGGCTTTTGTCAGTAAGCAGCTTTGGTTGAGTATTTAGATTGACTATTGACTTCAATTAGCATAGTGGTAGAGCACTCGCTTTTCAAGGCAGAGGTACGGAGTTCAACTCCTGCTACCAGCACGCTTCAGTAGAGGGGAATCAGTTGGGTACCTTAACTAAGGTTTGCGAAAGAAAGGCGCCGAGGAAAGCAGCTGGCCATAGAACCTCACTCAAGCTGTGGCTTAGACAATGAAGTCTCTAAGACCTCATCCCCACCAGCAATTTCTGCTATAGGACTGTTTTAATTGAACAAGACAATGTTACCGTTTACATTGGCAACCGGGGATGAAGACTTAACGTCTGGTCAGGCAAAATATACTGATCACACATGTTAGTCGGGGTCAGGCAAAATATACTGGCTAAGATCCTCACCTTAGATTCCTAGTAGCACATCAATGTGATGCCCGTAGTAGTGAGTGATAAGCAGATGAAGCCATGCATAGCAAAACCACCTGGAGAAACCCGGTCCACCTTCCTCAACATGCTCGAGATGTGAAGAAAACTACTGCAACACCCCCCCCCCCCCCCCCCATAACGTCCTTCTCAGGGCGCACAAAAGAGTAAACCTACTCATTTTGGGATTTATTCAATTCTCTACATTTTTATTCTGTAGTTTGTGCAAGAACAAAATTTTGTTTTATTCTCAGAACAGTTCATGAAAAAGCGGTAATGTCACTGAAGCATCCTATACCATAAATAGCTTCAAGCCTATAGCTGTACTGAAGAATTGCAAGACCCAAAGCATACAGCTATTGGTAGTTTGCATAAAGTTGTTGAAAGCTGTGTAGAATGATCTCAGATGTTATACGAGTATCAACATATGAACATATCAGTATTACTGTGTGCATAAAATTATGTGATTATTTAGAAGTATTGCATCACCTGTCATAAACAGGCTTATATACTATTATTGAAGGCTGATGACGTATTGAATGAGATGACAGTAGTGACCCATAGCTTGCATCAAGGAACCAAAACTGGTCAATATCATATTCCGATTCCAAGTTGCAGCCAGATAACTCAGGCTGAAAAGTGCAACCTAGCCGTAAACTACGACACAACGTAACAATATGTCATTTTCAGGATGAACAACGAAGAACTATTATTAAGAATAGTAAAAAAAAATCAGATGAACAGTGTGGATTGAGAAAGGGCAAACATTCATTGATGTTCTGATATGCATTATTTTATGGTATCATTAACTGATAAAAAAAACCCTACTTTTACTTGTCAAAAATGCAATTAACAACGGTTGTTTATGGCCTATGCACCCAAGGTGCAAAGAAGTCAATCCTTTAACGTTCACGAAATAGAATAATTTCCGGTGTCATTTCCTCTCCTTTCAAGGGCAGACTGGCAGCTTCATATTACGCAGCATAGCAAGTATTACTTTGAAAATAAACTAACATTTAGAATTCATATTTTCAAGAACAATTCACACATTCCCTCAGGCATGATGCACAACCAACACAGGAACTTGTATCCAGCACCATGATTGATTCTTACATTTTGTTTAAATGGCACCTAGATCCTATACAAATTTGTCACCCTATGCCATATAGGACAGGCTTTTTTTTTTTCTCTATCAGGAGGTGAAATAAAAATCCAACCTGCACAGTGTGCACCAACTGCCAAGTCAAGCGACCTTTAATCCTTAGTCGTTCAGACCATAAAACACTCCAGCAGGGGAAGAAGTTTAAATGAATGTCAGATCACCCAATATATGACAGAATAAATCACATGGGAAAAGGGAGATTAAAGAGAAACCACTTCATATAAAAATCAAAAGAACTTGCAAGAGCAGACCAAATCATAAGCCAGGCAGTGGTTAGAGATCTAAACATACATCCCAAATCCCACCACGGAAAAAAGCCAAGTCCCCTGAGATGGTAGAAACGATAGAAGGAGGAGAAAAAGGGAACAGACAGACCAAGAAAACCTAGTATTCCTGACTGAAGTCGCATCAGAATTAGCAGAGCTAAATCATCACCAAGATGACGATCGTGAGTAATGTATGTTCTCCCCAACACAGCTCTCAGCAGAATACCAAAGGTTGGTCATACAGTGGACCCCAACCCACTGCAACATTCAGGGAAATGAAGCTGCAGACAAACTAGCAAAGTGTGATGGAGCATCCCCACAAACAGACCTGAGCATCACATATAATGAGGCCAAGGCTATAATTTAAGCCAACTTCAGGAGAAAATGGGCTTATCAAAACCCTGACTTCCGAAAAAAAGACAGCTACTTTAACTTAACTAGAGAAGAGCAAGTCATCATCTTCAGACTGAGAACTGGGCATAACAGACTCAAGGGTCATCTTTACAACAAAATGACGATTGGGACAGATGACAAGTGTCCATGTGGGGAGCATACCATGAATGTGGAACACATCCTACAAAGCTGCATGCTCATGCAAGAAAAGAGAGAATACTGGCCTCCGAGACAGATATGAGACAAAACATGTATGGAGATGAAACACTTTTATAAACAATGGTCTCCTTTGTAAGAGAAACCAGGACCTTGATATGAAGATGAACAAAGAAATTCACAACCCAAGTGGCCCCAGCAATGTGAGAGTTACAGCATTATTGTATTGATAGTGCTTGAGGCTGGCCTCCTCATTTTGTCAAACAAAGTGCTACAGAAGTCCCCACTGTAAGAGTAGATACATAATCTGATCTCCACAGGCTTCCTAAAAGGAGGCCTACTGCAGTGGTGGGCTCATATTTCTGTACTTGGAATAGCTGGAATCTCGATATTCAAAAAGTTAGGTGTATGCCTGCTGGCAGGCAGGTGAGGGATATCCCTAGCAGGTTGTTTTTTGGGGGGAATTTTACTTCCTTGCCGCTTACTGGGTTTGGAGGAAAGTAGGTGACATAATGGGCAGGAATTTCATTATTTTTACCAATTTTTGTCTGAGCAGAGGCTAACAGCCTGCTCTTTTCAATTTAAACTGCCATTGGTTCTTTTACATGTAAACAGTACCTCTGAGTTTATCGTCTGTCCTCAATATGACTAGTCACTAGACCTCACCTCAGTTGAGACAAGAGGTTCCCTGAAACTAGCAGGTTTTGAACCTGCTATGACCCTCAAAATACTACAGTGGAATGCGGAGGGAGTCATTAACAAAAAACTTTCCCTAACACAACACCTGCATGAAGGTAAGATTGACGTGGCATGTATCCAGGAAACGCACCTCAACAATAACCATAAATTCTCAATCAGAGGATACCAGACCTTCTGTCTAGATAGAGAAGGCCACAAAGGAGGGGTCCTGATACTGACCAGAAACAGCATACCGAGTAGCGCGGTACCTGTCAATCACACCGGACAAGCAGAAATTGTAGGAGTTGACATAATGGCTCAAGAGACGAAGCTCCGCATTTTCAATCTGTACGGACCACCAAACAGAGACCTATCGCTCTCGAGTATGGAGGTCAGAGATGGGGATACTCTGACACAGACAGCAGAGGTGACGAAGTGGAAGATTGGGAGATAGATGCAAATCTCTCCCTAATCAATAGGCCGGAGGATAGCCCTAGCTTCTATTCAAGAACATGGCATACCACCTCGACTCCAGATTTGGCCTTCTCCACACAGGACATACACTATAAAATAGACTGCCAGGTGCTAAACCAACTGGCAGGTAGCGACCACAGGCCGATTAGGCTAACCATTGACATGGAAGTAGGCCCACAGGAAACAAAACCGCTCCCACGTTGGAATTACAAACGAGCCGACTGGGACAGATTTGCAATCCTGACAGATGGGCTGTGTGAAACCATCAACACACGAAACACCAAAATGAAGCCCATGGTAGAGAGCCTAAGCAAGGCAATAATGCAAGCCGCCACTGAAACCATCCCAAGAGGAGCTAGGAAAAACTATAAGCCCTACTGGAATGATGAGTTACAGAAAGTGGAAGATGCAGTAACAAATGCTAGGAACATGGCAGAACGAGAAAAATCCATGGAGGCAAACATCGCCCTCAAAGCCGCCGCGGCGAAGTACAAACACACTCTCAAGCAAACAGCAAGAGAAAGCTGGAAAAATAAAACGGAAAGTCTAAACCTGGACAAAGAAGGGAACAAACTATGGAAGCTAGTCAGAGCCATGAATGACGAAACCCCGTCAAATAAACAAATTACTATCAAGCAGGGCGAGAACTTGATCACAGGTAAGAAAGCCGCAAACGCCTTTGTCGATCACTATGCCAGAACAAACCACATCGAGGTCCCTGCAGATAAGCATACAGACATTAGCGAAGAGCTAAAGGGACACGAAAACATAAATACGGCTCCTGAAGAGCACATGATGGCCAAACTAACAATGCGCGAAATGGAAGAGGCCATGAGAACACTAAAGAAAAGGAAATCTCCCGGAAAAGACGGGATAACAAACGAAATGCTGATGGGGCTGGGCCAAACAGCGAAGAAGAAACTGCTATCGGTCCTAAACCAAAGCTGGAAAAGGGGAATTGTACCACAGGCATGGAAAGATGCAATACTGGTACCAGTACCAAAAACAGGAAAGGACAAAACAGATCCAAATGGATACAGGCCCATAAGCCTACTGAGCTGTGTCGGCAAGCTGATGGAACGGATGATAAACACCAGACTGATGTGGCATCTGGAAGAAAAACGAATACTAATTCCACAGCAAGCCGGCTTTAGACAGCACAGATCCACTGAGGACCAGGTCATCCTCATAGCCCAGGAGATAGAAGATGCCTACCAGGCACAGAAACACACAGTAGCTGTTTGGGTGGATCTGGAAAAGGCATTTGACAAAGTCTGGAAGGATGGACTTAGAGTCAAGCTAAGAAGAAGTGATGTCTGTGGGAAGATGTACAAGTGGATCAACCACTACCTCAAACAAAGAACGGCCAGAGTCCAAGTACAAGGGCAGATGAGCAAAAAGGTGACACTCGAGCAGGGAGTACCCCAAGGGGGAGTATTGTCACCCACACTCTTCCTGGTATATATAAACGATATTACAGAGAATATACCAAGGAGAGTCCATAGCTCAATGTTTGCAGACGATCTGGCTATGTGGACCTCTGAAAAGAATCTTACCATAGCAAGAAATCGGATGCAGACGGCCCTAACATCGCTGGAAGAGTGGGCGAACTCATGGCTGGTCAAAATAAACGAGGAGAAAACCACGTGCACAATATTCTCGCTCTCATTAAAACCCCAAAGTACCAAATTAAGTCTAAATGGCAAAATCCTGCAGCCAAACGACAACCCAACCTATCTGGGAGTCACATTTGATCGGCGCATGACATGGAAAAGTCAGATTGAGAGAAACCGAATGAAAGCCAGAGAAAGAATGGCGATCATGAGGAAACTTGCTGGCACAAGCTGGGGAGCAGACGAAGGCATACTAAAGAAACTGTACACTGGAAGAGTGAGACCAGTTCTCGAGTATGGCATTGCGGCATGGACAACAGCAGCGAAGGCGAACTTCGATAAAGTTAACAAACTTCAAAACCAAGCCATGAGAATTATAACAGGTGGCATGAAGTCAACGCCAATTGTAGAACTTGAAAAGATTACAAAACTGCAATCCATGACCGATAGAAGAGACTGCAGAGCCCAGCTGCAGTCAGAGAAACTCCGAAGACTGACGGACCATCCAATGTACCAGAGACTAAACAATTTGGGAAATGGGAAACTAAAGCGGAGAAACTTTGCAGAAATAGCCAAAGCAAAGATGCACGAAGATCCCATAAACGCACTAACAACACCAAAACCCATCACTACTGTACGAAAACCTACTTGGAGGCAGGATATATTTCCAGAGGTGATAGAAAATATACCAGGTATTGCAAACAAAAACTGCCAGACTGAAAAAGAAAGGAGAGACACTACCCTAAGCTTCATAACGAAAAGCTACCCAAGCATGGACTGGACCCATGCATACACCGACGGTTCTGTAACAAACACAACACAGAACGGAGGGGCATGAGCATTCCTGAACCTACCAAATGGCAGAAAAATAACACTGCCATTCGCTACTGGTAAGTACACAAGCAATTTCAGAGCGGAGGCAGAGGCACTGAGGGCGGCAGTGGAAGAAATGGTAACACACAGTGAAAATGAGAGCCATATAGTCCTGCTGACAGATGCTCTCGCCGTAGTCCCAGCGCTAAAAAGCCAGAAAAACACTGAGCTTAATGACTTAAGAGCAGCACTCTGCAAACTGTGCCAGCAGTCCGCACCAAAAAGGGTAGTGGTACAGTGGGTTCCGTCACACTGCAACATCCAAGGCAACGAGGAGGCAGACAGACTGGCAAAAGAAGGTGCAAGGCTACCACAAACAGATACCAGTATGACGTACGAAGAGTCAAAACGGCTTATCAAAGCCAGATACATGACCAAATGGGAAACCGAACATACTGGTTACACCAAAAACGATGCCTATTACCAGTTGAACCGAAGAGAGCAGGTCGTTGTCTTCAGACTTCGCACTGGCCACAACAGACTGAGGTACCACCTATTCAACAAACTGAAGATTGGGTGTACCGACGAATGCCCGTGCGATACTGGTAAAATGACCACTGAACATCTGCTGCAGAACTGCCCGACATACGAGGATCAGAGAGAGCAGATGTGGCCATTGCCAGTGGAACTGCAAGACAAGCTGTATGGTAGTGGCGAGAGTCTCAGGATGACCGCCGCTTTTTTCGAACAAATAATGGTTACTGTCTGACTGTGTACGCAGAAGAAGAAGAACCTGCTATGCATTCATTCATTTCATGAGAAGCAAGCACCATGTTTATCTTTTATAACTGCCCTTCTATTGGATGAGGGAAAAGATGGATGGTTTAGTAGAGGAACAATTCTTGCACAATTTGCTGTCTAATACAATATTACTTTGGGTCTGATCAAAACAATCACCTTACTCTTTTTGAAATTCAAATCAGTGGTAACGCTGGACCCCATTCTACACAAACAGAGCAACATCAATCTTCGATTTTCCCTTTTGTTTTTCTTAACACCTTATTTCTCTGCTACAATGAAAATACAAAAAAAAAACCATCTAAAAATACGAAATTCAATCTTCTTCATCCAATCTTAATTCTCTCTCCCACTTGTGTAGAGATTGCTGATGGAATGATGCATGTAAACCTTTAGTAATGCATATAGTACAGCAGCAGATTAGGCGAGAAGGTAAAAATATGGACATGCCCTTAGGAACCATTACAATAATTTAATGAGACATGGGGATGAAGACTATCATCTGGTCAGGCAAAATATACTGGCCAAGACCCTCACCTTGGATTACTCGTAACCCTCCCTGGAAACGGGCTGCTTTCATGGCAGCCTGGCTAACAAGGTGAGGAATCAAAGTAATCCCCATAGTAGTGAGCGACATGCAGATGAAGCCAAGCATACCACAACCGCCTAGAGGACCCCGGTCCACCTTCAACAGTACGCTCAGGATGTGAGGAAAGCTACTGCAACCCGTCACTTAATGTACTTTTCAGGGCACACAAAAGAGTAGACCTACTCCTTGTGTGCCTTAAAAAAAACATAACCACCCTAGAATTGATTGTGGAAGAGGAAGCTATGTTAACTCAAGTGCCATAGGTGAACCTCAAGAAGACAACCAAATTTATAGAACAATGTTACATCTTTGTGTTCAAAAGAAAATTAGAAAGATTGTCAAGAAGTATATAAACTGCATCAATGTTTAATACAAATTCCCACATTGTTAGACGAGGTAGGACTATCAATTACGTGTGAGAAAGCAGTTGAAAGAGCATGGTGATAGTGTGTACAGGTTAATAATAATTTTCATGATTTTATTTTGCATTTTCTTCTTCTTCGTTCAAGTATTTGGTCATGTTAGATCAGCAGTTCCGTCTCTTATGTAGTACTCCAATTAATGGTGTTGCTCACTACTGGCACATTTTAGGTTCACTTTTCTTTTTAGTATTGTTTTCAGCAAGCTGTTCTACTTTTATGTGACCAAAATATCTTGCCTGCCTCCGATTTCATTCATCAATTCTCTTTGCAGCCCTAATTTCTTCAAGACTTTGTTTATTTTTTTCTTTCTATGAGAGATCCTATTTGACTACATATCCACATTTGAAAGGCATCAATTTTCCTCTTTTAACTGCATGTTCATTGTCCACCCTTATACGCTATATAGTAAATATGAATATACATAAGACGTGATCATTCTCAATTTTAATTTGTGAGTTACTTGTATTGACGTCAAAATACGATTCATTTTGGAAAAATAAAAAAACTGATTTAGTCCTACAGTGGATTCCGGCCCACTGTGGGATCCCTGGAAACGAGAAAGCAGATGAGCTTGCAAAAGACGGAAGTCCCCATCCACAGACTTATAAAGAAGCAAAGACACTTATCAAACGATCTATGAGAAGAGAATGGAGAAACCAGCACAAAGAATATAAGCCAGAAAATGACAACATAGACAAACTTGGCAGAGATGGGCAGACAAAGATCTTCAGACTCAGAACAGGATATTGTAGACTCAGGCCCGCCTCCACAGAATGGGTCTCAGACACTGCCATGTGCAATTGTGGAGTGCCCAAGCAAACACCAGAACATATTCTGCGTGAATGCCCTACATATGCAGTCTGGCCTAGGGGAGCGACCATGCTTGAAAAGCTGTGGGGGACCAACGAAGACATAAAACAGACAGCCTCCTTCGTGAACCTCACCGGACTAGAAGCATAGCATCAGTTGATCAATAAAGAAAAGAATGAAAAAGAAAGTGAAAACATATTTAGACATTTCAATTCTCTACTTGATTTACATTTTTTGCCTCTTCCATTATTATACTTCCAAGATGGGTCCAAGATGCTGAGCAGCGCATGAGCTGCAGTGGTCAGCGACCCATAGCTGACTGCTAGCGTCAGGGCCAGTGAACCATAGCTGCCAAGATCATTCTACACCTCCACGTGGTGATCCTGGATAACAGGCTGCAACAGGACAGACTGGCTAAGGAAAAAGGGATCAAAGAGGATTTGCTAACACAGTACTCAAAAAATGATTGAAGTCAGATGTGTTGGACCGAAAGGTGCAAATATCGCAGTCAAGCTGTAAACTATGACACAGCGCATTCCATTCTCTGGACTACATTCTGCTACTTAAGCCCTTTCAGGGTTTGGTAGCGGGAGATTGAGAACAAACAAAGCCAGGCCAAATGAGAATGTTCTAAGACAGAAATCATAAATGACAGTTTGGCAATGCTGAATATGGCATGGAAACAATTTTACAATACCACCAAAAAAGGTCACAGTTTGAAGAGATATCGCTATCTACCCATTGCAATGGATAGAGAAGACTAAAGTCTGGTCAGACAAAACATACTGATCAGACATGTTAGTCAGGGTCAGCCAAAATATATTTGTCAAGACCCCCACCTCACTTCCTCACAGCGCTCCCTGGAAATGGGCTGTTTTCATGGCAGCCTGGCTAACACTGTGTGGATCAACATGATCCCCCTGCAGTAGTGCGATATACGCAGATAATGTTAAGCATTCCACAACAGCCTGGTGGGCCCCATTCCATGAGCATGGTCGGGATGTGAGGAAAGCTACTGCAACCCATCATTTAATGCCATTTTTCAATGCTCACAAAAGAGTAGACATACTCATTGTGGGCATTCAACCTCAACTTCAATAAACATCAATCACACATTGTGACATGGCTATACAGCTAACTCAAAATCTTGTGTATAATACACTCTTGCATGCTTGATTTAGCCCAAAATGAAAATGTGTGTATAATTAGCACCAGAATTTTTCAAGATTTTAATTTACAAAACATTTGTTAAAAAACACAGAAACAGGTAGACTCTAAGCAACATCAAAATTGTTAGTGCTTCAGACTCCCTCTTGTCATCACTCTCACTAGAAAACACATGACACATTCAATTTTACGCCATTTTGACTGTCAAATTGGGACAAACTTTCCAATGTATTTTTGTGTGCTCGCCTATAATATGCACCTAAGTTTTAACAATAACATTCCATTATACAAACTATATAACTTATTCTTAAACTCTTAAACGTAAGCAGATTGTGCAAATTCCATTGATACACCCTGCCCGTCACCTTTTCATGTTTTTGACAATTTCACATCACCATCTGACCAACTCTTGATAGACTATAATTAAGAATGTTCAATTACATTAATATACCATATTTATATTATAATACAGCGAAGATGTAGTCTACATGCCATGATTAGACTCAGACTGGAGTAGGCTCTAACTTTCAGATAATATAATCGTCTTCACTTCTGCATTCGTTCTCAATTATCTCCTGCTACCAAGCCTTAAACAGGGCAACGGAATGCGTTATTATGTCACAACAGTTTGACTGGGATATTTGCACCTTTCTGTTCGATATATCTGTCTTCAAACTTCAATCAGGAAAATAATAATTATATTATTAATTAGACTTTAGATCTATAGATCTAGATAATAGTCTAGACCCTCCAGTTCTAGTCTAGGTCTACTCAACTTATATTATTTTATTACTAACGACTAACTGTCACTAACGCATGTTTGTACACATTTATGAAGGTAAGCCAGTCGACGCCGTCGTTGTAACTGTATTGTTACTGTATTATTATACACTGTATAATATTAATTGGAACACTAATTTACTTACTAACGATGATAACGCAGTCACGGTAGTGGAAGAAACAACTTAGGGTCTAAGTAGTAAGTGAAACACTTTTGAAACAATAACAGAATTCAACATTACATTTTGAAACGGATTTTACGAAAATAAAATAATGAAGGTAGAGTACAGTACTACTACTAGTAACTACTAGAACTAAAGTTGTAGTAGGACTACAAAAACATGCACAATTATGTTACATGATATTATAATTCGAGCCAAGCACTCACTACTTTGTCAGAATTAACACATATCTAATATTGTTCTTGCAGGTGACAAGACCATACACAGAAGTAAATGTATGCCAAAACCGAAACAATATAGAATAATTACAATAGTCAAAACTCAAATCTTCTTTATTATTGTCGTCAACAAATCTACCAACCAACCTGCCAACGAAGTTTTCAAGTACACTGCTTTTTCCTGCGCTCTGGCTTCCAACGACGGCGATCTGTGGAAGATCCAATGATAATGGGACGCCAAGTGAAGCGAATACATCCTGTAGTCTGTTCACTATAGGAATCAAATGTTCCATTCCTACGTTACCCGACATTTTGTTGAATTGTTCAGCAGCAATCGATGTGCCAGAGGCAGACGTCGAGAATCTATCGTTCAAGGCGGAAGTGATATTGTGATGTCATCAGCCGCTTACAGCCGGACTGATCACTATAGTTTGGACTCAGCTCGCCTAATATTTAGAAAATCAAAAATATACAAATATTTCCATAATTTAAATATAAAATTACTTATTACACTACTACTACACCTTTCCTTTTTTGGCACATGCAGTTTGTTTTCACCAGCATGTATGTAAGCATGAAAAATTGTTAATTCGATTAGTCACGGACCAAGGGTTTACTCATCGTCATGATGTCTCTTCGCAATATTCCAACTTTAGCTCCTGACCTTGCATTTACCACTTGCGACCTAAGCAGAATAGTTACCAATAGAATTACCTGGCATATGGAATAAAAAAATGTACTTATCCCCCAGCAAACAGGTTTTCGTAGAAACAGATCAACCGACGATCATGTGATATATATCTCGCAGGAGATAGAAGATGCATTTCAAGAAAAAAAATAAAACACTGACAGTCTGGATAGACCAAGAAAAAGCCTTTAATAAAATACAGAAGAACGGGTTAAAACTCAAACTACTGTAAATGGGTGTAATCAATAACATGTACAAGTGTATCAGTGATTACCTAGATAGCAGGACAGCAAAGGTGCAACTCCAAGGACACCTCAGCAAAAAGATGAAAATGGAACAAGGATTTCCGCAAGGTGGGATACTATCAGTATCACCCATGCTATTCCTCATATATATCAGCATGCTCCGGGTGTGAAGAAAGCTATGACAACCTGCCACTTAACGTCCTTTTCAGGGCGCACAAAAGAGTAAACCTACTCATTGTGGGCATTCAACAACAACAACAATAACAAACAAACAAGCGAGCTTTATACAACACGATTTTTGTCCAGACACTATGCTATCAATGCCAAAACTGAAAAGTAACATCAAATGAAAAACGTTACATCGTAACAACAGAAATGAAATGCCTGCAAAAAATATTGAGCGCAACAAGGATAGGCATGATCAGACACTGTGACATCAGGAGACTAGTGGGAACAACACGAATATTAGACTACATTAAAAGTCAGCAACTGAAATTGTTTGGCCACGAAACAAGACTACAACCACACAGCACCACACAACAAGCAATGCCATTTAGATACAACGGATTCAAAGGCAGACCACGACAAAAAATGGCTTACAGAAATATCTGAGGCAGTGAATGCTGCTGTGCATGGGGCACACAGACGGGCTCGTTCTAGAGATCTGTTCATAATCTGACGCTGACAGACATAACATGATTGGTAAAAATAATGAAGATTAAGATTATCATTCTGAATTTGCAATTGTTATTACTTTGTGTGGTGGCCAGTTGCCTTTCTCACTGATTTTGGTTTCCTAAGGTACGCCAGGTACCAATTTACCGATGGGTTTGTTGTGAAAGATAAATAACAAATGCAGTCATCGTGTCATAAGCCATACTTCGGAAAGTACAGAAGGGGTGGCTTAAATGCAAGTGGATAGCAGCTATTGAGGCCTCAAACCTCCAGGCGTTGATATGGATCTACTGTCCTGCTCATGCCGGGGTTCAGGGCAATGAAAGAGCTGACATCATGGCTTCACAAGCTCCCATCATGGGCACATTAGGGATGGATAGAAGTGACATTTTGAAATCAATCAATGACCGCCTGCTGGATGAGGACACCGCAATAGATGAAGCAGCAATCCTCAGACTGCAAAGTTTCGACATTAAACGAGGTTCGGGGCGCATGAGAGGACGGCGCAGGAGAGTGTACAACCAGCGAGCTACAGGGACCATCAGTATCCATACCTTACGCCATTTGATAAGAGAGACTTAGCCCCTATGGGTATGCCCGGAGTGCAGTGACGTCGATTCTTAGAAACAGAAACAGCGGAAGATAAACTCGTACAATTGCCTTTGTTGCTGTTGTTGAATGCCTATAGTAAGTAGGTTGGCTCTTTTGTGCGCCCTGAAAATGACGTTAAGTGGCGGGTCGTCGTAGCTTTCCTAACATCGAGGGGTGGCTCACCCTGGGGGCAACTCTTCGCCTTCTTTCTCTTCTCTTCTCACTCTGTTTCATTTGACTCTATCCCACAGTCACTTTCCACGTGCCCTCATGGTGAGGCCCTTCTATTGCACTTTGGTTGGGCTAGCTTCTGAGGGCGCACAAACCTAGCATAGGTACATACAGACGCACACATGCATCCAAGCACTAGTTTATGCGTCCTGATATCCCCCAAAGGACTAAGGTCTGGGGTGGAATGGGCGCGACACCGCCAGTAGAAACTAGTGAGGCAAATGCTTAAGAAACATATCATCTCCAAGGCCTGTATCATTCCCTGAAGGTCATCTGTAACTGTCCATGTCTCACACGCATAGAGGAATATTCACAGGACCAGTGTACGCATTAATCTGATTTTCGGGCATAGTGCTAACCATTTATCTTGCCAGATTTTGTTAAACCGTGCAAGCGCCGCTATTGTCTGTGCTATTCTGGCCAACACTTCACATTTTGATCCTTCATCACTGACAATCGACCCTAGATATTTAAAAGGGTCAACCACTTCGAGTTCCTGACCATTAGCTTTTATCCTGCTGTTGAAGCCCGTTATTCGTCATTAATTTTGTCTTTCCAGCGTTTATCTCCATACCATAGTCAAGAGCTGTTTCATCGAGCCTTCACCGAGAAGAAGAGAAACAAGAACAAGATCCTGATCATTTTCTTCTTCTTTCAAACCACGGGGAATGCAAAAGAAATGAAAGCCATAAAATCCTGTTCACAGCACTAAAAAGCCAGAAAAATACTGAACTTAATGATTTAAGAGCAGTACTCTGTCAACTATGCCAGCAGTCCGCACCAAAAAGGGTAGTGGTACAGTGGGTTCCATCCCACTGTAACATCCAAGGCAACGAGGAGGCAGACAGACTGGCAAAAGAAGGTGCAAGACTACCACAACCAGACCATAGTGTGACCTACGAAGAGTCAAAACGGCTTATTAGACCTAGATACATGACCAAATGAGAAACAGAACATACTGGCTACACAAAAAGCGATGCCTATTACCAGCTGAACAGAAGAGAGCAGGTCGTGGTCTTCAGACTCCGCACAGGGCACAATAGACTGAGGTACCACCTATTCAATAAATTGAAGATAGGTGGCACTGACGAATGCTCGTGTTGTACCAGGAAAATGACCGCTGAACATTTGCTGCAAAACTGCCCGACATACGAGGATCAGAGAAAGCAGATGTGGCCATCACCAATGGCAACACTAGAAAAGATCTATGGCAGTGTCGACAACCTCAGGATTACCGCTGCTTTCTTCGAAAAAATAAAGGTTGATGTCTGACAGCGTACGAAGAAGAAGAAGAAACCACGAGGAACTAGTTACCACATGCTATTCTGGTATCATTTTACTTGATGACTTGTTCCTTTTCTTTGATTGTCTCGCTGCCGATCCAAACTTTGAGTGCAACTATCTCTTTCCTGGGCTATGGAGGGCCATTGGATAATAACCTGTCCTTACGACATATCGTGTATATTGTAGCAAAGTACAAGGTAGCCTAGGTACGCGGACACAGATGTAAGTCGGTGACTAGAGCGAATCCCAGGAAAATCTGTGGTCTGGCCGCATCCATGATGAACTAAAACACAAAGACAAAATTAAATCGATGGCCTTTTTGGTTGCCATATTGACGTCTCTTTGTTCACCATCGGATATCCACGGCTGTTTTTCTAACTTGTTCGCCATCGGATATCTACGACTGGTCTTCCTTGTTCGCCATAGGATATCCATATGCACGGCTCCAATTAAGATGTATGTGTCTATTTTTACGAAGCGCGCTACATTGCACTGTTTTGTTCCTGGGGAGTCCATTTCATAGTAAGGATTTCGTTTACCTGGGACTAAACAAAACTTAGAAGCACGAAGACACCAGGACATCGTGGATGGATCCAGGAGTGGCTTTCATTGAAAATCGAACTAGGAATTTACATAACCTGTATTGCCCCCACCATACTTTACAGTTCTAAAATCTTGACTTTTCTGTTTGGTAAACACAAGGTTATCGAAGTCTTTCGCATGCGCAGAGACGAATTCTAATTTTTTACTGGTATGACCGATTCTCAAACGACGAATCCACTCGACGGACAGATCTCACGAGATTACTCCACATATTAAACCGTCGCCGTTTGGCAATGTTTGTACATGTTAAGGATATTCCCGCCCCCAAGTTCTTTAAAAAGCACCAAAAACATGAAGGATAGGAAGCGAACCATTCCGTTATGGCCCAGCCGCCACGACCGTATACGTTCTATCTGGTTAGGTCAAAACGGAAAGATATGATCATTTCAAGCCGCTTAGGACCCATCCACTCATCCTGCTCATATACAATTTGCGCGACGTAGTCTAAGCCGGCTACTCATCCATACCAGACTGTGGCTCTTCACATGATTAAGGAGGAGTGTTTAAGTAGTGTGATACGAAGCTTCCGAGCAGGCTCACTATACGCGTTGATACCCATCTCGTTAGCCAAGTCGCTCTAACACAGCCTATTGCCGTGGACGTGAGGTTAGGTCGGGGCGAGTATGTTACACTTTACTATAACGCAAGTATCTTTGCATCCTGGATCATGGTTCAAAACAGTTTATAATTTACTACTACAGCGTTAAAACAAGGATGGGCATGGCTGTAATTTCGATCCACGAAATAAGACGTGAGATATACAATCTAAAATGGTTGTTGAATATTCAACTGTTCACTCAGGGGAAGTCAGACGCTAGTCCGGTCATGCACAACATACTGACCAGAAAGTCGTGTCAGGGTCGGGAACACTATACTGATCAAGACCATGATCACTCTCTCTCTCTCTCTCTCTCTCTCTCTCTCTCTCTCTCTCTCTCTCTCTCTCTCTCTCTCTCTCTTAGAATTGTGCAGAACCGATGTATAAACTGACACCATTTCACACAATTCTTACAATTTTACAGAGCCGATATATTGGCTTGAACACATTCTTAAAATTCTACAGAACCGATTTATTGACTTGAACTATTACCATATCTACATCTGAAAGTTTATCGATTACAACTTTACCATGAACTTCCTGTGAGAAGTTTTACATTCTGAACGTGAATGTGCCCAGAAATTCAAATACTCTGGAGGGGAAAATATGTTCAGTTCTGCCTTCCTTGACCAAGCCACACCCTTTTACGGTAATACTGAAATATTTCCAGTTAACAGTCAAACATATTATGTTTTATGTTATTCAGAATTAGTTGTACTGTACTCCGGGCAAATCTAATGGTGTACAGTATCTCTTGCAGTAAATACAGTAGATATTTATGGTTCCACACGTTTGCTGGTTAAAAGCACTACTGCTCCGTCCTCCCAGATTTCTCTCCACGCTCGATCCACGTTTCATTTCAAACTTTTGCGGCCTAGTTTCCAGTGTTTTTGTCAAGTAGTTGGTAACACATTTTAATAGCCGGAAAGGAAAGTGACCTTTAACATGCGCATAAAGGTCATCCCCAACGCAGGAATAGAAGGAAATAGTAAACGAGACGGAAATATCTTCGGGAGGCTTGGAAAAGGGGTGGGGGTGGGGGGATGCGGGTGCCAATAGATGAAAGCGTTATTATAGTAGTGATACACAAACACAAAAACACGTACATATATATATATATATATATATATATATATATATATATATACTAATAACGCATATATATATATATATATATATATATATATATATATATATATATATATATTTTTTGTATGACTCTTTTTGTTAGCACAAACGGTTTTAGGCGTGAAACAGCCTAATTTGGCAGATCTTTTCGTGTCTGATCTTGCCTATTGCATGCATACTTTGCCACAGTGGGTGGAGTTCTTAGTTATATGGTGACATTAATTTTTGCACTTTTTTTCGCTTGCTTTCCAATGTGCTTTTAAGCCGTTTCCTCAACAGTCTCTTCACCTCAATATAATGTTCGGGATCAAGACGCTGAGCAACGCATAAACTGCAGCGGTCAGCGACCCATAGCTGACTGCTAGCTTCAGGGTCAGCAAACCAGAGCTGCCAAAACCCTTCTACACCTCCACGCGGTGATCCTGGATAACAAGTTGCAATAGAACAGCCTGGTTAAGTAGAAGGGATCAAAGAGGGAGGGCAACACGGTACTAAAAAATGATTGCTGAAGTCGGATGTTTTGGACCGAAAGGTGCAAATATCGCAGTCAAGCTGTAAATCACGACACAACGCATTCTGTTCTCTGGACTACATTCCGCTACTTGCAAAAACTTTTTAAGGGAGATTGAGAGCGAACAAAGAAGAAGTAGAAGAATATAATGATATTTTCCATGAAACAGCCATCTAGTCCCATTTTTGAAAGTCTAACGAAGTCTTTGATTGAGGTTTTACATATATCTTTTCTATCCGAATATTAGTCTACCTACAGGTCTCTTCCTCACCAAAAGTTAACAAAAAAGTACATGTTTAGGTATGCGGCTGTCTTCCGTTCTTCCCACATATCCCAGCCATCTCAAGCTTCTACTACTGAGTGTCTCCATGATGGATTGTAGCTTGGCTCGATGCAATACATCCATGTTAGTGATTTTATCCCGCCAAATGATTATCAATTTATTGCATCACAACGCAGATGAAAGATCTTGAGTCTCCTTTCGTGTCTCGTGTCAGTGGTCCACACTTCAAATCCTTACTGACGAATGCACCTGTGGTACAGGGAAAATGGCCGCTCAACATCTGCTACAAAATTACCCAACATACGAGGACCTGAGAAAGCACATGTGGCCATCACCAGTGGCAACACTAGACAAGCTCTATGGCAGTGTCGACAGCCTCAGGATGATAGCTGCTTTCTTCGAACAAATACAAGTTGACGTCTGACAGCGTACGAAGAAGAAGAAGAAGAAGAAGAAGAAGAAGAAGAAATCCTTACAGAAAGGTGCTAAGCGCGCATGTCCAATATATCTGAATTTTCCTTTACATCATTAATTTATTATTTCCCCACACTATTTTGGATCTTCTGCCAAATGTAACAGCTGCATTTACTATCCGTGTATTGATTTATTCGTTAAGTGAAAGAGTGGTTGTGGCATTTGACCCCAAATAGCAGAATTATTTTGTTTGCGGAAATAGATTGTTGTTTAAAGTGATACTTTTTGGGGTGGTAGTTTATTAACTTAGAACTACAACTATAGTCTTTGTAACACTTATAGTCACTTATTATCACAGTTCTGTTGGTTTTCTTTCCTCTTATATATGGGAATTATTGATGCATCTTAAAATTCCTGTGGGATTTTACCCTCAGTCCACGTGACGTTGGAAAGTTCAGTGATTTTGCAAGTAAGACATGGGCCAGTTGTCTTATAGATCGCTGTTGGTAGATCATTCTCGACAGGGGCTTTTCCCATCGAAAGTGCATTTATGGTCTTGTCCACCTCATGCTGGGTGAGGATCTCGTCCATCATCATGTTTTTATCGCGTTTGGCTGATGGGTGATTGAGAACATCGCAGGAGTGTTCTGCCCATCTACCAAGTATCTAGGACTTACCTATTAACAATACCTCATTGGTACTACGAATTGGATGTCTACCATAGGATTGTGATCTTCAGGGCTTCAAAGAAGCGTTTGGTATCACGGCGTTTTCAAACTCTTCTATTTCTTCAGCTTTTCTATTGAGCCACATGGCTTGTATTTGTCTAATCCTTGACTGCAGACTGGTTCCTTGCCCCGAGGAAGGTATCTTAGGTCGGATTTGAAGGTTAAGCTTATCACAAGGCGGTGGTCTGTCCAGCATTCCGCTCCTCACAGACTCTTTATTATTTGAATGTTTGCTCCAGAAGGGAATAGCGTGGGCTAGTGGTTAAGTGGCATGGCTTACAACTCGAAGGTGCTGGGCTCGATCCACAACACAGCACCAGCTGTTACCCCGGGGAAGAAACCCTTAGAAAATGCAGGAGGAAGCAGACCCTTACATAAAATGCATGTTGAAGTCGGATGCACTGGGCCGACAGGTGCTAATAAAAAACACAGTGCAATGCACACCACTTTGGGGATTAGAGAAATGAGGCGAACGAAACAAATAATGTGTTTAAAAAATGTGAATGTCTATGCGATACCTGCGATTCACGAAGACGTAGTCAATCAGATGCCAGTGGCGGGATCTTTGGTGTATCCATGTTGTCCGGTTCAGTACTGAAAGTTGGAAGGTTGTGTTCGTGATAAGGAGATCATTTGGAACACGGGTCTTTAGCAGGAGCAGTCCATCGCTGTTGCAATTTCCAATTCCATGTTTACCAATGACTTTTTCCCAGCCCGTGATTTCGCACAAACTCTAGCATTAAAATGATCGAGGGTGATCAATTTGTCAGTCCTTTGAGCTGCAGAGATGAGCAGTTCATGGTCCTCGAAGAATCAATCTTTGGTCTTATTTGGGTAGATCTTAGTTTGGGGATTCCGCTGCGAAGTGGTTAAGCCGCCGGCCTCGTCATCAGGTGGTGTGGGTTCGACTCCGGACTCCGCCCTCTTTTTCACGGGTGCTTGATGCCGAGTCCCCTGCATCTCGTAGTCGCCCCCTAGTCGTTTTGTCCGTGACTTGCCACTGGAGTCGGACGGCTCGAGACGTGAGAGTGAGGATAAAAAGTAGCGCAGTTAATCCTTACTTAAAATAGCACTAGGAAAATTAATTATGCTATCATCGTCTACAATGGACTGCGGCCTTTGCCTTTTTTTGTCTTAGTAGGTGCGTACTCACAGATAATGGTTGCCTGTCTATTCCCACCCAGGGGGAGGTGCAGTGACGTAAGTCGATCATTGATTCCATTAGATAGGCTTTCTAGTCTGGAGACTATGCTTGATCTGATTGCGAAACCTAAACCAGTTTCGCATCGCTCCTGTTTTGTGGGACCACACAAGTAAAATGTGTATCCGGCACCCTCCTCGCTGTCCCACCTCTGCAAGTCTTATCTCGGCGACTTTAATGATATTGTATCTGGCCAACTCCCTGGCGACCAGTGGAGTCCATCGCTCGGGTCTGTCAGTTTTATCGGTGTCTATTAGTGTGTGGACATTACATGCTGTCAGTGTAATGGGTGATGTCTTTACCCGTATTTCCGTTGTTTGACGGCTGTAGTTTGTGGTACCTTTCATCCGCGGTGTGCTTGTCAGGGTGAGGCTAGTAGGGTGCGGATGATGATACACACACACAAACACGTAAAAGCACACATACACACATATACATACATACAAGTAAAAATATGTATATATTATTATCATTGGCGTGTCAATTTATGTAGCCCATGTGAGTTTTGTACAGCTCTGTCTCCTGTATTTCGACACAGTCTATGATGACTGTAAGGCCGATCTGCGAGTGACAGTCCCTGCCACAGATTGTACAGCCATGCTGATGAGGCTGGCTTGGTGGGGTGTCCCCCCCCCTATCTTTACAGTCTTTCTCTTTTTTTTCTGCAGCCTAAACTCTCTGCGAGCGTCAGCAGCCATTATGCCCCTTCCAACTGACTGTCTCCAGACAGCTGGGTCCTGATTAATCTCTTGCATCATCATCATGTAGCATGTCCTTTGTAGAACGTCGCTCCCATCACAGTCTGTCTGAAAGAAACTCGTTCCCTTGCCAAAACACCAGCTTCCGCCACAGTCATACTCAGGCATTCCTGGATATCTTGGTGCCATCGTCTTCTTGGTCTACCCCTTCCTCTTTTGCCTGGCACCAAACCTTACCTTCCATCACCGTTCTCTCAAGACATTTTCTAGCCAAAATGAAATTGATAAACCAGTTCTCCTCTATGCTCAGCTCTTGCCGAATGTCTACATTTGTTCTTTTCTCTGTCCAGGGTATTCTGAGGATCTTTCTGTAACATTTTGACTCGAAGGATTCGATTCTTTGTCTTGAAGTTTTGGTAATCGTCCATGCTTCACAGCCATAAGCTGCCACAGGAAAAACACAGGCTCTCAAGACTTTTACTTTTATCGTTTTATTGGTGCCCTGCCATAATTTCTTCAGGCTGTTCAGTCTCTGCATTGCCATAGCTAGTCTTCTTCTGATTTCTTTCTTCTTCTGATTTCTCTCTTGCATATATCCTTCAATTGCAGTGAAGTTCCACTGGTCAGTTGTTGTTAGAGGATATCCTATCCAATGAGAGCCTCTCATCTTATATGCTGTAAACATGCCCCAACCATTGAAGACGCTGTTGACTCAATAGTGAGTATATATACATATATATCAATCAAGCCCGTCACTCCTCTCGGTGCATAGGTCATTGACAATATCTCGCCAGCGTACACTGTCCTGGACTGTTTTTTTGTTTTTTTACCTATTTGACTGTTATAAGTTTCTTGGCAAGTGTGCAGTACGGTATATCTGACGCGACATCTGCACCTCGCTTTACTCTTACATCTTGTAGTGTACTTCTGAACGCTTGACTGACACAGATGTGATCAATCTGATTTTCCGTTAGATGGTCTGGAGATCGCTATGTGGCCTTGTGTATCTTTTTATTTGGAAACATGCTTCCCCCAATTATCATTTTCTGTAGTGCACATAACTCTGCAAACATTTCTCCATTTTGTTTATCTGTCCCATTCCTTGTCTTCCCATAATATGTTCGTAACATAGGTTGTCTGCTCCCACTTTAGCATTAAAGTCCCCCATTAAAATTAAGAGATCTTTTTTTTTCTGTGTGTCAGGCATCGTTAGTTGGGGCATATCACTGAATGATGTTTATATTGATGTGTTTGTTCCTCGTTCTAAAGCTCGCGCTCATGATTCGCTTGGTAATAGCCTCCCACTTTATGAGCGCCTTCTGTGCTTCTCTTGAGAGCATCAGTGCTACTCCCTCTGTATGTTGGGCATCAGTTCCTTCATTTCCAGAATACATTATCATTTCCCCAGTAGTCAGTCTCATCTTTCCTGATTATGTCAATCTTGTTCCGTTCAGTCCTAGCACTGCCAATTTGTTATTCCTCATCTCTTTAGCTATTTGGGCTGTTTTACCTGCCTGGTAAATTGTTCTAACATTCTATGTCGCTATATTTGTTTTCTTTTTGGATATATATATATATATATATATATATTATATGTGTTTGTGTCAGTAAGAGAGAGACATACACCGTGTGTTTGTTCGTTTGTGTATGTGTGTGCGTGTGTATGCACGTGATAGAAAGAGGGAGAGAAAGAGAGAGAGAGAGAGTAGAAGACTGATCCACAATTTTGAGAGGCGAGTCAGGAATCAGTAATAAAAAGTCTTACTTACTTACTTACTTTTGTTTTACTGCACTTGCCACTCGATGCCACATACAAGCGAGATGCGCAGGTTTTTTGTTTTCGCCAAGTGGGAAGCTTGTGTTTGTCGTTAGGTGTGTAAGAGTCACCCTCGATCCACCGCCGCTACTGGTAAGTACACAAGCAATTTCAGAGCAGAGGCAGAGGCACTGAGGGCGGCAGTGGAAGAAATGGTAACACACAGTGAAAATGAGAGCCATATAGTCTTGCTGACAGATGCTCTCGAAGTAGTCACAGCGCTAAAAAGCCAGAAGAACACTGAGCTTAATGACTTAAGAGCAGCACTCTGCAAACTGTGCCAGCAGTCCGCACCAAAAAGGGTGGTGGTACAGTGTGTTCCGTCACACTGCAACATCCTAGGCAACGAGGAGGCAGACAGACTGGCAAAAGAAGGTGCAAGGCTACCACAAACAGATACCAGTATGACGTACGAAGAGTCAAAACGGCTTATCAAAGCCAGATACATGTCCAAATGGGAAACCGAACATACTGGTTACACCAACAACGATGCCTATTACCAGTTGAACCGAAGAGAGCAGGTCGTTGTCTTCAGACTTCGCACTGGCCACAACAGACTGAGGTACCACCTATTCAACAAACTGAAGATAGGGTGTACCGACGAATGCCCGTGCGGTACTGGTAAAATGACCACTGAACATCTGCTGCAGAACTGCCCGACATACGAGGATCAGAGAGAGCAGATGTGGCCATTGCCAGTGGAACTGCAAGACAAGCTGTATGGTAGTGGCGAGAGTCTCAGGATGACCGCCGCTTTTTTCGAGAAAATAATGGTTACTGTCTGACTGTGTACGCAGAAGAAGAAAAGAAGAAGATCCACCGCCGTCAAGGTCTTCCCCTTTGCTTGTGGACCAGAGGGCTGCATATGATATGCTCTTGATGAACGCTTGTCATTATAAGGACTAAATGACTAAACCACTTGATTTGTTGGGAGTCAATGTAGGCACTAACTGGGTTTGCCTCGACTGCCTACTTCATCGTGGAGTTGAAGGTGCGGCCACGGATTGTCGTCTCAGTTGAACTGAAGAGGCTCATCTCACATCTCTGAATCTTACCATTATGTGCTTCCAGCAAGGACCAAGAGTGATATTGGTAACACAATGTAGAAATAAATAGTACACTTATCAGCCTCCTCTTAGTTGAAACAAGCTCTCTGGGGAGTTTCAAAATCGGTGCAATTTTCTTCTTCTTCTTCTTCTTCTTCTTCTTCTTCTTCTTCTTCTTCTTCTTCTTCTTCTTCTTCTTTCATTCTCAATCTCCTACTACTAAACCCTGAAAGGGTAAGTAGCAGAATGTAGTCCAGAGAACGGAATGCGTTGTGTCGTAGTTTACAGCTTTACTGCTATATTTGCACCTTTCGGTCCAACACAACGCTGCTCAGCATCTTGATCCCGGTGCAATTTGATAGTGGAAAGAAGTAAACATACACACTCCAGCATACGACTACTCTGACAGATGTTAAAAAGATGAAAGAAACAGCAGGCCACAAAAATAATGGATTTTATTCGTCTTCTGAATTTTATGTTCGATCTCGCTGTCTACTCTGTCGTCATCAGTGAACATACTACCTGGGTATCTGAACTCCCGTACTTGCTTGATATAAATGTCACTAATGTGGAAACTCCTCTGCAATTGTTCAATAATCTATGTCTTGCCTGTGTTGATCTACATGTCATATTCATTATCAGCAAGATTGAGATAGTTCAGGTAGTGTTGTAAGTCTTTTCAGTTTTTGGTAAACGATGACCAAATCATCAGCGCACAACAGTTCTTTGAGGGATTCTTATGTAGGTTAGCTAACTGTGTCATTTTATCCAAGTAAATTTTAAAGTCAGTTAGCAAAAGTCAGTAATTAGAAATATATAATCAGAAGTCGGTAACCAGGAGTTGGTAATCATATGTCGGTAAACAGTAATAAAAAGTCAAAAGTTAGTAATTAGGAGTCAGTAATCATGAGTCAGTGTTGCAGTTTGTAGTCTTGCCCCATTTTATAAGTTCCCTGATCAACGGGACACAACTGTAGATTTCCCATTTCGAAAAACTTCTGAATAAGTACTTATTGCACTCATTAGGTAAAAGATTATCAGTATAAGATTATAAAGCAATTTGTTTTACACACACCTTTCTATAGACGTCCTTTACAAGTTGCTTGGGAACTGCAGCTTACAGTCGACATATTCTATGCTCTCTGAGACCCGCACGGAAAAGTGTTGATTGCTAAGGGGGATCAAGATGCTGAGCAGTGCATGAGCTGCAGTGGTCAGCGACCCCTAGCTGACTGCTAGCGTCAGGGCCAGCGAACCATAGCTGCCAAGACCGTTCTACACCTCCACGTGGTGTAGCAGGGCAGCAGGGCAGCCTGGCTAAGGAGAAGGGATCGAAGAGGGAATGCTAACCCGGTACTCAAAAAATGATTGCTGAAGTCGGATGTGTTGGACCGAAAGGTACAAATATCGTAGCCAAGCTGTAAACTACAACACAACGCATTCCGTTCCCTGAACTACATTCTGCTACTTACCCTTTCAGGGTTTGGTAGTAGGAGATTGAGAACGAACGAAGAAGAAGAAGAAGAAGATTGCTGAGGAAATTACTTGGATTGAGACGCGGAAGAAAAAGTTGAGGGGGGGGGGGGAAGAGGAGGGTAGACGTAGACAGGATATGTATTGGTATTTCTATGGTGTTTGTGTTTTGTTTCAACATAAACACCTTCTATTCTAAAGAACAGTCGATAATACAATGTTTGAATAATACATATCATTGCTATGTTTACAATGTGTTGGGAAATAACGAAGTCTGTTGTCCGTTAAGCTTTGTGACAATCGCTGGAAAATGTAAATTGACAGCTCAGACTAAAGTTTTTATCTTCATACATATTTCCCCGTGGTTGAAGGTTAACTCTCGTGAGATTTTACTTACGCACGCAATAAAATGAAACTTGAATTAGCAGCATATATAGAAAGTAAGTGCAGGGAAATTATTATTAATGTGGGATTTCAGCTTTCCAGAAATAAAATGGGATATGACAGAAGCACTTGAAGCACTCAAAACTGTTAGCAAAGTGCATAACAATTTTTTTGAGTCTACATATAGGAGAAGCTACCAGATGCAAAAACACACGCGATCTAATATTTACTAAAGAGGGAAATATGTTTGAAAACGTTACAGTTGGGGCACTGTGCGGCTCAAGTGACCATCAGATCACCCGTAGGGATCTTAAAGCAAGAAAAGAAGCAAACATAAACACTCCAGCATACGACTACTGTAAGACAGATGTTAAAAAGATGAAAGAAACAGCAAACCACATAATCGGGAAAGATATTGTCGGAGGAACAAATGTTTAACAAGATTGAGAGTTTCAAAAGTTCTAGAAAAGCTAAAAGAGGAATGTTTTCCACGTAGGGAGGTAAACCCCAAGCGTAAAAAGTGGACAACTTGAAGTTAAATGTAGAAGAGCTAAAAATAAAGCATTGAAATATTTATGTAGAGACAGGGGAATCAAAAGAAACATATTTTGCTTATTTTGACAAGCAAAACATAGCTCAGAAAGTGAATAAAGCAACAAAAAATAGACTATGAAAAAAAAACGTGCTCATAATATCAAGACAAATAGTTAAAGCTTATTCTCTAATTACTGGATTACTGGGTGACCCGTTTTTCAACTGCGAATACACCGTTGCGGGTCCAAACTTCTGGCCCAGCAGTCTCTGTCTTGGGCCACGGTGGACAAGTGGAAAATGACTCGCCCATCTGTGGCATCGGGAATGTTGTTGCGGGATGCAAGGGAGTCTGACCAACGTGTTGATGGTCGTCTCCGTGGTCGTTTCGTATCTATGGGGTACCATATTGCTGTCACTGTGCTCCAACAATAGTCCGTTCTCCGCAGTAAGTGAAGGTACTAATGTGGATTTGAAGAATTATGAGCGCATGCTCTGGTCGTGGATATTGTCCAGTACCGGCTTTATTGAAGAGAAAGCCGTCCAACCTGCCATCTTGTCAACTCTGGGTTCAAGTCGTTCTGCATGTTACGCAGCCGTCCAAAGTAGATGTACTCGTGCACGTCGTCGAGTCTCTCTCTATCCAGGAAAACTGGGTCACGGGAAGCGAAGCGATTGCTCATGACTTTCGTCTTGGTCGTGTTCACTTCAAGTCCCACTTTCTTTTCTTCTCGGAAAGAAGAAAGCTATACTCAACAATTGCCGAACCCGAGCCACCAAAGCAGAAGCACAGAGCAATTATACTGTTTAACACAAAGAGGTCAAGACATGTATATGGAACAATACAAGGGAATATATTGACAAGTTGGCAGATGAGGCAGCAGAGATAGGAAATATGAGAGATAGCTACTTATTAACAAAGAAAATGGCAAAGAAAGTCTAAACAGACCTCCACCAAAAGAAGCACCAAACATTCTACCAGCAGAGAAGACGCTGTACTTGGACTGCAATCCACCAAGTAAGATATAAATCCAAACGGTCATATCCTAGGAAAGACGACAGGGCTAGATGGAGTATCAGCAGAAGTCATAATGAAATATACAGATCAAACCACTGATACATTACAATGATTATTCAAGAAAATTTGAGAAGAAGAGAGAGAGCACCAAAATATTTGAAAGCAAGACATCTGATTAAACTGCCTAAGAAGAGAGACCTGGCAGATTGCAGCAATTATAAGGGGATTACATTGCTGTCGGTGCCAGGCAAGATATTAAACAGAATCATCTTTGACAGATTAAAAAACTGAAGTAGACAAAAAGCTCAAAGAGGAACAGGCAGGATTTCGCCAGGGAAGATCATGCACAGATCAAATAGATACGATACGCATTGAATAGAAATCATTCCTATACACAAATTGTATATACCCTCAAAAAGCGTTTGACAGTATGGATCAAATTACTCTATAGCAACTGGTGAGACACTGTGGAATACCAGTGAAAACCTCATCCATAATATGTACAAAGCCACAGTTAGTAATTGGTACATGAAGGAGAACTGACTGACAGCTTCGGTGTGCAAACAGGGGAGAGACAGGAATGCCCGCTCTGACCTTTCCTGTTTTTGTTGGCTAGAGATTGGACAATTAAGGCATCAATCGAAAGGAAAAAAACAACTGGTATTCAGTGTACACTTTTGTCACAATTGGAAGATCTGGACTACGCAGATGATCTGGTACTTTTGTCACACAGTCATAGCCAAATGGAAGAGAAACTTGATAGGGTGAAAGAACAATCAGCCAAACTGGGACTGAATGTCAACATGAAGAAAACTAAGCTAACTCAACACTATCAGCAAAGAACCAATCATGCTGGGGGAAGAGCAGCTGGAGGAAGTGGAGACCTTGACCTATTTAGGAAGCACAATAGACACATATGGTGGCACATATGTGGGAGTAAGGATCAGAATTGGAAAGGCACGAGGGGAATTCTCGACACTAAACAACTTATAGAGATCCATATAAAACAAGATTCACACAAAAATTATGATATTCAACGTCTCTGTCAAGTCGATGCTACTATATGGAGCGGAGACACGAAGAACGACCAAGGTCATACAACAAAGACTCCAATTCTTCGTTAACATATGCCTATTAAGGATGTGGGCATTAAGTGGCAGGATATGGTGATGAATGAGGACACGGGAAAGGAGCTAACAACAAAATATTGGAACAACAAATTAAGCGAAGAAAATTGAACTGGATATGACATACGCTGCTGAGGAAGGAACAGTCTAAAAAGCCAGACATGCTTTTACACGGAATCCTCAAGGGAAAAGAGAGAAAGAGAAAGAGAGAGAGACAGAGAGGAGAGGGGGGGGATATAGAGAGAGAGGGAGGGGGGGGTAGAAACCAAAATAATACGCGGAGAATACAACGTGAAAAGGAACTAACATTAAATGATTACACCTGGAGAGAGACAGAAGGAACTAACATTAAATGATTACACCTGGAGAGAGACAGAAGGAACTAACATTAAATGATTACACCTGGAGAGAGACAGAAGGAACTAACATTAAATGATTACACCTGGAGAGATGCAGAAGGAACTAACATTAAATGATTACACCTGGAGAGAGACAGAAGGAACTAACATTAAATGATTACACCTGGAGAGAGACAGAAGGAGCTAACATTAAATGATTACACCTGGAGAGAGACAGAAGGAACTAACATTAAATGATTACACCTGGAGAGAGGCAGAAGGAACTAACATTAAATGATTACACCTGGAGAGAGACAGAAGGAACTAACATTAAATGATTACACCTGGAGAGAGACAGAAGGAACTAACATTAAATGATTACACCTGGAGAGAGACAGAAGGAACTAACATTAAATGATTACACCTGGAGAGAGACAGAAGGAACTAACATTAAATGATTACACCTGGAGAGAGACAGAAGGAGCTAACATTAAATGATTACACCTGGAGAGAGACAGAAGGAACTAACATTAAATGATTACACCTGGAGAGAGACAGAAGGAACTAACATTAAATGATTACACCTGGAGAGAGACAGAAGGAACTAACATTAAATGATTACACCTGGAGAGAGACAGAAGGAGCAGCACAAGGCTCTGCACGCTGGCAGGATGATAGCGATGGAGCATGCACCAAGAAGTGCGACTGGCTTTAATTGATTGACTGATTGTTAATGAACTAATTAACTAAATCACTAAGAAACTAACTAATTAAACAGCTCTTTGAATAATTAATCAACTATCATATTAACTAGCTATTTAACTAACTACATTATCAGCTAACTAAATAAACAACGATATACCACGTACCATCAAGTACGATGACTCACAAAGCAGCCATCTACTATCAAACCCTATGATTTACCAAGCAGTCATCTACCACTAAATCCTAAGATTTACCAAGCAGTCATCTACCACCAATTCCTAAGATCTACCAAGCAGTCATCTACCATCAAACCCTATGATTTACCAGGCAGTCATTACTATCGAACCCTATGATTTACCAAGCAGTCATCTACCACAAATTCCTAAGATTTACCAATCAGTCATCTAACACCAATTCCTAATATTTACCAAGCAGTCATCTGCCACCAATTTCTAAGATTTACCATCAAGCAGGCCGAGACCATCAAGACTTGACTTAATTGTATTATCAAGACAGATAACGTAACTCTATCATTAATCCCGACGACTTGCCAAATCAACCAGTCACATCTCATCAAGCCCAATTACCTTCCAATCAGTCATATACATCAAGCCATACGACCTACCAATCAGTCATATCCCATCAATCTCGATGACTTACCAATCAGTCACATCCCATCAAGCACAATGACCTACCAATCAGTCACATTCCATCAAGCCCAATGACCTTCCAATCAGTCACATCCCATTAACCCATATGACTTACTAATCAGTCACATCCCATCAAGCCAAATAATATACCAATCAGTCACATCCCAGCAAGCCCAATGACGTACCAATCAGTCATGTCTCATCAAGCCCGATGACTTACCAAGCAGCTACCTACCTTCAAGCTCGATGATTTACCAATCAGTCATCTCCCCTCAATCCCGAGCTGACTTACCAAGATGATGTCTCCCATCAAGCCCGGTCAATCAGTGTAGCAACGTTTGGTTATAAAGGCTGCAGCTTTGAAGATAATCTTTGAATAATACATATCGATCTTCGGTTGTTCTAACCGTTTGGTATTCCTTAGGGCATGTCACATTTTGATGTGTTGTTTGGCCTGCGGCAACTGCTGTAAAGCTTCAAAAAGGTTAGCACTGACAATAATAAATAAACAATCAACTTACATTTGCACACGTCTGTCGCACACACGCACACAAATACACAAACACACACCCACACACACACGCACGCACACATTATGAACAGAAAGCGTTAAAAAGTTATGTTCCAAACAACGCCCAGTTGTTGTATGAGGCTCGCATCGTAGATCTCAAATGTACAGTTGTCAAAGCAACATTTTTAATGAAGAACAAAGAGATAATCTGAATCGTTGATTTTAAAGCATTTTTTACTTCGTTGTTGTTATTTTAAAATGCCTTTTCTGAGTTTACCCCTCTTGTTTTTGATGGCTGTAATATTCGTAGGTGAGTAAGTTTTGTGAGTTTCAATCGTTGTTATTTTGAATACCTCTAATAGTGTTTATATATTTGATTTGATACTTCAGCCCAACTTTTATACATAACTAATTTTAGTGGATCTAACTATTCCTATTCTTCATCGTCATTATCTGAGTGAACAGTCCTGAGACTGGTTGTAAGATTGTCTGAGACTGGTTGTAAGGTTGTCTGAGTATGTTTCTCCATTTGACCCTATCCATTGGTTGAACTGTTAAAAGACTGGTTGTAAGGTTGTTTAAGTATGCCTTTCCAATTGACCATATCTTCAGCAGCTCTCTTCGTTTCAGCATAAGTGTGTACTTTAATACCTTTGCATGTCTGAAATGTAAAGGTAAGTCTTGCTCGCCCAAACCTTTTTTTCCCCTTGCATCTTGTCCTTTGGTATATTATGTAGAAGACGTACATGTCTCATATTGTGGCCCGGGATCAAGATGCTGAGCAGCACATGAGCTGCAGAGGACAGCGACCCATAGCTGACTGCTAGCGTCAGGGCCAGCGAACCATAGCTGCCAAGACCCTTCTACACCTCCACGCGGTGATCCTGGATAACAGACTGCAGCATGGCAGACTGGCTAAGGAGAAGGGATCGAAGAGGGAATGCTAACCTGGTACTCAAAAATGCTTGCTGAAGTCGGAGTGTTGGACCGAAAGGTGCAAATATCGCAGCCAAGCTGTAAACTACGACACAACGCATTCCGTTCTATGGACTACATTCTGCTACTTAAGCCCTTTTAGGGCTTGATAGCGGGAAATTGAGAATGAACGAAGCCAAGCCAAGCCATAAGCCTGTCTGATATGCATTTTATGTCTGATGAATTTTTCTGTTATCGGTGGATTAGAAATCCAACATCATGTTTGGCTCTGTTGTTCTGGCCCACCCCGCTTCACAATAAAACATAGTTTTCGTGTATTTACTTACTATTTCTACTCATTCTCCCAATACTCGACAGTCGTATTATTTCTCTTTGATTCTATCCTAAATTTGTCTCTTTCTTTTCGTCTCCCAAGTCATTGATATTAAACGTACCGTCTGCTGTATTATTGATGTTCTCTCGGCCTCTGCCCCGTCATTCTGTTTCATACTTCTCAATTGTTACAAGAACTTCAAATAGCGTCGCTACGAGCTGTCGGTATGACATGTCGCTATTAGCTGTTGGTACGAGCTGTCACTATGAGCTTTCGGTACAAGCTGTCGGTACGAGCTGTCGGTACGAGCTGTCGCTACGAGCTGTCGGTACGACCTGTCACTACTAGCTGTCGCTACGAGCTGTCTCTACGAGCTGTCATTACGAGCTGTAGCTACGAGCTGTCGGTACGAGCTGTCGCTACGATCTGTCGCTACGAGCTGTCGGTACGACTTGTCGGTACGACCTGTCGCTATGAGCTGTCACTATGAGCTGTCGCTACGAGCTGTCGGTACGAGCTGTCGCTACGAGTTATAGCTACGAGCTGTCGGTAGGAGATGTCACTACGAGCTGTCGGTACGAGCTGTTGCTACGAGCTGTAGCTACGAGCTGTCGGTACGAGATGTCACTACGAGCTGTCCGTACGAGCTGTCGCTACGAGCTGTCGGTACGAGTAGTCGCTACGAGCTGTCGGTACGAGCTGTCGGTACGAGTTGTCGCTACGAGCTGTCGGTACGAGCTGTCGGTGCGAGCTGTCGCTACGATCTGTCGCTACGAGCTGTCGGTACGATAGACACGTCGCAGTGTCCCGAATCTCGACCTTTGCAGTCAAGAATGTCAGTTTCCGTACTGTGTTCTGTCGATTTCAAAACTCCGTGGCGCACATGTCGTGGATACTTAAACCACATTCCATTCGCCATTTATCTTGGACTGTGCACTTCAAACAATTATCGTAGTACATATTTCAGGGGACTTGGGTCATGTTAGCCACCTCTAGCTATCTCTGTTTAGCTATATTATGCTAAATAAGCAACTGGAATATAAAAGCATAACACTATTACAACAATGCAAGAAATACTTAAATAGTTAATGAAACAAAATCCTGCCGAAAGCAAAGTCATTTCATGTGCCAATCTTTTTCGAAGTGATTCGTTTCTGTTACATCTAATAATTCTACAATAAAAACTATTAAGTCTCGGGTATCGCTAAGCAAGCACTCCGTGATGAACAAGAAAATATTCTAAAGTAATATCCACACTATCAAGCAAATACATTACAAACTGTGTTAACATAACTTCTTGTGACTCTCTCATTAACCCAGCATTCATTACTATCCTTAAAGAATCCCACGGCCTTGAATGTGGACACTTCCCTTTAAAGGACTGCCATACGGGTCAGTTTGACATCTTACTCACAGCCAAGATGAATGCTGGGTACAATGACGTAAATTATAACTTATGGAATAATGACGAAGCACTTATTGATTTTTGGACTCCGGCGACATTGGATATCCAAGGATAATTTTAAGTAAAGTCCGTGACTATTCAATTTCAAGTATCAGGTGTAAATTATTGTTTAATCTGACAGATATATGCAAAAGGCTGAATTTTCTTAAATTCATTGATTTCAACAAGATGAATGCACATTTGGAAATTAAATATAAAATAAAAATTGGCTCGGCCATTTTTTCTGACTTGGGTGTTGGAAGACAAAACTCCACCCATATTGTAATGATCATTGTTAGTAGTATGAAATTTCCAAACTTGACACGTGATGACATTCTGAGCATTAACGATGTTGTACAAGAAGAACGTTCTGAAGTGAAAGTTTTTGTACTGGTTGCTTGGTCATCTGTTATTGAACCGTTATTTTTGGGAGATACACTTTCTGTTGGCAATGACATTAGCTGGGACAGCAATATTGTGTCCCTTGCGTTATGTAATCAATGTCTCCCTGGCTGGTTTCCTCTCGAATATAAAAGAGCGAATCATGTTATGTCTTGTTATAAACCAGATGTAGGTTCCAAGGTCATTAACTGGTTTGATGCGTCTGACAGATGAAAAACACTTGGCGCAACTTTAGTCACAGTAGAACAAAAGGAAGAGCTTGATTTTTTGCATCTTGAAAAAAAAATAGAACTCATTTAAACCCCAAAGATTATTTTGGTAATTCCAGTACGATATACATAGGCTTAAGGCGCGACTCAATGAGTGTCGTTACTAAACGATTTCAGTGGGACCTGAAAAATCCAACTAGATATCGTCCACTTGTACTCAACCATTGGTTAGAAGGCAAACCATCTAGGGGCCTCAGTCATGCATTTGGGGTATGGCTCTATATCGATATCTTTACAGATAAAGTCAGATTTAGTCCTGGGTTTACAAATGTTAGTGATGATATGCTGATCTTTTCAGATTACAAATAAATGAAGAAAGAGGGTTGGTCTGACGTAGGCTGTGCTACATAAGTTACCAAAGTGAGCTTGTGTGAGGTGGAGCTGCCACTCTATCTCGGGTACCAGTACCCGATTAGAATATATCCAGCTAATGAGGAAAGCTTTAACGAAGCGATCAACAAAGGGGACTTCCGAGAATTCGAAGAACGCATCATATTAATCTCCAACTATGTGAGCGACGACATTTTCAGAAGATTTTTGAAAGATAGGAATGAGGAATTCCCATTATTTGATTGTGGAGATGATGCAGGTGAAGCAAGGTATATCCCCTATTCCTTTGTGTGTGACTCCGTTGACCAATGCAGCAACAGACGGGATGAAAGTTTGTGTGGTGCATTGACTTGCGAGGCTTGACGGTCTGGCTAATGTGTTCATCGTATAGCCTAGTGTGATATGGTGAAGGAGGGCGATGATGGAAGCGATGAAGAGAACTGCAATGAATGTCGTGGCAGACTTTGCTGTGACGGAACGTGTTTGCCCGCTCATTTATTTCATGATGGACAGGTGGACTGTAGTGAATGTACGGCATATGACAGCAAGGTCAATGATGAGAATAGCATTTCAAATGCGATCTATAAACAAGAGACGTGTGCATTCATTTGTAGTGAAAAACAGTGTATTTTCGAATCCCAATTCAACGACGGAACACTTCACTGTACTGGCCCGGAAGGACACCTTGATAAAACTATTGGAAAGTTACCACGGGCCAGTTCTTGTTACAATACACAAGGATATCCCATGTGAGCTCCAAGATGTGTCTATTTCACAGATAGATACGGAGCAGTTCTTGGATGCAGAGATCTGTCTCATCTACAGGACTGTGAGAGCTTCCCTTGCCAGGAGGGTTACTACAAATGTCCCGACACGTACTGTATCACTGTACACTATGTTCTGGATGGAAAGAGTGACTGTCCGACTGGAGAGGAGGAGAGATATATGGTGAACCACTCTTGTATCGGACATGTTGCCTGTTGGAATAGTAAAGTGTGTCTTCATCCTGACCTAGTTTGGGATGGACACGCAGACTGTCCACATAAAGATGACGAACTCAACTGTGATGGCGTGAAGTGTGATAAAGGACTACGTTGTGTAGCCGGTACTGTTACTGTAGAGAATAAGAACTCAATGATTAATAGCGGTAAAGTAGATTTTAGTAAAGCCAGACGCCGTTACCTCGACTTGTCTGGAGTAGACCTATCAAGTTTGTCATTTGGTAACATGTTTTAATTCTTATTCGAAATAAAATTGTCAAACTGCCGTTTACAATGCTCGTATACAAAGTGTCACACAATATTATCAGTATCCGAAGGAGCATACAACGTTGATTTGAGTTACAACCTCATAAATTATAAAGGCAGTTTTAACTTTCCAATCTTTACGAATTCGTAAATATTGTTCAGAAAAAAATTATATTTTAAGTATAAAAAGTATAAGTGTTGCTTCATCATAGCAGCAAGAAGTTACGTCACGTTACGTCATTGAAGCCGTTTCACAAGTTTGAGCGCGGAGCTTGTATATCTCTTCTGAATATCATGTTGTCTCATTGGTGATAACATTTAGAATAAGTGTTATGTATTTTGTTGTAATTTTGATAATTTAATTTGATTTCGTGCATTGGATATTAAAACCCATCACAGACGTAGTTATTGCTGAGGTATGGTACGAGAATCATAAACAAAACAGGAAACAATGTAATGTTGTGAGCATAAAAATTGTGACATTCAATGGCACAAGCTGTATATCGTTGTCATGTGATATTGCATACAACAATTGTCAGCATCTTTGCCTCTTATTACAGAAGGTCATGAGCCAAAATCGCTGAGAATCTTGGTTAGTTAGTTAGTTATTTAGTCGTCGGATCATCTTTACCGCATTCGGTACAAGTCATTCGGGCTCAGATCTCATTCGCAGTATATCTGCCAGCACGTGAGGACTGACCATTACGGTCCTGTGCTGGTTAACCAGACGTCTTTGTATCCCCGTGTGGTGTTCATTCCTCGCTCCACAACCAATTCAACCAGTCGCACCAAGGACGTAAAGAATGGATCTTCCTGAATCTTCCCTCCAGCCGATCTCCCTAATGGCGGTTACGATATCTTCTCATTTCATTGATTCCCCCCCCCCCCCCCCGGCTACTACAGCTGTACTCGCCAACCTATCCGCTTTTTCGTTCCCTTCGACACCTGCATGTCCCGTGACTGCCTTACCGACTCCAACCACTGGCGCCGAGCGTAACCATATTTCACCTTCATGCGCATTCTCATTGAATCGCCAAGGATGCACACATGTGTGGCACTCATTGATTCCATCCAGACCATCGCCTTTCTAACAGCCGTGATCTCCATGGTCAGACTGCTTGTGGTAACCGCTAAAGCCTAACACTCCTCCTTGATCATTCTCCCATCCCTCTGAGCCGTGAGTGCCTAATCGCTAATAAAAGCTAAAGTCATTTTCAGAGCTTAGCAAGAGTTTATACACGATATGAGATACGAAAAACTACACAGCCACAGGTCAAAACAATAGAACAATGAATGATATGGATATAATTGAATCAAATACTAACACTTCCTAAAATAACCAACTAGTTTATTGTCATCAAGGATAAGGGTAGGGTGCTTAGACAAAATACCATGTGTAAACATACGATAAAAAGACTAAAACATGGAAGACACACAACCACCTGTTACAAGTTAAGATCATGGACAAGAAAAAGCCAGACGAAACACAAAGCCACTAGTCACAGCTAGGACCATTGCCAACAAATAATCAGACAAAACACAAAGCCACTAGCCACAGGTTAGTGCCATTGCCAACAAATAACCAGACGAAACACACAGTCAAAAGCCACAGGTTAATACCATTGCCAACAAATAACCAGACGAAACACACAGTCAAAAGCCACAGGTTAATACCATTGCCAACAAATAACCAGACGAAACACACAGTCAAAAGCCACAGGTTAATACCATTGCCAACACATAGCCAGATCAAACATAGCCAATAACCGG
This sequence comes from Ariolimax columbianus, assembly GCA_036924085.1. NCBI lineage: Eukaryota > Metazoa > Mollusca > Gastropoda > Stylommatophora > Arionidae > Ariolimax > Ariolimax columbianus. The sequence continues at coordinate 17,053,554 of JAVGWX010000020.1, read as the reverse complement.
ATGTTAAGATAATGGACCACAGGATCGTCCACCAACACTCTTGGCCGAATCCGTTGCATCTCGCAATACCATTCAAGATGCCACAGGGGTGGAAGTGGTCGAGGTGCGGATTTGGTTGGGATGGGTGGAGGGTCAATTGACTTGAATAATTCGGTGTAATACTCCTTTATGATCTCCTCTATTTCTGGCATGGAAGTAGTTCGGGACCCATCAGGCGCTTTCAGGCAGTGAATGAGACGTTGGTGCTCGCTGATGTGTCCAGAAGCTAGCTTGTGAATGAGACGTTGGTGCTTGCTGATGTGTCCAGACGCTAGCTTGTGAAAGAGACGTTGGTGCTCGCTGATGTGTCCAGAAGCTAGCTTGTGAATGAGACGTTAGTGCTCGCTGATGTGTCCAGAAGCTAGCTTGTGAATGAGACGTTGGTGCTCGCTGATGTGTCCAGAAGCTAGCTTGTGAATGAGACGTTGGTGCTCGCTGATGTGTCCAGAAGCTAGCTTGTGAATGAGACTTTGGTGCTCGCTGATGTGTCCAGAAGCTAGCTTGTGAATGAGACGTTGGTGCTCGCTGATGTGTCCAGACGCTAGCTTGTGAATGAGACGTTGGTGCTCGCTGATGTGTCCAGAAGCTAGCTTGTGAATGAGACGTTAGTGCTCGCTGATGTGTCCAGAAGCTAGCTTGTGAATGAAACGTTGGTGCTCGCTGATGTGTCCAGAAGCTAGCTTGGGAATGAGACGGTGCTCGCTGATGTGTCCAGAAGCTAGCTTGTGAATGAGACGTTGGTGCTCGCTGATGTGTCCAGAAGCTAGCTTGTGAATGAGACGTTAGTGCTCGCTGATGTGTCCAGAAGATAGCTTGTGAATGAGACGTTGGTGCTCGCTGATGTGTCCAGAAACTAGCTTGTGAATGAGACGTTGGTGCTCGCTGATGTGTCCAGAAGCTAGCTTGTGAATGAGACGTTGGTGCTCGCTGATGTGTCCAGAAGCTAGCTTGTGAATGAAACGTTGGTGCTCCCTGATGTGTCCAGAAGCTAGCTTAATCCTGCGTTGGGACTCTGTCGCTGTATTGAGGCGTCGGGGGGGGGGGGGGGGGAGGATACTCTTCGTGGATGACGGCAGTGAGGGCCCTGGGAGCAGCGTTGTTGGTTGGAGACCGAGACTTCTTCTTCTTCTTCGTGTTCTTTTCTTCTTTGTTCATTATCAATCTCCCGCTACCAAGCCTTGATAAGGACTTTGCTAGATGCAGGATGTAGTTAAGACAACAGAATGTGTTACAGCTTCATTGCGATATTTGCACCTTTTGGTCCGACACATCCGACTTCAGCAGGAAGTTTTTTTTGAGTACCGGGACTGCCGTCCCTCTTCGATCCCTTCTCCTTAGCCAGTCTGATCTATTGCAGCATGTTATCCAGGATCACCTCGTGGAGGTGTAGAAGGGTCTTGGTTGCTCTGATTCGCAGTCCTTGACGCTAGCAGTCATGTATGGGTCGCAGACCACTGCAGCTCATGCGCTGCTCAGTGTCTTGATCGTGGAGAGCGAATCATTGTGCGCCTCTCTTCCAATAATGCTCGTGTAGCTTCAATTATTTGTCAGATGTAGTTTCTGGTGTTTTGGAGTTTTTATGTTGGACATTATTTTAAAAACATTATGGTGGCATAGTCAGCATCGATGTTCGTGGTGATGGATGCTGTAACTAAGCAATCTTCTGGACGAGTATATCGCAATATTATTAGTGATATGAATCTTATTAGTAATATGATTAAAATTATTATTTGAATTACTATTTTTATAGTTTTTATTATTATTAGTATTATTATTATTATGAAGCAATACGAAAGAGGAAGCCCACAAGAGAATATTAGCACTGTGAGACTGTCTTAAGATAAGTGCATAGTTAGTGATTAATACTCAGGCAATAAAAGAGTTTCAAGAAAAATTAAGTGTGGATGGAAGGTAACATCACAAGCAAAATAACAGAATTAAAGAGGATTTAAAACACTCCAGAACAAAGTACTGAACATTGCGATAAGTAGATATTGAAGTTGAAGATGAACAATTTAGATTTACACAGAGTAGCAGACCAGGATAAGCAATATTCTGGACACGAATAAAAGCAGAAAAACAAAAAGACGTACAGAAAAACTTGTTTGTTTCCATTAAAGATAACAAACAGGCCTTTGACGGAGTCCAGCCTGAAAAATAATTTACACGCCTTAGCAAACATACGAGCAAGTATGGATGGAAAAGGCACAAGAACACTGAGTAATCTGTTATGGAAGCAGAATATCTCTATAAGATCTGGGAGACTTTACTCACAATGTATGGATGTAAAAAATATCCCATCGTTTGATTAAGACTTTACACGAAGCTTATGTCTTTTAACACATTTTTTAAATGTCAGGTATGCGAATGATACAGTTCCGCTGGTTGAAAGAGGAAAAAACATCGGCTGAAGTTGAATTACTAAAACAGAGAGATATTATAGCTCTAGTACGAAAAGACAAGTTGCCGAAGCATACAATAGTCACTGATAGGGAACTAGAGACCACGCACGTGTAAGCATTTGAATATGTGTGTTGTCCTGTTTAATTCGACGCTGACACCTTGTCACACCTTGACGCCGACTTCCAAGTCTCTGAGTGGCATTCGTCTGCATGCTAGTCAGAAAGGAGACATGTTACTTCAAACACGAAGCTGTCGTCGTAACAAAGGTGTCACTCTTGGCATGAGAACTACAATAACAGGACCACTGTCACAGGCACAAGAACCCCTGTCTTCAAAGGCGTTAGACTTGAGTTGGGGAACTACCACATTACAATAACTGCTGTAGTTGTCGCATAGTTCCTGACTAGACGACAAAGAAGAGGAACCAGTAGATCGTATCACTGAAATCATCTTCGTGACGTAAAGACGAAACAAGAGGTTATTTAGACACAGACGTTGCAGAAGCTGATAGGAAGAAGGAGCCCACCAGATGAGCGAAGACCTAAAGATTGGCAGTTAACAGACTCGCTAAATCCTAGTATTGTATCAACACAGAGTAAGATTGAACTGTGAATAGAACATTAGCTAGAATTGATCATGTGGTATTAATTAAAAGGCAAAGGTAAAGACTGCCGTCCATCGCAGACGGTTATCGCATAATTTATTTGCTAGCGCTATTAATAGTAAGGATTAACTGTGCTAATTTTTATCCTCACTCTCTCGTGACCCCAGTGGCAAGTCAAGGACAAGACGAGGGGGGGGGGGGGGGGGGCTACTACGAGATGCAGGGGATCCCGCATCAAGCACCCGTGAAAAAGACGGCGGAGTCCGGAGTCGAACCCACACCACCTGATCACGAGGCCGACGGCTTAATCACTTCTCCACAGAATCCTCGGGGTTAGTGGAAGAGAAAAACCATGCTATATGGAGGAAACTCTTGAGATACATTATGGTTAGATAAGTGTTGATGGACAATATAAAAATATTCACGTGCCTAGTTTGTTGTGATAATGTGTTTGATGTTTGTATAAGAAACATTCATTTGTTTTTACTGCAGTTAAAATAATTATTATTGTTTTAATTGGGGCTGTGAGTTAAGTAGTGATAATTGTAAGAAAGAAAGTTAAGTGGTGATAGAGTAACATGTAAAGCAATTCATGGATTCCGAACAGAACACTTCACACTTCAGAGACGGCCAGGACACTTTGTGGATTCCCAACAGGACACTTCAGAGACTCGACCAGGTCACTTCGTGAATTCACAACAGGACACTTCACACTTCAGAGACTCGGCCAGGACACTTCGTGGATTCCCAACAGGACAGTTCATAGACTCGGCCAGGGCACTTCAGAGACTCGGCCAGGACACTTTGTAGATTCCCAACAGGACACTTCAGAGACTCGGCCAGGACACTTCATGAATCATCATCCCCACCAAGTCACTTCATGGACCTCTACCTCCCCCCCCCCCCTCCCAACATAAAAACTCCCACTCCAAAATGACTCCAATCATAAACACCAGCAAGAAACTTCTCGGATCCAAACAGAACATTTCATTGACCTCAGGATGAGAGCCACTGTCCGTGAGGATTACTGACCACCACATTTATGCAACACAAAACAACAGTCCATTGACCTTTCTCCTCTTCAATCATGTCCGTTAATCTTTAAACCAGGCATTCCGATTTGACTTCCTGCAGTCTTTTGGCTAGTATTGTGTATTGTTTTGTTACACCTGTCTGCTGAAGCTGCTCGATGGATTTACTGGAGGACTATATATAGGATATGGACGAGATGAAGACCATTGACAAACTGACGGCATGAGGTAAGAAGCGACTGATATTGTGGTTCAACCGTTCAGAGTTTCTGTGTGTTGCAGTCACGAGAATAGTGCCACTGTCATGTTACCCTGTTCTGTCAAACAAGAAACAACGTACGTGCACTTCAAGCAAACCCGTAAGTGGTAAGCCCCGTCAACGAACAGCGATGAGTGTGGGTACTGATGGTTGCAGTAGTCCACTGGTTGTACATACTACTGCTACGTCATCTCAGGCGTTCCTTTAGTCTCAACTATCGTATTGTGTCCAAAAAGTAGCGACTAATCTCTATTGGGTAGAAAACAGTATGTGTGTGACAGGATGGAGAATAGTACCACTACCACACCAACATCATGTCTTCGGAAAGGACTAAGAATACTGTCTAACTCCCCTAGGGTAGAATCCACTCTTGTGTAACAGAGACGAGAGAAGGAGTTATGTCACCGTGAAAATCTGTCATAAAGGACAACTTTTTCTTGTATAATAGTGGTGTCTTATCTTTCATGGCATACGCATCTGAGTGTGTGTGGCAAAGACGAGAATAAGGCCACTGCCACACTAACAACATTACGTAAGAAGGGCCAAACAATGTCGAATAACCGCACTAGGGTGGAGCACTCTTCAACTCACGATTTGTGCGCATTAATACATTTACATAGACCAAACATCATCTGTTGAGCGTGGATTAAATTTGTGAAAATGAAAGAAAGCTCTAGAAACAACATCTCACATATGATACATCATTACAGGATGAAATAAAATGTTTTTTTTATGTCTGAACAGAAAGGAACTGAAGACGATGATGTCTACCTGCTCAACATAGGATTATGATGTTTACATGAAAAACATAAGATGGTGATGTTTACATGAGCAACATAGGATGGTGATGTTTACCTGAGCAACAAAACATGACGATGTCTACCTGAGAACCATAAGATGACGATGTCTACCTGAACAACAGATGACACTGAAGTCTACCTGGGCATCGGAAGACAATGTCTACCTACGCAACAGAAGACAATAATGTCTACCTCAGCAACATATACCATTGATGTCTATCTGAGCAACTGCAGATAATATGTCTACCTGAGCAACGGAAGACAATGTCTACCTTACCAACAAAAGACAATAATGTCCACCTAAGCAATAGATAACAATTATGTCTACCCGAGTTACAGAACACAATGATGTCTACCTGAGTTACATAAGACAATGATGTCTACCCGAGTTACAGAACACAATGATGTCTACCTGAGTTACATAAGACAATGATGTCTACCCGAGTTACAGAACACAATGATGTCTACCTGAGTTACATAAGACAATGATGTCTACCTGAGTTACATAAGACAATGATGTCTACCTGAGTTACATAAGACAATGATGTCTACCTGAGTTACATAAGACAATGATGTCTACCTGAGTTACATAAGACAATGATGTCTACCTGAGTTACATAAGACAATGATGTCTACCTGAGTTACATAAGACAATGATGTCTACCTGAGTTACATAAGACAATGATGTCTACCTGAGTTACATAAGACAATGATGTCTACCTGAGTTACATAAGACAATGATGTCTACCTGAGTTACATAAGACAATGATGTCTACCTGAGTTACATAAGACAATGATGTCTACCTGAGTTACATAAGACAATGATGTCTACCTGAGTTACATAACACAATGATGTCTACCTGAGTTACATAAGACAATGATGTCTACCTGAGTTACATAAGACAATGATGTCTACCTGAGTTACATAAGACAATGATGTCTACCTGAGTTACATAACACAATGATGTCTACCTGAGTTACATAAGACAATGATGTCTACCTGAGTTACATAAGACAATGATGTCTACCTGAGTTACATAAGACAATGATGTCTACCTGAACATCCATTTAGATTTGGTAAGACTCAATACAATCATTAATTTTGATGTAACAGGAAAGACCTTTGAGGCATTTTCTTACATGCTTGAATGGTGGCATGAGCAATACCACGAGTTAGAGAGTATTCTACCATAGATGGAGTAAGACACACTGGCAATCATCATTTATCAATTGCTCTCATTGTGGTAGTGAACTTATTCTTATATGTGTCGCACAAACATTGATCTACCATAGAGTGTTCAGATCCTACTGCAAGTCGCTAACAGTGCGGGAGTGATCCTATTGTCATCTCTGTCTAACTGAATTAAAGAATACAATGTTGCAGAAGTTATTGTAATAGGTCTTTTGAATACAGTGATGTCTATACATCTTTGTGATTATAGTGATGACATGTTGACGTTATTGTAAGACATCTTTGTGATTATAGTGATGACATGTTGACGTTATTGTAAGACATCTTTGTGATTATAGTGATAACATGTTGACGTTATTGTAAGACATCTTTGTGATTATAGTGATGACATGTTGACGTTATTGTAAGACATCTTTGTGATTATAGTGATGACATGTTGACGTTATTGTAAGACATCTTTGTGATTATAGTGATGACATGTTGACGTTATTGTAAGACATCTTTGTGATTATAGTGATGACATGTTGACGTTATTGTAAGACATCTTTGTGATTATAGTGATGACATGTTGACGTTATTGTAAGACATCTTTGTGATTATAGTGATGACATGTTGACGTTATTGTAAGACATCTTTGTGATTATAGTGATGACATGTTGACGTTATTGTAAGAAGACTTTGTGATTATAGTGATGACATGTTGACGTTATTGTAAGACATCTTTGTGATTATAGTGATGACATGTTGACGTTATTGTAAGAAGACTTTGTGATTATAGTGATGACATGTTGACGTTATTGTAAGACATCTTTGTGATTATAGTGATGACATGTTGACGTTATTGTAAGACATCTTTGTGATTATAGTGATGACATGTTGACGTTATTGTAAGACATCTTTGTGATTATAGTGATGACATGTTGACGTTATTGTAAGAAGACTTTGTGATTGAAGGGATGATGTGTGGAAGGCCTTTTTTTGTGCTATGTATGTTGTTAACAACGAAACACATTGTAATGTAAGACCTTACAAAAGGAGGCTTACATTACTTTCTTCTCAATGGCAGATTCTGCTTTAGAACAAACAATAAGATGCCATTTCTCTCAACAAAGTCCATAACACTGCATTATCAAAGGTAGTATCTGTTTTATGATTATAAATAAGATAAGTTGTCTCTCAATGAGACCCATAACACATCACCAACAAAGGCAAAATCTGATTATGGACGAGCAATATGATATGATCTCTCTGAATAAGATCCCTACCACTTCTTCAACAAAGGCAATACCCTGTATAGGTTGACATCAAAGCTGACACCTCATATAATGAGATATAGATAAGACGTCATCCCCAACAACCGTATCTGAGCTGCTTCTATAAACAAACCTCATACAATGAGATATCTAACATATCATCCCCAACGACTGTATATAATATAATACTTTAAACTAACATCTCATGACAACTTCTATCCACACAGCTGGAGTCTTCCAATATATTTGAGACTATTACAGGATTACCATGAATATATTTCTTTTCCTGATTGTAGATTTTAGAATAAGAGTTGATATTTGCTAAATGGACACGACACCTTTAAACTTTGATTCAGAATAAAACTCTTGACTCTCTTCCCTTAACTGAATTCCTTTCCTGATACCCACCTGTCAAAGTTGAGCTGATCTGAGACCTTGAACAACCTAGAGATTCAGGCTTTTATATCAGGCCGTCCTGCTAATCAATTTATGTCTGATGTCATCAAGATTATTCTAAAGTTTGTCTATATTATGGATGGAGAATATATTTTATACAGCTGCCCACAGAAGACTTTGCCCGTCCTGTTAAGGGCCTCAGCAGTACAAGAATGACATTTTATATAATAGTCCTAACTCGTAAAAAAAAAAATAATAACATTGTAACAGTTGTTATGACATTTTTGTCTCTTTTTCATCATTTACACTTTAAATGATACATTTTGCAGCTAATCCCTTACAGGAAGCCTGTCCAGTTCAGTTACCATCTCCGCATAGTAAGTTGGCTGTCATAATTCTCCAACGATCTAAATATCTAATATTGATATACACTCTTAAGGGTTTTCCTCTGTTCATTTCTTCATGTTATCGCTAGACTGATATCGCTGTTTTCCTCTGTTCATTTCTTCATGTTATCGCTAGACTGATATCGCTGTTTTCCTCTGTTCATTTCTTCATGTTATCCCTAGACTGATATCGCTGTTTTCCTCTGACATGCTTTTCCTCTACTTGCACTTCCAGTATGGTTTTCAGTAATATCTGATGTCCTTTGATACTTCTAAAATACTGCAATTATTCATTCATTATTTCTTTTTATACCCCACATTTCCCTAAAACTTCTTTTGTCATCATGTCCTTCATGAGATGCATCCCATTCTTCTACATATCCACATCTCAACAGCAAACATTTTCTTCTCCAATGGTTCTTTTCATCGTCCATGTATTCATTCCACTCAATAATGAGGACGTATACCTCTCCTATTTATAATTTGTGAGTTACGCCTTTGGATGTCCAAATGTATTATAAGTTGGTAAACACAGCTTTGGCCCTCCCAATTAAAAGAGAAAAAAAAATGTTTTATTTTCCATCCTCTGTTATTATATTTTCAAAACAAATGAAGCTCCTGGCCTGTTTTAGTATTTAATCATTTATTATTACGTATACAGAGGAGTTTTTGTCTACTTGTCCAATCCATATTTCTAACTTATATTTTGTCTTTAATTTAATGATCAATGTATGTCCTTCTTGATCAATTTGAGCTAAGATAACTGTTCTGGTATTTCCTCCATTTCAATTGTGTTTTGCATTAATGTTAAACAGACAAGGGGACAGTACGTATACTTGTCTCGCAGCTCATCTTTAATCTATACATGATGAGTGACTCTTGCCAGATTGTTTATCTGCAAATTTCCTCCAAGCACAGGCTGCTGAGTTATCTTGTGTATTTTCCATACATACCTAATCAGTTTTTCATACTGGCCTCTGTCAAATGTCTGTTTGTGGTAAATAAAGCACATTTAACTGTTAAAAACAACAGGTTACTTAGAAGCTATGAGGAAATGCAACATTAAAAAAAAAAATCAATAGAGAAAGAATACGTATGGGCCATCAAATTTTCAGATGAGCAAGCCATCATAAAAGGAACATAATTCATTACCAAATGCTATTTAACAGGATCACCGACACAGTCAAGGATATGATAAATATCCGTACTGATATGATGAATTGTCATTTATGTTGTGTGCCATAATTGTCTGCCATTATATGGCATTGCCTGGCTCATTAACGAATTAAATAAGTAAATTATATGTATGTGTACACACACACACAAACACCCACCTACACACGCACACAAACATATTCACACACACAGACACACGCACACACGCGTACATGCAAGCACAAACACACACACACACACATACACACACACAGCCACCGACACACACACAAATACACACCCATACACACACATATACACACAGACACAAGCTCACCTCTAATTCCAAATAAAATATTATGGTCACATAAAAAGCTATAACACCTTGCTGAAAACATTACTAGGAGAAAAGAAATGTATGTAAATATGTGTGTGCGTGCGTGCGTGCGTGCGCGTGCGTGTAAGAGAGAGAGAGAGAGAGAGAGAGAGAGAGAGAGAGAGAGAGAGAGAGAGAGAGAGAGAGAAAGAGAGAGAGAGAGAGATATTCCGTCGAAAATATTAATCCTGCTATCAGACTGCGAACATTGCTATATTGGTGTATTGCTACTGTTTGTATTGGTGTGTCGGTGCATCACGCGTGATGAGAACCTTTCCTGTTTTGTTTCATTTTAGCTAGTCCTTCCAGTCGAGTAGTCAGTAGTTCCGGATTGTGGATGGGTGCGGAGAAGGCTGACAAGTCCGATTTGGGTTCTGCACACTCGCAGGCAGTGAGAGCACAGAACATTCGATTTGGGAGACTGTGATATTTCATGGGCTTTTCTGACCTTTCTCCGTTGTTCAGCTACAGTCTTTTTTTAATCCTCGTATGGCACTGCTCCTCTGCGGATAGCTGTACGCCAGGTTGTACGGTCTTTTGCAGCATCTTTCCATGTTTCGAGGCTTATAATGAAGGCTTTTAAAGACGTTTTCAGTGTGTCTTTAAAACGCTTTTTTGGGTCTCCTTGGGAGCGTTCGCCTTTCTGCATCTCGCACCAAAAGATTATTTTTGGCAAACCGATAGTCTGCCATGCGAACCACATGACCCGCGCAGCTACCACTCCCGATTTTCTGTCTGGGTTTACTCCCGTAGTCCTATTAACGCCCGTGGTTTCCACAAGGCAGTGGAGTTGCCCACAGATGCTAGTTACTTGAGATATCCAATGATACTCTCATCGTCCTAAGACTAGCCAGCACTATCTGGGACTTGTTGGTTTAAAATCAGAATTTCTTCTCTCCTATGCGAACTGCCGGAACAGGCTAACTATCTTCGACTATCCGGGTTTAGAGTCAAAGTTTACCTTCTCTTAAATTAGCTGTCAACCAAGTCTAATGAGTACAATCTGCTTGCCCAGTTACACCGCTGGGTACTCGGTCGCGCCCCACAGCAGGCTCTATAAGAAACAGGGGGCCCCTCACGAAGGTGCTGCTGGGGACACATTAATGTAGGTGAGGCCATTGGCATGGAAACTCCTGAACGGTAAGCCGAACAGTGAATCCAGCGGCGATCTCTACACCTCGAAAGAATAAGTTATATCAAACACTTCACTTTCCTGTAACGAGCGGGGCCTCCAGCCCAGACCTCGCTACCACCCTCCCCCCCCCCCCCCCCCCAAGCGTTGATTAGAGGAAAGTAAAGCAGATCAGGTATGCTTGTAGACCCTAGTTCTACAATCACACTGCCAGTCAGACAATCGGTCAAATGTACGTCCTCATCTTAAATGATTTACCGATGACTTATAAAGCAGTCAGGTACCACATCACCCTATCAACCATACGCTACATGGGCAGTAAAATCCACACCTGCGAAATGAGATATCTGCGAATGACCGCCGGCGTCTTCAGGAGAGCTATTGAACCATGACATTTGCAAGTAATTTCGGTTCCATCCAAGATGCCGAATACATATCCAGATAGACAGTGCGCTACTTAGGTCAATTCATGAGAAAGCATATTAATGAGCATCCCCTACGACCGACGGTCTAGCTTCGGAGGAAGAGCGCGTCCGTGGGGAGGTGTATAGACAACGTAAAGTCGATCTTGCCGTGGCATTAGTTGATGATGTCAGACGCGTCCCAGCGAGACGAAGTCAGGTCGCTGTTCAATTTAACCATCAGGGTACACCTAAATAACTAACAACTACCATGAATCCCCATTATATACCTATCAGCATCTCCCATTAAGCCGGATATGACTAATCAAGCAGTTTTCTCCCACAAACTCCGATGTGACTTACCAAGCTGACTTATACCACCAAGCCCGATGTGACTTACCAAGCTTACTTATACCACCAAGTCCGATGTGACTTACCAAACATACTCATACCACCAACCCCGATGTGACTTACCACGCAGTCATCTTCCACCCAGTGCGATGTGACTTACCAGGCTTACTTATACCACCAAGCCCGATGTGACTTACCAAGCTGACTTATACTACCAAGCCCGATGTGACTTACCAAGCTTACTCATACCACCAGGCCCGATGTGACTTACCAAGCGGTCATCTCCCACCAAGCCCGATGTGACTTACCAAGCAGTCATCTCCCATCAAGCCCGATGTGACTTACCAAGCTTAAGTATACCACCAAGCCCGATGAGACTTACCAAGCAGTCATCTCCCACCAAGCCCGATGTGACTTACCAAGCAGTCATCTCCCACCAAGCCCGATGTGACTTACCAAGCAGTCATCTCCCACCAAGCCCGATGTGACTTACCAAGCAGTCATCTCCCACCAAGCCCGATATGACTTACTAAGCTTACTTATACCACCAAGCCAGATGTGACTTACCAAGCAGTCATCTCCCACCAACCTCGATGTGACTTACCACGCAATCATCTCACATCAAGCCCGATGTGACTTACAAAGCTTACTCATACCACCAACCCCGATGTGACTTATACAAGCAGTCATCTCCCATCAAGCCCGATGTGACTTACCAAGCTTACTCATACCACCAAGTTCGATGTGACCAAGCCTACTCATACCACCAAGCCCTATGTGACTTACCAAGCAGTCATCTCCCACCAAGCCCGATGAGATTTATCAAACAGTCACTTCCCACCAAGCCCGATGTGACTTACCAAGCTTACTCATACCACCAAGCCCGATTGTGACTTACCAAGCAGTCATTTCCCACCAAGCCCGATGTGACGTACTAAGCTTACTCATACCACCAAGCCCGATGTGACTTATCAAGCATACTCATACCACCAAGCCCGATGTGACTTATCAAGCATACCCATACCAGCAAGCCCGATGTGACTTATCAAGCATACTCATACCACCAAGTCCGATTGTGACGTACCAAGCAGTCATCTCCCACCAAGCCCGATCTGACTTACCAAGCAGTCATCTCCTACCAAGCCCGATGTGACTCACCAATCTTACTCATACCACCAAGCCCGATAGATGAGAACAACAAGGATCACTTCCAAAAGTTGCAGCCATAAACAGCAAGTTTGAATAATACATACCGATCTTCGGTTGTTCTAACCGTTCCTTATTTGTTAGAGAATAGTAGGGTCTGTGTGTCGTCTTGCTTGTGGCAACTACTGTAAAATTTCAAAAGTTCAACTCGAATAGTAATATTGTAATGATCAACTTCCATTAGTACAAGTCTCCAAGGAGAACAGTAACAGTAAAATATAAATTAACAACTTCCATTAGCACAAGTCTTTAGTGAGTGTTTTCTTTTTAAATGCACACAAACAAACACATAAACACAAACAAACATTCAAACAAACACACGCACACATCCACTCACTCACACACCCACACACGCACGCAAGCACATGCACACACAGACAGACACACACACAAACGCCAAAACACACAGACACAGTCACACAGACACACACACACACAGACACACACACAAACGCAAAAACACACAGATACAGACACAGTCACACACACACAGACACACACACACACACACACAACAACAACAACATGATACAAGACGCGTATAAAAGCGTTTGAACCAAACGACTCCCAGTAGTTACACAAGACGCATCGTAGTTGTCATAGTAAAATGTTAAATCAAGGACAGTAATTAATCTGTATCGTTGATTTTACCGCTTTTCTTTATTAAGTTATATTTGTTTCAAAATGACTTTTTTGAGTTTGACGTTCCTGGTTTTGGTGGCTGTAATATTTGCAGGTGAGTAGGTTCTGTGAGTTTCAATCGTTGATATTTGAGTACCTCTAATATTGTTTGTAAATTTTATTTGTTACTTTGGTCCAACTTGTATAAATGACGTGTTCATTTAGAATAACATGCACACTTGTAAAAATTACTCATTTTAGTGTATATAACTTTTCCTGTTTACCATCATCATCATCTGGTTGAACAGTCGTTAGACTGGTTGTAAGATTGTCTGAGTATGTCTATCCATTTAATACTATCCTCTGGTTAAACAATTCCGAGACGTTTTATTAGGTTGTCTGAGTATGTCTCTCCATTTGACCCTAATGTTTGCAGGTCTCTTTATTTCAGCATAGGTGAGTACACATCTGCTGAGCAAGCCTGCTCTTGGAAGTCCAATGCCATTCGTACATAGATACAGATCTCCTTTAGTTGTTTCACTGCTCTGTGTGCTAGCAATTATAGGCAGTGTGTGCAATAATATTTCCTCAAGTCCGTAAGCGTCTTGCACTAAATGAGTATATGTCTAACTGTTTCATCAGTGTTAGAGCATTGCCTGCACAAGGGGGTTGATGCAGTTCAAATGGCTATTGGCTCTGGCATGTCCTGTTTGAAACTGAAAGATGACACTTGGATATATACTATGTAGTTTATTTATGTCATCATTACATGTTGGTTGTGGCATTTCTGCTACTCAGAATACGCGTTATAGAAACTCAGTGAAAGCAAGCAATCCTGCCGCATCCTTATTAAAACTGCATCTGTTTGTCCTTTTATGACTGAAATAGTTGCCTCTCGATTTTCATACATCTTTTGGATAAACCTAATTATTCGTCTATTCATACCTATTTTTTCATACATCTTTTGGATAAACCTAATTATTCGTCTATTCATACCTATTTTTTGACAAATATGAACACGTTTGCTTCGTGGTAATCGATCAAAGGTTTTATTGTAGTTATAAAAGCTGAAAAATAATGGTTCCCCTTGATCAATCTTTCCCAATGCAAGAAGCCGCACTGATACGATGGCATGAGTTGTATCTCTGGTCTTGCGAAATCCAAACTGGCTGTTTTTCATCACAGCATCTATCTTGCCGTCCATTCGGTTCCCAATTATCTTCAATAACATTTTACATGTCTGTTATTACGCTTATCTTGTTTATGTGACTTGCTATTGAGTACATATATTATTACTAGGTCTGCTAAGTAAATACATATAACCGTTCATGTAACACACTATCTGCTATTGAGTATACATATACCGAAAAACTTACATATATATATATCTATAAATATATATATATTTATATATATATATATATATATATATATTTATATATACTAGCTGTCCATCGTTGTCGATGAGGACCACCGACATCATCCTTGTTACAGATTTCCTTATTGGGTGTCGGTGTGCATGTGGCTGAACAGGCCAATGCGGGCACGAAAACATCTGCTACATATTGACAAGAGGTTTGTAGAAGGTGATGGTGTTCCCGCTGTTCGGGATTTCCGTGTCTCGCGTCTGCTCTGGGCTGTCACAACACGGCGGTCTTCGCCGGTAGCTACACCCGATTTAACTGCGCTTCTCCAGGCAGATATGTTTTGCGCAAGACATCCCCAGGTGTCGATGTCTATCTGGCAACTTTTCAGTGAGTCCTTCAGACCGTCTTTAAAACGTTTCTTTCGGCGCCCTCTCTCGCGCCATCCCTCTCTCAGCTCTCCGTAGAGAAGCTCCTTTGGGAGCCGCTGATCTGACATACTGACGAGGTGTCCGGCCCATCCTAGTCGTGCTTTTTCTAGCAGTGCATAGATGCTGGGCATGTTAGCCCTCGAGAGAACCTTGCCATCGGATGTGGAATATTCGCTTCAGGCAACCTGTGTGGAAGTGGCTTAACCTCCTTGCATGTCCAGAGTATACAGCCCAGCTTTCGCAAGCGTATAGTAGGGATGGAATGATAGTTGCACGGTAGACTTTGAGTTTGGTCTTGACGCTGATGCCCAGACCATCGAGCGCATTCTATCAAAGGTTCTGCTGGCCTTTGCTATTCTGCTTGCCACTTCATCGTCTAGGCTGACAGATCTCGACAGCGTGCTGCCCAGATATGTGAATTTGTCTACTGTAGTCTCTCGCCTGGTGCTGGTTGGTACATGACCTCTGTTTTCTTGGCATTTATGGTTAGGCCAAGGTTTCGCATGCGGTAGAGAACCGGTCCATTCCAACCTGCATGTTCAGTTCTGAGTTGCTCATTAGAGCGCAGTCGTCAGCAAATACAAGTTCCCTGATTATGTCGCCAGCCACTTTGGTTTTAGCCTTCATTCTTCTGGGATTGAGTAACTTGCCCTCTGTGCGGTACTTTATGGGTATTCCAAGCTCCAGTGATCTGAAGGCGTCTGTCATCGTGGCCGTGAACATCATGCTGAACAAGGTCGTGGCGAGTACACATCCTTGTTTTACTCCGTTTGATACGAGAAACGTTCTAGAGATTGCTCCGCTGTCCGGTACACGAGCACACATGCCTTCGTGCAGCTGTTTCACCATAGTTATGAACTTGATGGGGCAGCCAAACTTGGACATTATCATCCACAGCCCGCCTCTGTTAACTGTATCAAATGCCTTTGTCAAATCAATAAATGTGGTGTACACGGCCTGATTTTGTTCCCGACACTTCTCTTGTACTTAGCGGGCGGCAAAAATCATGTCCACTGTTCCTCTTCTGGCTCTGAATCAACATTGGCTTTCTGGGAGGTGGTGGCTTTGTTCAAGGTGTTTGTTGAGCCTGTTTAGCAGTAAGCGCGCTAGGATCTTACCTGCTACGGAGAGTAGCGATATTCCACGATGATTGTCGCATTCCTGACGGTTGCCTTTTCTTTTGTACAGGTGAACGATTGAGGCGTCCTTTAGCTCCTGCGAAATTTTTCCTTCAGCCCACATGTGGCAGAAGAGTTCAGTGATCCTTCTGGTGAGGGATGGGACAGCTGTCTTATATACCTCTGCTAGTATTGCATCCGCTCCTGGAGCTTTTCCTATAGATAGTGAACTGATTGACCTGTCGACTTCCTCCTCAGTGATGACTTCATCCAACGCCAGGTTCAGTTCAACCTGCGGTATTCGCCGGATGGCCTCTTCATTTATGGACGATGGGTGGTTTAACATTTTGCAGAAGTGATCTGCCCATCTGTCTAGAATCTGAACTTTATCTGTTAGCAGTGCCCATCCGCACTGCGAACTGGAGTATTACTAGAGGGCTGCGGGTCGTAGAGAGCTTTCAGTGCCTCGTAAAACCGTTTGGTGTCATGAACATCTCAATTTCGTCAGCTCTTTTGCTGAGTCAGGAGTCTTGCATCTCTCTAAGCCTGGTCTGGACAGCTTTGCGAGCAGTATTAAAGGCAGCTTTTGGTATTTCTTGTGCGCTTCATGTTTTGCATCGAGAAGGCCCTGTATTTCTAGATCGTTATCATCAAACCAGTCCTTATGCTTGCGCGTGAGTGGGCCATGTGTTTAACAGCTGTATCGTAGAGTGTGTTTCTCAATGATGCCCAGTTCTCTTCGATGTTGTTCTTTTCAAAACGAAGCTCAGATAGTCTGCCCTCAAGCTCTTCCTGGAAGCCTCCTCTCGTGGGTTCGTATTTCAGCTGAGAGACATTTAGACTCCACGGTGGTTTCTTTCCCTGGGGCGGCATTTTGGGCTGAATATTGAAGTTTAGCTTGGCAATGACAAGTCGATAGTCGGTCCAACATTCTGCACCACACATGCTCTTTGTTACCATATCATCCGCTCGATCCCTACGTCTGATGATAATGTAGTCAATGAGGTGCCAGTGGCGGGACGTTGGGTGCATCCATGTGGTTCTATTTCGGACCAGAAGTCGGACAGCTGTGTCGGTAAGGGGTTGTTCATTTGCGGCACATGTCTTCAGAAGCAGCAGGCCGTTACTATTGCATTTTCCTATACCATGTCTGCCAATGGCCCCCTCCCAGGCTGTATGGTCTGTGTCAACCCTAGCGTTAAAATCACCGAGGATGACCAATTTGTCAGATTTGGGGACTGCAGTGATGAGCACCTCACGGTCCTCATAAACCTTATCTTTTGTTTCCTGAGGATTTGTTATTGTGGGTGCGTATGCACTGATAAGTGTGGCATAGCGCCCTCCTATTAGGGGGAGACGCAGTGTAATCAGGCGGTCATTAATTCCTCTGGTCATGCTTGTGAGCTTGTCGACCATGTTGATCTTTATAGCAAAGCCAGCTCCAGCTTCATGGCGTTCTTCTTTGCTGCGGCCGCACCAGAAGAAAGTATAACCAGCGCCTTCTTCTGTGATCTGCCCTTCCTCTGCCAGTCGTGCCTCGCTCAGGGCAGCTATGCAGATGTTGTATTTAGCCAATTCCCTGGCGATCAGTGCTGTCCGTCGTTTGGGTCTGTTTGCTTTGGCGTTGTCCAGTAGTTTTCGTGATCGTTTTATGCCTGTTTCGCCGCTGCAGTTTGAGGTCCCTGCCAGTTGCGAGTTGATAGTCAGGGTGTGATCGGTAGGGTGATGTCGTGAGTTGCGCAATGTGTTTATAGTGCCTGAGATGTGCGCAGGATCTTCCTCACTCTCTCGTCCGGACTCAACATGTTCTAGAGGCAAGACATTGTCAAGACTTCTAGTGAAGGGTTCGTGTGCAGACAGTATGGTGTCAGCGTGTGACTTATTTTCTCGGTAGCCCTTCCCTTCTCTTTTATTGCTGGGGTGGAGCTTTGAGGTATCTGTTTCTGAGTGCATTTCTTTGTGTATTCTTCTTCCACCTTTCTTTCCTCTATATATATAATACACTAGATAGAACACAATAGATAAATTTACTTTTGACTTTCAATCAACACAATAGATATAACACAATAGCTTGTCGGTAACTTTGCCCGTGCGCTGTATTGAAGCCCGGAAGGAAAGAAGACCGTGCAGTGCTCCTAGCATTTAAAAAAATTACGATAAAATTCAACAACGTGTGTTCATTGATTTCTACTTAGGTATTTAAACAAATCTGGTTCTGAAACTTTTAAAATGCTACAATCAGCTTTCATGGAGTCCTGCCTATCTCGATCTAAAACATTTGAGTGGTATTCCCGTTTCAAAAGTGGACGCCCATCATTTGATGAAGTCCGTTAAGGCAAAACCACCTACTCCCACAAAGACGAAATCGTGGCACGTTTTAAGAAATCATACGCTCTGACCGACGTCGGGCAATCAGAACGGTTGCTGAGGTTATTGGAATAAGGATAAAAATCAAATCGTAATTGAAGATGTTCACAAGAGACGAGAGAGAAGGAGCGCACAGGCAATTAAATTAGGCATCATGACCATGTCCCTGCACACAGGTCTGTCCTCACAAACGCATTTTTGACTTCCAAAAAAAAAAACAGTGCATGGCTTCCATAACCTCCATACTAACTCGCTGATGCTCTGTGTGACTATTTCTTGTTCCGGCAACTTAAAAACAACAAATATATTGAGGAGATTCAAGCCATCGTGACGAGATAAATGAGGGCTGTTCTGAAAAGTTTCTACCAGAGTTCCTTCCTAACGCTGGAATAAGTGAATACAATGACAAGGGAACTTCTTTCAAAGACATAAAACCAACCAGACTGTAAAAAGTAAAGTAAATCCGTCATGGTTAAGCCGTCAGTCTCGTGATCAGGTGGTGTGGGTTCGACTCCGGACTCCGCCGTTTTTTTCACGGGTGCTTGATGCGGAGTTCCCTGCATCTCGTAGTCGCCCCCTAGACTTTTGTCCTTTTTGTGAGCTGAGATAGAGAGTGAGGATAAAAAAAATCCTTCCTAAAAATAGCGCTAGCAATTAAATTAAACCATCATCGTCTGCGATAGACGGTGCCTTTACCTTCATATATATATCGGAAGAAACCGGAAGAAATGAAACAAGTGAACTATGCGCATGATGATGTAACTTCTGGCACGTACCAACCGTCAAGCTTGCACAGTTTCATTACCCTTGGACTCATAGTTTCCTCAGCAAACCGTGTGATACGTATCGATCAAGCTGTGATTCTGTTTCCAACAGCTGAAGGATTCGACCAGTTGACATTCATCGCAGAATGCAGGCAGTGTATAGTGACAAAAGTGTGTCGAAGACAACAGTTAAGAACTGGGCAACGATGTTTAAAGAAGGACGTGAGTTCTTCCGAGCCTGACCAAGTCAGGTGCATCACGTCCAGTTTTGAATCGCTGACTGCTCTCAGTTCAGTCCCCGCTGCATCTTCGTCCCCAGACTTTAGAACCACTGGTATAGAACAACTTACTAACATGTATGTGCCCTTTATAGTTGACATTTGTTGAAACTTGGACAATGAACAAACAATTGTGAAATCGTTATAGAAATGTGGATATATAGAAGAATGAGAACAACTTGAAAACATATAATTAAGTCTTTGAGAAGAAAACAATGTAAAGAATTATGAAAAGTCCGATAGTTAAGGTATTTTGGTAACATAAAACATTTCCTTGCTTAAAGAGATACTGGAAGAAAAGATGGAAGGTAAACATCTCTAACAGTTGAATAATAAAATCATACGATCTCTCATGTAGCATGTCCTTTGTAGAACGTCGCTCCCATCACAGTCTGTCTGAAAGAAACTCGTTCCCTTGCCAAAACTCCAGCTTCCGCCACTGTCATACTCAGGCACTCCTGGATATCTTGGTGCCATCGTCTTCTTGGTCTACCCCTTCCTCTTTTGCCTGGCACCATACCTTCCATCACCGTCCTCTCAAGACCGTTGTGTCTCTTGATGTGACCAAAGTATTTGCCTTTTCTAGCCAAAATGGAATTGATAAACCAGTTCTCCTCTATGCTCAACTCTTGCCGAATGTCTACATTCGTTCTTTTCTCTGTCCAGGGTATTCTGAGGATCTTTCTGTAACATTTTGACTCGAAGGATTCGATTCTTTGTCTAGAAGTTTTGGTAATCGTCCATGCTTCACAGCCATAAGCTGCCACAGGAAAAACACAGGCTCTCAAGACTTTTACTTTTATCGTTTTGTTGGTGCCCTGCCATAATTTCTTCAGGCTGTTCAGTCTCTGCATTGCCATAGCTAGTCTTCTTCTGATTTCTTTCGAGCAGTCACCATTTTTGTCGATTCTGGAGCCCAGATATTCAAAATGTGTAACCTGATCTATTTCCTCACCACCCACTGTAAATGTATACTGACATTGTGTTTTATCGGTGGTCATTATGTTTGTTTTGTTTATGTTTATGAACAGATTTTGATCTTTACTATGTCCATTAACGGCTGAAAGTAGCTGCTCTAGCCCTTCCGCACTTCTTGATAGTATCACTGTGTCATCTGCATATCGTAACTCTGGAATCTCGTACCCCCCAATCGTAAACGGGTCGAAACTTTCAATGTTCTCATCTTCTCGCACATTTCTCATTATACATTCCGCATATATGTTGTACAGATAAGGTGAGAGTATACATCCCTGTCGGACTCCCTTTTGTACTGCAAACCAATCTGATGTTTGCCCAGATACTCGGACAGCGGCTTGTTGATCTTGGTATAATGTTTCAATGAGATGGACTATATGCAAAGGAAACCCCATTTCCTTCATGATTCTTCACAGATTTTGATGTTTTACCGTGTCGAAGGCCTTAGTGTAATCAATGAAACATGTGTACAGGTCTACATTAAACTCTCTACATTTTTCATAGATATTCCTTAAATTGAATATGTGGTCCCGGGTCCCTCTGTCTTTCCTAAAACCTGCCTGGACTACGTGAATTTCAGATTCAAACCTTTTCTCTATCCTTCTTAATTGGATTCGCAGGAGTATCTTGCTAGCATGGCTGATCAGTGCGATAGTTCGGTAGTTCGTGCACAGCTTCAGGTTGCCTTTTTTGGGGAGGGTAATATAAATTGATTTCTTCCATGCTTCTGGCCACTCTGCACTGTGCCATATCTGTTTACACAGCTTGTGGTAGACTCGAGCACATGCCTCTCCTCCTGCTTGTATTAGCTCTGCTGGGATATCATCACATCCTGGGGACTTTCCCTTTTTCAGGCTTTTAATTGCAGAGCGTACTTCTTCCAATGTTGGTTCAGGTTTTTTCTCATCCTTTGGTAGGATTGTAACTGAGCGCTTTGTGCTGTCTCCATACATGGTTCTGCAGTACTCTCTCCATCTATTCAGTATGTCTTTGGTTTCTGTTAGTGTGTTATCCTCTTCGTCATTTATGACATGTGGAACCGGAAGGAATTCCCTTGTCAGTGTTCTTATTGCTTTGAATGCATCTCTTTCTTTGCCTTGTTGTTGTAGGTTTTCTATATCCTTACATGTTTCTACTATGTATCTTCTTTTATCTTTTCTTATTTCTCTTCTAAATTTTCTTGCGCAGTTTTTATATTTCATACGATAGACCAGGAAAATATTCTATGAATACTCATGGCAATAGGCTAAGGACGTTGAAGACAACCTTCTATATGATGATGGTACAAGAACAGATGAGCCAACCTTCAATTTTGAGTTGAAAACTGAACTGATCAACCGACCTTCGATGTGGAGAGGGCCATGCACAGATGAGCCGACCTTCGATGTTGAGTTGGCACCTGAACTGACCAACCGACCTTCGATGTGGAGATGGTACATGAACAGATGAGCCGACCTTCGATGTTGAGTTGGCACCTGAACTGACCAACCGACCTTTGATGTGGAGAGGGTACATGAACGGATGAGCCGACCTTCGATGTTTAGTTGGCACCTGAACTGACCAACCGACCTTTGATGTGGAGAGGGTACATGAACGGATGAGCCGACCTTCGATGTTGAGTTGGCACCTGAACTGACCAACCGACCTTCGATGTGGAGAGGGCCCCTGCACAGATGAGCCGACCTTCGTTGTTGAGTTGGCACCTGAACTGACCAACCGACCTTCGATGTGGAGATGGTACATGAACAGATGAGCCTACCATCGATGTTGAGTCGGCACATAAACTGACATACGACATTCGATGTGGAGATGACACCTGAACTGACCAACCGACCATCAATGTGGAGCTGGTACGTGAACACATGAGCCGACTTTCGATTTGGAGAGGACACCTGGAGTGACAGCCGACATTCAATGTAGAGATGACACCTGAACTGACCAACCAACCTTCGATGCGGGGAAGGTACCGGAACTGACCAGTCTAACATAGATCTGGCGATATCACAGGAACTGACCCGCCAACTTTTGGCGCGAAAATGATATTTGAAGTGAACTGAACTGAACAAGTAAACGACAGAAATGCAAATCTGTAAAAAGACAATGACCAGCGTTTGAAACAACTAGAATCTTTATCAAAGACGGGAAACCAAAAACAAAAGAGATTACTCGAGCTAATTAAGCTAAATACGTTATCGAAGTAAAAAAAAGGAAGTCTAAAACCATTATAACATTGCAAGAAATAAAGTAAACAATAAGCCGAACATTGCTCTGTTGATAGAAAAGAGATATATTGTGACAATCGTTTAGAAGTAGTTTTTCGGTTACATCTTGTTTTATATTTAAAACTCAAATTCTTGGGCATCGTTAAACAGGCACTACGTTCCGAATATGATTGTACTCCAAAGAACTCTCCACACATTTGAGAAAATATATTATAAACTGTGTTTACATGACTTTACATGACTTTACATGACTTGTGATTCTTCCACTAACCCAGCATTCATTGCTCTTCTTACAGAATCTCATGACCTTGAATTTGATCACTTCCCGCTAAAGGACTGTCACATAGGTCAGTTTGACATTTTACTCATGTTCAAGGCAAGACCCGTGTCCGATCCTGTAATGCTCACATTAAAGCATAATGATTTTCGCAAAAAACTCATCGATATTTGGAATCGCGGCGACATTGACAATCCAAGGGTAATTGTAAATGGAGCCTTTGACTTCTCGGCTGTGGCTAATTACACATGTGTCTTAATGTTGAACGAAACAAATTTATGCGACAAGTTGGATTTTCTGTCATCCATTAATTTCAACAGCAAGAATGTACATGTGCAAATTAAATATAATATACAAATTTCTTCCAGCATTTTTTCTGACTTAGGTTTTGGAAGGCAAAACTCCACCCGTATAGCAATCATCATTGTTAATCGTTTAGACTTTCCAAACTTGACTCGTGATGAGATTCTGAATATTAAAAATGTTGTACAGGACGAACGTTCTGAAATGAAAGTTTTTGTTCTAGTTTACGACCCTAAAGCTGAAATCGAACCGTTTTTGGGGGGAAATACGTTTCTTGTTGGCAGATACATTCGGTGGGACAGCAATATTATGTCCCTTGCATTGTGTAATACTTGTTTCCCTGGGTGGTTTCCTTTTGAGTCTAAGAGAACTAATCATGTTGTGTCTTGTTATAGACTTGATGTAGGTTATAAGGCTATTAACTGGTTTAGTGCTTCAAGAAGTTGTGAAAAACATGCTGCTACGTTGGTCACAGTAGAAAGTAAAGAAGAACTACATTTTTTGGAATCAGAATTATTTTTGCGTCTCAAAGAAAATCAAAAACTTATTTACGATCCCACCGACGCGCTAGGCAATTCTATTATGGTGTACATAGGCTTGAGGCGTAACTCAAAAAGCGTCGCGAAACGATTTCAATGGGAACTTAAAAATCCAATTGCAGTTCGTCCACTTGTGCTCAACCATTGGTTAGCCGGTAAACCTGCTGGGGGATTCGGTCACGCTTGTGGGGTATGGCTCTATAACGACATCTTTGAAGACAAAGTTACTGCTAGCCTTGGCATTACAAATGTTAGTGATGATAGTTTGACGTTTTCAGATTACAAGTCAAGCAACAAGGAGGGCTGGGAGGATGTAGGTTGTGGTACAGAACTAACTAAAGTGAGCTTGTGTGAGACAGGGCTGCCACTCTATCTTGGTGACCACGACGTCATGAGAATACATCCAACTGATAAGAAAAGCTTTAACAAAGCGGCAAGCAGAAGCGACTTCCAAGAATTCGAAGGAAGCATAGTATCAATGTCCAGTTCTGTCAACAACGAAGGTTTTCGAAGATTTCTGAAAGATACCAATGAGGAATTCCCGTTATTTGATTGTGGAGATGGCGCAGGTCATGCAAGATATATCTCCTACTCCTTTGTGTGTGACCTTGTTCACCATTGCAGCAACATACGGGACGAGAGTTTTTGTAGTTCTTTCTCTTGCGATATTTGTCATTCTGGTCAATGTATTCCTGATCTAGCCGAGTGTGATATGGTCGAGGACTGCGATGATGGAAGCGATGAGGAGGACTGCAATGAATGTCGTGGCAGACTTTGCTGTGACGGAACGTGTTTGCCCGCTCATTTATTTCATGATGGACAGGTGGACTGTAGTGAATGTACGGCATATGACAGCAAGGTCAATGATGAGAATGGCATTTCAAATGTGATTTACAACGAGACGTGTGCATTTATTTGTAACAGAGATGCTTGTATTTTCGAATCCCAATTCAACGACGGAATACTTCACTGTACTGGTCCAGAAGGAAATCTGGATGAAACTATTGGGAAGTTACCACGGGCCAGTTCTTGTTACAATACACAAGGATATCCAATGTGGGCTCCAAGATGTGTCTACTTCACAGATAGATACGGAGCAGTTCTTGGATGTAGAGACTTGTCTCATCTACAGGACTGTGAAAGCTTCCCTTGCCAGGAGGGTTACTACAAATGTCCCGACACGTACTGTATCCCTGTACACTATGTTCTGGATGGAAAGAGTGACTGTCCGGCTGGAGAGGAGGAGAGATATACAGGGGACTACTCTTGTATCGGACATTATGCCTGTTGGAACAGTAAAGTGTGTCTTCACCCTGACCTAGTTTGTGATGGACACGAAGACTGTCCACACAAAGATGACGAACTAAACTGTGACGTGACGTGTGACAAAGGTTTACGTTGTGTAGCAAGTACTGTTACTCTAAAGAATAACACCTCATTGATTCAGCATGGCAGAGACAATCTAGTTGATCCCAGACACCTGTACCTAGATATATCTGGAATAGATCTATCAAACAAGGCATTCATATACACTTTTGTGTACTTGTTCCACATCAAATGTTCAAAGTGCCGCATAAAGTGCACGATCAACGCGTGTCCCATAATATTATATGTATTAAATGGAGCATACAGCATTGATTTAAGTCAAAACATCATACGTTCTATAGACAATAATAACTTCCCAATCAAAATGTTTGAGGATAATCTTCGATCACTGAATTTATCATTTAACGAACATTTTGATGGCTCTGTAAATATACCATTAAAACTACTTGAAACGTTAGACCTGTCTCACACTGGTCTCTCATATTTCGAGGAGAATTGGTTCAAAGAAATGCCGAGTCTAAAGCACCTCAATCTGAGCCACACAAAGATATCTATTTTTCACGTAAACACATTCCCTTCTATATTCACACTTGATTCACTCGATTTACGTGGTGCGCCAATTGTACAGGTGATTGAAAACACATTTTATGGTCTCATAATCAGGTCTGCTCTATACGCTACCAACGTTCAAATGTGCTGCCCTCAAGTTAGAGGTGATCACATACCTAAGTATATGTGCCACGCATCTGAAGACTCCCTTTTGTCCTGTTTTGACCTGATTGAGATTGAGGCTCAACGTTTTCTTCTGTGGATAGTTGTGGGTGTAGCTATTTTAGGTAACTTGACCGTTATTGTTTACCGCTTAATTTGGGATAGATCGACTTTGGAGATGGCGTACGGTCTGTTTGTGCTTAATCTTGGTATATCTGACCTGATAATGGGCCTGTACTTACTCATGATAGCCGGGGCTGATGTTTATTACCGAGGCGTGTACGTTCTCTACGACAAAGTCTGGAAAGCAAGCAATGTCTGTAAAACCGCGGGTTTTCTCGCCACTTTGTCCAGTGAAACGTCTACATTTTTTATACTCCTTATCACTGTGGACAGATTTTTGGTTCTGAAATTTCCTTATGGCCAAATAAAGTTTTCTAGAACTACCAAAATCGTTGCGACTGGTTTGGCTTGGGGAGTTGGCTTCATGCTTGCGTTGATCCCCGTGTTGTCAATAATTGAAAACGAGTCCATATTCTCTTCAAGCGCAATGTGTATTGGATTACCTTTAACGAATGAGCGATTGAGCGGTTGGGGGTATTCCTTCAGCGTTTTCATAGTCCTCAATTTCGCCTTTTTTCTAATCATTGCTTTTGGACAAGTTTCCATATTCAAAGCAATATCTGATAACAGGGTTCCTAGCGTAGCCTCAAGCCAAAACTCGTTACGACGGGCACAGAATATCGTCGTAGCCAAGCAATTGTCTCTGGTTGTCCTCTCTGATTTCCTCTGTTGGTTTCCTGTGGGACTCATGGGTTTATTGGCTATCTCAGGTCAGGTGATCAGTAAGGATGTTTATTCCTGGATAGCCGTTATCGTTCTGCCAGTCAACTCAGCCTTGAACCCTGTTCTTTACACTATCCCTGTACTTTTGGCTGCATGGGAAAAGTTTAAGTATGGAGACTCCAGACCTCGCTAAATTGTTTTTTTAAATTTTCTTTAGCTGATGTAAGTCTATCCCATCATAAGCTATTGAAAATATATCCATCCGTAAGCTAATGACAGTATATCCCACCACAAGCTGAAGTAGTATATTCCACCTTACGCTAATGAAAGTATATCCCACTACAAGCTGATGTAAGTATATCCCAGCTTAAGCTAATGAAAGTATATCCCTTGGTGATAATTTCTTGGTAAGCAATTTTCAGCTTTACATTTTCTATTTAATTTTAAGTGCAATTTGTATATGTTTTGTAATTCAATATCTTCCGCGAAAAGTGCTTCACAGTCACTCACAGCACCAAAGACAGAGCACAGATCCTATACTGGCCGGCAAAAAACAAGAATTATTTGTACGTCTCTTAGAAAATACAAAACACATTTATGATTCCAACGGTTCGCTAGGAAATTCCATGATGGTGTATATAGGCTTGAGGCGCGACTCAGAGTGTCGCTAAACGATTTCAGTGGGAACTTACAAATCCAAGCAGATATCATCCACTTGTACTCAACCATTGGTTAGCAGATAAACCTTCTGGGGGTCTAAATAACGCTTGTGGGGTAGGGCTCTATAACGACATCTTTGTAGACAAAGTCAGATCTAATCCCGGCTTGACAAATGTTAGTGATGATAGGTTAACGTTTTCGAATTACAAGTCAAGCAAGGCAGAATGGTGGTCTGAAGTAGGCTGTGGTAGAGAACTAACTAAAGTCAGCTTGTGTGAGGCGGGGCTTTCAATCTATCTCGGCGACTATGATACCATGTTAATATATCAAGCCAATAATGAAAGCTTTAGCAAAGCGGTAAACAGAGGCGACTTCCGGGAATTCGAAGGAAGCATCGTGTCATTCAACGCCTATGTCAGCAACGAAGCTTTTAGAAGATTTCTGAAAGATAACAATGAGGAATTCCCGTTATTTGATTGTGGAGATGATGCAGGTCGTGACAGATATATCTCCTATTTCCATGTCTGTGACTCTGTTGACCATTGCAGCAACAGACGGGATGAGAGTTTTTGTGGATCATTCTTTTGTGATATTTGTCGTTCTGGTCAATGTATTCCTCGTCTAGGAGAGTGTGAAATGGTCAAGAACTGCGATGATGGAAGCGATGAAGAGAACTGCAATACATGCCGTGGTAGACGTTGCTGTCATGAGACCTGCTACCGGCTCATGTATTCCATGATGGACAAGTAGACTGTAATGCATGTGAGACATACAATGACAAGGTCAAAGATGAGTGTGGCATTCCAAACGAGACGTGTGCATTTATGTGTAACCGAGATGAGTGTATTTAAAATCCCAATATAACAATGAAATACTTCACTGTACTGGACCAGAAGGACATATGGATGAAACTCTAGGAAAGTTACCAAGAGCCAGTTCTTGTTTAAATGAACAAGGATATCCCATATGGGTTCCAAGATGTGTCTACTTCAAGGATATAAACGGAGCAGTTCTTGGATGTAGAGATTTGTCTCATCTACAGGACTGTGAGAGCTTCCCTTACCAGGAGGGTTACTATAAATGTCCCGACACGCACTGTATCCCTGTACACTATGTTCTGGATGGAAAGAGTGACTGTCCGGCTGGAGAGGAGGAGAGAGATACAGGGAACCACTCTTATATCGGACATGTTGTCTGTTGAAACAGTAAAGTGTGTCTTCATCCTGACCTAGTTTGTGATGGACACGCAGATTGTCCACATAAAGATGACGAACTCAACTCTGACGAAGTGTGTCCCTAAGGATTACGTTGTGTAGCCGGTACTGTTATCGTAGAGAATAAGAACTTATTTATTAAAGAAGTCATTTCAAATTTTGGCAATAATAATTACTGGTACATCGATTTGTCTGGAGTAGACCTATCAAGTGCGTCATTTAATTATATATTTGAATTTTTTTTCAAATTAAAATGTTCAAAGTGCAGCATAAAATGCAGCGTCAACTAGTGTCCCAAAGTATTGAAATCATTAAAAGGAGCGTACAACATTGATTTAAGTTATAACCTTTTACGTTCAATAGACAAAAATAACTTCCCAGTATTGTGGAGTAAGGATAATCTTCGATCACTGAATCAATGGCGTACCTGGGTACATGTGTCACGCCCCTGAAGACGCTATTTCATCTTGTTATGATCTGATAGCGGTTGAGGTTCAGCGTATTCTTCTGTGGCTAGTTGGGGCTGTTGCTATTTTAGGTAACTTGACCGTTATTGTTTACCGTTTAATTTGGGATCGATCAAATTTGAAGATTGCTTACGGGCTGTTTGTGCTAAATCTGGGTATATCTGACCTGATAATGGGCCTATATTTACTCATGATAGCTGGGGCTGATGTTTATTACCGAGGCGTGTACGTGCTCTACGACAAAGTCTGGAAATCAAGTGATATCTGTAAAACTGCGGGTTTACTGGCCCTTTTGTCCAGTGAAACATCAAAATTGTTTATACTCACCGTGGACAGGTTTTTAGTACTTACATTTCCTTATGGACAAAGACAGCTTTCTAGAACTACCAAAATTGTTGCGAATGTTTTGGCTTGGGGAGTTGGCTTCGTGCTTGCTTTGATCCCTGTGTTGCTCATATTTGGGAAAGAGCCCATATTCTCTTCAAGCTCAATGTGTATTGGCTTACCTTTAACAAACGAGTGAGTAAACGGTTGGGAGTATTCAGTCAGTATTTTCAATTTTGTCTTGTTTCTATGTATTATCTTCAGACAAGCAGCCATTTTCGGATCAATATCAGAAAACAGGATTCCTAGTGAAGCCAAAAGCCAAAACCCTTTATGTCGGGCACAGAATATCGTCGTAGCCAAGCAATTGTTTCTGTTTGTCCTTTCTAATTTCCTTCGCTGGTTTCCTGTGGGATACATGGGTTTAATGTCTCTCTCCGGTCACGAGATCAGTAAGGATGTCTATGCCTGGACAGTCGTCCTTGTTCTCCCAGTCAACTCAGCCTTGAACCCACTTCTCTACACTATCCCTCTTCTTCTGGAAGCATGGGAGAAGTTCAAGTTAAATGTTAACCTATCACCATTTAAGTGGATGTAAGTCTATCACGCCTTAAGCTGATGTACGTAAATCACTAATTATGCTGATGTACGTCTATCACTCCTTAAGCTGATGTAAGTCTATCACACCTTAACCTGATGTGAGTCTATCACGCCTTTAGCTGATGTAAGTATGTCACGATGTAAGCTGCTGTGTTTATCCCACCTTACAGAGAGTTTAGTCTATCACGTATTTAGCTGATGCAATTATATTACACCATAATCTTATGCAAATCTATTACGCATTACGTTGATGTAAGTCTATCACGCCTTTAGCTGATGTGAGTCTGTCACGCCTACAGCTGATGTAATTCTATCACGCCTTTACCTGATGTAAGTATGTCACGATTTAAGCTGATGTGTTTATCACATCTTACGGAGAGGTAATCTATCACGTATTAAGCTGATGCAATTCTATCACGCCTTAATCGTATGCAAGTCTATTACGCATTACGTTGATGTAAGTCTATCACGCCTTTAGCTGATGTAGGTCTGTCACGCCTAAAGCTGATGTAAGTATATCACGATCTAAGTTGATTAAAGTCTATCGCACCTTAAGCTGATGTTAAGTCTATTACGCCTTAAGCTGATGTAAGTCTATCGCACCTTAAGCTGATGTTAAGTCTATTACGCCTTAAGCTGATGTAAGTCTATCACTCCTTATGCTGATGTTAAGTCTATCACTCCTTAAGCTGATGTAAGTCTATCACTCCTTAAGCTGATGTTAAGTCTATTACGCCTTAAGCTGATGTAAGTCTATCACGCCTTTAGCTGATGTAGGTCTGTCACGCCTAAAGCTGATGTAAGTATATTACGCCTTAAGCTGATGTAAGTCTATCACGCCTTTAGCTGATGTAGGTCTGTCACGCCTAAAGCTGATGTAAGTATATTACGCCTTAAGCTGATGTAAGTCTATCACACATTTGTTATGTGCCATCTAGAAGAGTTCCTATTATTCAAATATTCCTAGCATGTGTTATTGTACTCATGATCTTCTAAATTTCACTGATTGTAGGGTATTCTACTGTTGTTCTTAAGTACATACATTCAGTTTCAGGGGAAAAAAATGTTATTTTGTTATTGTTTTTGAAAGATTTTCCGGTTATTGAGAGTTATAGATACACCTTTCTGATGAAAACGGATGGGTCGTACCGAAAGGTGTAAATATCGCGGTAAACCTGTAAACTAGTGACACAACAGATTCCATTCTCCGGACAACATCCGGCTTCAGCAAGCATTTTTTGAGTACCGGGTTAGCATTCCCTCTTCGATCCATTCTCCTTAGCCAGTCTGCCTGCTGCAGCCTGTTATCCAGGATCACCGCGTGGAGGTGTAGAAGGGTCTTGGCAGCTCTGGTTCGCTGGCCCTGACGCTAGCAGTCAGCTATGGGTCACTGACCACTGCAGCTCGTGCGCCGCTCAGCATCTTGATCCCAATTTCATGTCTAACCTTCATTGATCTCTGGCAGGTTACAGTGTTAGTATTCGGCGCTACCAATTCGGTCCCAACAGAACACAGATGGGGTGTATGTTAAAGTTCCCAATGCCGTTTTGTTAGAAGAATGTTGATGATTCGCATGCCTTTGTGCCCTTCATATCTTGTTCTGTTGCTTTCCCTAAATTTATGAAGATCTGAAAATAAAACGTTGAAGTAGAAATTGTATATTATTACATTGTTTTATTTTTTCTCCATTTCAATGCCTGAAAAATAAAAACTGCTCACACTTTCAGTAGCTCCGAAGTGTACAGGCAAGGTTTAAATTTTACTCTTGATCAATACAAAAAAATATGTGCCATACAAAGCTTTTGAACCCGTCTCCACGTGGTTAGGAGATCGATTTCAGAACCACTAGACCACTCGCCTCTTCAGATCTTCAGTAACTTTATAAAAAAAAAACGTTT
This sequence comes from Ariolimax columbianus, assembly GCA_036924085.1. Taxonomy (NCBI): domain Eukaryota; kingdom Metazoa; phylum Mollusca; class Gastropoda; order Stylommatophora; family Arionidae; genus Ariolimax; species Ariolimax columbianus. The sequence goes on along the minus strand of JAVGWX010000020.1, from coordinate 17,021,325 downwards.
TTGATAATTCATTAAATGGGGGATATATTTTGTATTCAGTGGCCGTTTTTACTTACTTACTTAGTCGCTCATCTTCTACCGTGAGGTGTAGAGGTAGTGGCCGTTTTTAATTGATGTAAATGTGTTTTATTAATGTACGAACACGTTTCTGGATATTGGGACTTGACAAACATTTGTAAGATGGTGCTTATGTGAAATAATGGTACGACTTACGACAGCTCGTCTTACGACATCTCAACTTACGAAAGATCGACTTACGACAGATCGTCTTACGGCATCTCGACTTACGAAAGATCAACTTAAACGACCAGATGTATTACAGCTCAAAGTACGGCAACTCAACATACGTTAACCCAACTTTTGATATCTCGATTTACGATTGCTTCACTTACGAAAGTTTGACTTACAACAGTACCACTTACAACAGCTTGACTTACGACTGCTTGAATTCGTAATCATTGTTCATAAATAAATTATATTGTAAGAGAGACGTGGATGTGTTGCTACACTAAAACAATGAGAATATACGACGTTATATATTGTTGAAGCATTTCACACATTTTAGGTCAGGGTTTTATATTACTTGTGCACAACTAGTTGTTTTATTTTAGATTATGTTTAATGTATATTGTTGTATTTTTGTGTAATTATAAATTCTTCATATATTTACTTGATTTTAAAACACATTAAAGGCTGAGCTATTGTTGATGTTTCGTTCCAATAAAAACTAAATGTGTAAAATGTAAACTGATGTGAACTGTGTTTTAAATATTGCCAAACGTGAACTATGTGTTGTTGTGAGCATACCAATCGTGAACTTTGTTTTGTTATGAGCATACCAAACAGGAACTCTGTGTTGTTGTGAGCATATCAAACGTGAAATATGTGTTGTTGTGAGCATACCAAACGTGAAATATGTGTTGTTGTGAGCATACCAGGCGTGAACTTTATTTTGTTGTGAGCACACCAGACGTGAACTATGTGTTGTTGTGAGCATACCAAACGTGAACTTTGTTTTGTAGTTATCATACCAAACGTGAACTTTGTTTTGTAGTTATCATACCAGACGTAAACTTTGTTTTGTTGTCATCATACCAGGCGTGAACTTTATTTTGTTGTGAGCACACCAGACGTGAACTATGTGTTGTTGTGAGCATACCAAACGTGAACTTTGTTTTGTAGTTATCATACCAAACGTGAACTTTGTTTTGTAGTTATCATACCAGACGTAAACTTTGTTTTGTTGTTATCATACCAGGCGTGAACTTTATTTTGTTGTGAGCACACCAGACGTGAACTATGTGTTGTTGTGAGCATACCAAACGTGAACTTTGTTTTGTAGTTATCATACCAAACGTGAACTTTGTTTTGTAGTTATCATACCAGACGTAAACTTTGTTTTGTTGTTATCATACCAGGCGTGAACTTTATTTTGTTGTGAGCACACCAGACGGGAACTATGTGTTGTTGTAAGCACGTCAACGTGAAATGCAGGGATACAGGAAGTATATATTTATCATGCGATATTACATAAATATCGTGAGTATCCTCCCCTACTATAACAGATAGTATTTTTGCCATAATCACTGACATATGTTATTAAAGTGCAAGTGATTGCCAAATAATTGCAATAGCTTAGGCACGATATAGATTAACGAACTTTGCAACCCCGGGACACAACACTCTCTATTTTACAATAATATAGTTCAAATGGAAACAAATGCTAACACGCTCTAATATAACATACGTGATGTTTGTCGACACATATAAACATAGGGTGCTATGACACTATTGCATATACAAAGGAACCAAAGTAAGAAACCAGACAAGATGGACAACGACTAGTCACGGGATAGACGTCAGCACAACAAATAGCCAGATATGATACATTCCATCCATAATTCGCCCATGTAATTTGCATTGGAAGATAAGGCTGAAACTTATGCTCTCCCCTGTTGCTTTTGTGGGCCGTCATTTTGAGTTCCGACTACGAAACTCTAGCTGACTGACATCCTGTACCATAGTTCATCCCCAGCTGTGCGCTCTTGCATTTTGGGTCCCCTGGGTCCCCTGAGAGAGAGTAAAATCTCCACTATGAAATGAGATGTATGTGAATTGCTGGAAGCGTCTCCAGGTTCGGTCATATAGTGAGAATGCTTGCTTACCGGCTACCTCTTTGAGCCTGCCCTACCCGACACTGCAGCTTGAGAACAAGAGGGCTATCAAGACAGAGGTGAATAGATGAGGTAAAGACGATTTTCCAGCGATTCGGACTCACACGGGTAAAAACGCCCTATCTGGCATAAGAGAGGGGACTTAGTCTCTCAAAATCGACCATATAAGCACTACTGGACCAATAGTTAGCGAACTAACTGACTAACTAACATCTACCATCCAGCCAGATTATAGCCATCAGTCAGGTAGTATCAGGCCTGATGACCTGCCAAACAGTCAGGTATCATCAACCTGGTGACTTACGAAGCCGACACGTATCTTAACGGCATTTTCATATACCAAGCAGTCGTCTTCAATTAATTCTCATAAGACTTACCAAGCAGTCATCTACAATCAATCTCGATAAGACTTACCAAGCAGTCATCTACAATTAATCCTGATGAGACTTACCAAGCAGTCATCTACAATTAATCCCGATAAGACTTACCAAGCAGTCATCTACAATTAATTCTGTTGAGACTTACCAAGCAGTCATCTACAATTAATCCTGATGAGACTTACCAATATGGAACATAATTACAGAATGGGAGAAAACAATATTAGAAAGATAGATAAGGAAAGGGACCTAGGGGTTATAATAGATCATACAGGAAAGGTGAGTGAGCAAGTTAAGGTAGCAGTGAAAAAGGCAAATGCAATGTTAGGTATGATAAAAAGAAATATTAAACATAGGAGCAAGAAAGTGATCGTCAAACTGTATAAAGCTTTAGTTAGACCTAGATTGGAGTACTGTGTACATGTGTGGAGTCCTTATCATAGAGGGGACATAAACATGATAGAAAGAATACAAAAAAGAGCGACAAAGATGATAATGGGATTCCAGAATTACAGTTATGAGGAACGACTCAGAAAAACCGGCCTACAGTGTCTCGAAGAGAGAAGAATTTGTGGTGACTTAATACAGGTTTATAAGATGATCAGAGGAATCGATAAATTAGACTATAACAATTTTTTTTTAAAATACAGCCACCTACAATAACACGAGGGCATAGCTACAAGCTGACTAAAGAGAGGTCCAGGTTAGATATTAGGAAATATTTTTTTAGTCAGAGAGTGGTGTCTGCTTGGAATGCATTGCTAGGGGAGGTAGTGGAGGCAGGGACAGTTAATGCATTTAAGAATAAACTGGATGCGCATAGCTTTTAGAGCAAGGTGATGTAAATGTAACTGGTTGTATACAGACTCTACAGGGTCTTCTAAACCAGTATAAAGACGTTAAGTTAAGCAGTCATCTACAATTAGTCCTGATAAGACTTACCAAGCAGTCATCTACAATTAATCCTGATGAGACTTACCAAGCAGTCATCTACAATTAATCCTGATGAGACTTACCAAGCAGTCATCTACAATTGATCCTGATGAGACTTACCAAGCAGTCATCTACAATTAATCCCGATGAGACTTACCAAGCAGTCATCTATAATTAATCCCGATGAGACTTACCAAGCAATCATCTACAATTAATCCCGATGAGACTTACCAAGCAGTCATCTACAATTAATCCTGTTTAGACTTACCAAGGAGTTATTTGCCATCATTTTTATCGCTGCAGAATTCATGACAGAAATGTTGGCTTTCAAATGTTACAGCGGTGAAATAAAAATATTAGATAATACATTTCAAATATCGTTAGATCTTGCCACCGCGGTATGTCTTAGGTAATATCACGGTCTGCACGCCATCTTGCTCCTGCACAACTTTTGTAAAGCTACACACGTTTCTACACGCATCACTACATACATGATCAACATCCGTTATCACGTCTCCAAGGTTAACTCTCGTGAGATGTTCTTTTTCCGCCACTCATACAAATATAAACACACCATGGAAACACAACCACTATAAAAGCAATGACCCAACCAACGCCTGTTGTATGAGAATCGAGTCGAAGATTTCTAATGTAACGTGTGCAGTTATCAAACTAACAATTAAGGAAAGAAAATGATCTAAATCGTTGATTTAATCTCTTTTTAAACGTTCGCTATATTTGTTTTAAAATGTCTTTTCTGAGTTTAACGTCCCTGGATTTGGTTGTTGTAATATTCACAGGTAAGTACGTTTTGTGAGTTTCAATCGTTGTTAAGTGTTTGTATATTTGATTTCTTGCGTTAGTCCAACTATAATAAATAGCGTGATATTTTGGAATACACAAATGGTGTTCTATAACTTAATTAATGTACTTCGCGTTTGTGTGTGTGTGTGTGTGTATTTGTTTTTGTTCTTCTTTGCGTTCAGTATCTTTTGGTCATGCTATATCTGCAAATCAGTCGCCATGAAGTCTGTAGTCTTCACCAGGTCGGAGCGGCTGCCCCACAGTTTTTGTCTCAGCTCTGCACCCTTTGACCAGGTCTGGCATCTCATTTCCTATAGATTGGGCATTACTGTAGAATATGCTCAGAGGTTTGGCCTGTTCGACATGGGCACTAATCGGTATGTGAGATCTTCAGTCGGTTTAGATGTTCTAGTAGTCTGTATTGTCCAGTCCTCAGACGAAATAAGGTAGTTTGTTGATTTCTTCTGAGTTAGTGAATTGGGTCTGGTGTACTGCCTATGTTTCTCTCTTCTCTCCATTGGTGCATATACTGATTTCCGATGATGTTCTTGATTTCTCTGTATGGTACTCGATAATATAATTAAATTGTGCCTTTTTGTTGCCATCTTTTGCTAAAGTGTCAGCTCTCTCGTTTCCCGTGATTCCCCAATGTGAGGGTAGCCACTGGAGCGCTATTCTTGAGGATCTCCGGAGTTTTTCTAGTTCTGCTCTGATCTCTGATGACAGTGGTTCGTATGTATATATATATATATATATATATATATATATATATATATATATATATATATATATATATATATATATATATATATATATATATCATACATATATACAGGGCTTGACAGATATTAGGGTGCCTCACCAGTCAGTCAAAAATAACACCAGTCAGGATGGTCGGACTACAGTCAGGCAATGTATGTTAACAAATTTAAACTAGGCACTAATTCACCTTTATTTCTATGTAACACTGTGAACGAAAATATATTGTATTACTTACACAGTTTAACCTATTTCTTAAGGAAAAAAAATGCACTACTGTCTGAGATTAGGTGTGTATGGCCTTGAACATTCTTGGTAGTTTTAGCACTGTAGTATCATTTGTCGATGTCTTTAGTTAGTTTAAATTGTGGTAATTGAGGTCCATTTAGATTCACAATCGTAAACTAGCTTATTACTATTACAAAATCCATATTCTTTATGACTGTACATGTGCTCAGAAGCGCACCCACTCTACTTTTATTCCTGAAAGAATGAGTTAAAACACAATGATGATATGACATATGACTTTAATGTAGATAAATGTACAGTCCTCCACATTGGTAGATTCAATATGGAACATAATTACAGAATGGGCGAGAACAATATTAGAAAGAAAGATAAGGAAAAGGACATATGAATTATACAGGTCAGGTGAGTGAGCAAGTCCAGGTAGCAGTGACAAAATAAATGCAATGTTGGGTATGATAAACACAAAAATTAAATATAGCAGCGTGGAAGTAATAGCCAAACTGTTTAAAGCATTAGTTAGGCCTAGATTGGAGTACTGTGTACAGGGGTGGAGTTCTTATCATAGAGCGGATATAGACATGCTGGAAAGGATACAAAGAAGAGCGACAAAACTGAGCTGGATTCCAGAATTACACTTTTTAGGACAGACTAATAACAACCGAACATCAGAGTCTAGATAAAAAAAGGAATTCTAGGTGACTTAATACAGGCTTATTCGATAATCAACAGAACTGAAAATTTAGACTATAACACTTTTTTTTCCTTCAAAATACAACCACCTACAAGAACTTGAGAGCACAGCTACAAATGAACTAAAGCAAGGTCCATATTAGACATAAGAAATATTTTTTTTAAATCAGAGATTGGTGAATGCTTGAAATGCATTGCCCCATGAAGTAATGACAGCAGAGCCAATTAATGCATTCACGAATAGATTGGATGCGCATAGAATTTAGAGCAAGGACATGTAAATGAAACATGTTGTATGCAAACTCTAAACTTCTAAACCAGCATATAGACGTTAATTTAAGTATATTTCTGAGTGCAGGTCGATCTTCAACTAACAGGTATATCTAAAACATATCTGTATTCCCATAGTTATCAAGGACATTCTGGGCTAAGAGTATCATAAAAAGTGTAAATGCTCGTGAGGCCACATTTCCCTTTAACATTTTCCTGTTTCATTGACAAAATAACTTTGTTCAAACTCTTCTCACTGCACGTACAGACCAGACCGTATGTTCCGCTAATGTCAAACATAAATAACATTGTCAATGAAGCCATGGCCAGAGGAAGGCGGGTCAACTTAGTCTTTCTTATGTCCAGAACGGTTAGATGACGAAGATTATTAAAGGCGTCTGGTGAAACTCGAGTTATAGGATTATCATTGATGTTTAAGTTTTGGATGTTGGAATTCAGTGGAAAACTTGTCTCATTTAACTCAGTTATCAGGTTGTATGCCAACACAACGTGTTGTACAGAAGGTGGGAAGTCCGTACCATGAAGTTCCTGAATAGAGTTTGTATTCACAATAAAATCAGAGATATATATTAAACCTGAAACGATTCTTGGAAAAGATGGGAGAAGGTTATTGTCTAAGTCAAGTGAAAAAAGATTTGATGGTAAAGATCCGGAGTTAGCGTCTGATATTTGATTGTATGACAGATCTAGAGATGTGACCCCGTTTAGGAAACTTAAATCTGGAATTTCTGACAGCTGGTTGTGATTTAGGTCAAGGTCAAAAAGGGTAGCTCCAGAGGATCGTAGCCCCTGGCTTAAGTTGCTGGCGTGTGATATTTGATTGTTGGCTAAATTTAAGGTAAATAGTTCATTTAAATGTGACAACCAGGTCAGGTCTGATATCTGGTTGCCTTGAAGATATAGCATTTGTATCGATGTAAGTTGTGTCAATGCTTTAGGAACTGAGATAAAGGCGTTTGAATAGAGGGACAAACTTGTTACGCTTTTAGCCAACGACACCAGACCGTCATCCGGGATGGCAGCAATAGCGTTATTGACTATGTTAAGCTCCGTCAGTAAAGAGAAGTACTGGATCCAATCAGGCCATGTCGTTAAACCGACGTTATCCAATGTCATTGTCATGGTAGTTGGGCCAATATGTTTCATAACGTCTGTATTCCAATCAAGAATATTGCAATCTGAAATAGTTAACCGAATTAGGTTTTTGACAAGAAGAAAAGCATTTGGGATTCGAGTGAATTGAGCATTTGAGAAGGCCACCGTTGCAAGTGTTAAGGTCGATTCATTGAAGGCTGAGTCGTCGATGGTCAATATAGGGTTGTTCATTAAGTAAATGTCTGTGAGATTTGGGGGAAGACTTTCTCCGGGAATTGTTGTGATTTGATTGTTCTGTGGAGATACAATTATATATAATATTATTTGTATAGATTCATATCGATACGAGAAATATCAATGGTAGAGCATTTTATAACACTGAATCATCATTAATCAATAAATCAATCAATTTATTAACCCTTAATCCTTAAGAATCGATGGAGTGAAATAATGGCAACAGTATCACAAAATACCCTACATAATTATGTCCTCAGCATTACGAATAAGTGTATGAGAAAAAGCATGTCATATGCATTCTTTGATGTTATCAAACTGATGACTTTCTTTGTCTTCCTCGCTTCCTTCCGCCATCAACTGCCCCGTAAAATACTATTTTTGCTATGGAGTCATGTCTCGTTATTTGTACAAAACATGTCAGTTTTCGACATCTCACTACAGAAAAAACTGGTTCTTGCTGACCTGCCAAAGATTGTATTTCATCTATCGTACAATCATGTGTTTTATGTTTCTTTATGTGAGATGCACACAATTTGTCTGGTGCATTAAAAAAAAAAATCAAAAACTTGTATCCTTCACTCCATATGATCGAGTCTAGTTCTCAGACCGGTTCAAAAGAAAAGTCATAATTAATTACTTAAATAACTTGGCATTCGAAGCGGTTTGTGTAGCTCGCTAGTTAAACACACTCATGTACACATACATAATAAAACGATCATAAATTATAACATAAATCCTCACATGCAATTACCAGTGCATCGAGTGGGCGTAATCTTACCTCTAGATGCAAACTAGGAGAAAATCTGTTTTCATTAGTAACTCTCGGGGGCACGGAAGTCAACTGTAGATCTTGACAAGCAATATCGTCGCTCGTGCACAGACATTCCTGGAAGACGTCAATGGGACTGTCAATAGGTGATCGATATTGCGATCATCGCTTCCTTGTATACGTTCCTTACTATTATCTTGAACTACTGTGTGTGTATATGTATGTATGTATGTATGTGTATGTGTATATGTGTGTGTGTGTGTGTGTGCGTGCGTGCGTGTATGTGTATGTGCGTGCGTGTGTGTCTGTGTGTGTGTGTGTGTGTGTGTGTGTGTATGTATGTATATGTATGCATGCATGCATACAAACACACACTAATTTATAAGTTCTTTTGTCAATCTTTCCGTCTGTCTGCCTTTCTCTACGAATCTAAATATTTTTTTTCCTCGAAAATGATAAATATTATCAAGAGCTGTTTCTATATTCAGTTTACATTATAAATCCAAACACTTTGTAGCTACCATAATATTGCATGTTTTCCATATATAATAATACCTTATACGGGCAGTCGTCTGTATCTGCAAGTGAAAAGAGGAAACACAACACCAAGAGGAAGACAACCCCAAATATTCCGCTCATTCTGTCTTGAGAAGATCTGATGATGACATAAACGATATACCAGCAATGCACATCAGGTTGAAGAAAGCAGTTGAAGACGACATTTAAAATTTGTGTTGTTCGTTTGGTTCCGGTATTTAAATTTAACTATCAGACATATGAAGAACATATAATTGTTAGCAACAATGTATAGTATGAATGAAATTACTTGTATGTAAACATACATACATACACACACATACATACAAACATACATGTATACATAAAACTATCTTTACAACAACGTTAAAGGGGGAACAGATGTCAGGTGCCCATGCAGGGAGCATACCATGACAGTGGAAAATATCGGACAAAGCTGTACATTTAGAGACGACAGAGAACAATACTGGCCTCACGAGACATACAAGGTGCTTGTCATAATTCTTTACCCTGACCATGAAGGAGTAGGAGGAGAAAGTTGAAATTTAGCACAGTGCTTATGCCTTTTCAATGTATCCACCACCTGAATTAATACATTTCTGCCATCTCTGTGTGACTTTGAAAATACCTTCAAAATAAAGTAACCTATTTTTCGAACTAAACCAGTTTGACAAGCCAGTATCACATCTTCGTCACTGTCAACATGATTTCCTTTCAGCTGTTCTTTTAAGTTTTGGGAAAATAAAAAAGTCTGTTGGAGCTAAATCCGGAGAATATGGTCGGTGTGGAAGAATTTCAATATATAAATCGTTGTCTGTTTGCAGCACAAGCCTTGCATTATGGGAGGGCACGTTTTCTTGAAGCAAAGGCAGAATTTGAGTGCGCGCTAGCCCTCGTTTTCTGGTCACAGTCTTTCTTAGTTTGGTATAGAGATCTGCATAATATTGCCAATTAACCGTGTTGCCATGAGGCAGGTAATTATTCAATATGACACCTTACATGTCCAAAAAATTCAGCATCCCTTTTCTTGCAGATTTCTTGTGCTCTTGGCTTGACATTTGTTGGTGAGCCTGGGGTTTTCAACTGAATGCTGGAAATTTTGGATTCTGGGTCATAATTGTGAACCCAAGTCTCATCTACTGTCACCATGGTCGGCAACATGTTTTTCGACCGACACATTTCTGTTCACATGTCAGCAGATGCGGGACCCAGCGGGCACACACTTTTCTCACGTTCCGTCTGTTGTGTAAACTTCTAAAAACTGTACTTTCATTCAGTTTTGCTGACCTAGATATCTCTGCAATTGTCACTTTCCTATCCTGGTCAATGGTTTACTTCACTCTTACAGCATTTTTAGCTCTGTACTCTGAGGATGGTCTACCCGATGTTGGAAGATCAGCAAGATGGGAACGGCCACACTTAAACTGTCTACAACCATTTTTTACAGAAGCATATGATGGACAGAATTCCTAAAAAATATCGATTCCATGTCCTTGTGCATTTCTGTAGGTGTTTTTCCCTGCAACATCAAGAATTTTATCACAGTTCTGGCCTCTGATTTCTCCATTGTTTTGACAAACCGTTAGAGTTGCAGATCCAGTCAATATGGTATGTTGCGCCATGCACCATACCGGGCAAACCGGTCAAGGAGGGAAATTCATACTTCTCAAGTTCATTCCAAATTGAATAATCTACATATTTTCTAAATTTAAACGTTATACTTCTACTCCTGCATAATCAGGGAAAAGACCTATGACAAGACCATTGTATGATACACACAATTTATAGACATACAATAACATTGCCTTACAAATATCGATGCCTTTTTAAGAGAATTAGGACATTGATCTGAAATAAACAAAAACGAAGAGGACAATAAGAAGAAGACGACGAAAAAGAAGATGAAGAAGAAGACGACGAAAAAGAAGATGAAGAAGAAGAATAACACGATGAAGAAGATGATGAAGAAGAAAACAAAGAAGAAAAAGAAGAAGTATAAGAAGTAGAAAACGAAGAAGAAGAAGAAGAGAAGGAAAAATAACAAGGCGAAGAATATAACAGTGATCTACTAAAGTATTGAACATATAAGCAGATGGAGGCTGCGAGATGAAATTCAGAACGAGAAAAGAAATGTCCCAATATGCCTTCACTAACCTGAGTCAAATAATGATATTTAAACACAAAGCCCAGAACTAACCAATTAGACTATTATTATTAGACATCATTTATATGCTGGAAATCGAGTTTCTTTCAGACTCAATATTATGGGAGTCACGTTCTGTAAAGGACAAGCTACCGAATGATGATGATGTATACTCAACATTACTGTATGGCATAGAAACATGGACAATGAAAAAAACAGATGAATGATTATTACTCACTATTAAATATTGATATTTACAAAAATGTGGCGCATCACTTGAAATGAAATTAATGTAAAAAAATGTAGTCTTGGAGAAATGAGTGTGTTAAAGCGAACTGATGGACGAAATCGAAGTCAAACAATTAAGTGATGTTGTTCAAGTCAAAAGACATATACATTTGCTAAACATTACATACAATTGAAAGTTAAGGAAAAGGTAGACTTGCCATTATTAGTCAACGCTATTAGTTGTAGGATACAATCCAAACATGAACAAGAAACAATATGACGTATTCGACCATCAATGTTAGAAATATATAACTTTGGAGACACCCTGCAGTTGATCGTCTATGTAGAAGTGGCATTTGAACTGGACTGAATTATTCCCTCTTTCTTTATTTGTAGCTTTGTGTCCAAATCTGGAATTCTTATTTCAACAGTGTCGACTTCTTAAGTGTTGCTAATCGCAGTTTGACTAGGATAGTAGATTGACACACAAACCCCCGAGGCATCGATATCTCTAGCTACGCTATCCACTAACACAGTAGCCGTTTGTCTGCACCTTCGAATACACATAAGCAAAGAGGGACACAGAGTTTACATTTCAACACAATACACATATCGTTGTTGCTAATGTCGCTTCTGTGTTTAGTATTTAAACTCCCTTGTCTATAATAAATTACATATAATTATAATATAACTAAATGCATTTATGGTTTATTAAAGTTACCGAGATGTATAAGTCCAAACAGTAATTGTTACACACTTACCTTTCAGTGCAACATACTTGACTATGTGATTGGGATATGAACAGGTGTTTCAGAAAACCAAATAATGGTTGTGTGCTTCAACAATATGCTATCTACACAGATTAATTGTCACGTTCAAACGTTGAAAGGGACACAACCAACTTTAAATGTAAGAGTTGTTCAGAATGGTTACATTACTCCAGTCAGGAGAAAAACGAAGAAGATGAAGTAGAACAAGTAGAAGACACCACAGGAAGTCTCCTGAAGACAGACAAAGAGAAGGGTCTGAGTTTTTTTCAGTCGATCTGTTGCCCAGACTGACAAAAGCGACAGAGATGCCCGTCACGAAACTCGGAAAGGCATCTTAGATGCAGCCATCAGAGAAGAGGCTTATGTAGACCTTATCACCGAGGCGGAGGTCGCAAAAAGCCTACGTACCAGCAAAATCACTGCCCTATGCCCTGATGGAGTATAATATTGCTACATCAAGCAGTTAGATGAGACAAAAATAAGAAATATGGTGAAGGAGTTCAACCACACTATAGAGAGGTCGTCTGTGCCTGAGGACCGGCTTCATAGCTATCTGTGCCAACTGCCTAAACCTGGGAAGAACTCCACGCTTCTCAGCAGCTATCGAATAATCATCATACAGAATGTATATGGCAAATTGCTCGAGAAGATAGTGGCCAGGAAAATAATGGCCTACCTTGAATGGAAGTAGATTCTACCTGATTCGCTTGGCATCGAAGGAGACCTGGGGTAACGCTGGGACTTTCGCGTATGATGTGTATGGGGATTTCCAATCAAAGCAAGAAACAGTCGCGGTGGCACTCGACCTGGAAGACGCGTATAGCCGTGTCGATTTATGGGACTTTAAATACATGTCTGAAACAGTGGGGTTTAAGCCCATGGCTGGTTAGTTGGGTATCAGCTGCCCTGATGGAAAGAACAGTTGCTCTACGCGTGGGATCGTGGACATCAGAACCGTCCAGGACTGCTTCAAGGGTCTCCGCTCTCACCGGTGCTATTCAACATTTACACAGTAAAAGTGGCCAATATTCAACCCACAGGGACAGGACGAACGTTGACATTTGCCGATGACATCCTAACGTACAGGACTGTCTCAAACAGGCAAGAGTTGTTCAAAGACATCCAGGAAACCTTGCAAGGAATCTCACAGTGGTGCAACGACTTAAGCTCCAAGATCAATCCGACCAAGGCCTGCATGATATGGTGCTCTTTGAATAATTCTATAGTAAAGACTGAACTTCCGGGCATAAGTTTTGATGGTTGCACCATTGACAGGTGCGACATGTTGAAATACCTCGGAGTGACTTTTGATCGCAGTCTCTCCTATATTTGCAATGTTGACCGCATCGTACAAAGATGGAAGAGAGGGTTTGGAGATCTCAAGACCATGGTAGCTGCCGACTTGTGACAACGCTTCCTGATCATTCTATATCGTCAGATCGTGTTGTCTGTCATCGATTACGGACTAGGCATCCTAACGCTATCAAAGACACAGTGTGAAAGGTTTAAACGCGTCGAGAATGAAGATATGCGATTGGTTCTGGGCTGCACTAGAGATACCCCGATTGTGATGATGCGGTACGTGTTGGCATTGTTATCGATGACATCCAGACATAAACTGGTACACCAAAGCCTATATGCGTGTCACCACAGACACGCGCCATCCTCTGTACAGTAGTATCTCAGACATCAAGGGATCAAGAATCAAGAGAGGGTCGTCATGGATGGCACAGGCTGAGACAACAATCGGACACGTCACTCCAGCCGAGACGATAGTCAAAGGGGAAGAATGGGTCCACATTGGTAATAGAATGATATAGTACCAGAGAGTCATCATTACCTTAGACAAGTAATATAGAGAACGGAGCGACGGGAGAGCAGAGCAAGAGGTGAATCAGCTGATAACTGAGAGCACCCAGGAGAGTAATGCCGTCATATACACCGACAAATCAGTGCTGCGCAGGGGGACATCAATCTGGGGTTTCTCGGCCCGATTGAGAGGACATATCGTTGCTGAGCGCAGTAAGACATACATGTCAAAAACCTTCAGTATGAGAATGGAGATGAAAGTAGTGACCTCAGCCCTGACATGGATATCTGCGACTTCTATAACAAGGGCGGTAACAGAAGCGCAAGACGTACTTCAGAAGGTACAGAAGGGATGGCTTAGGTAAGAGTGGATATGAGCTGTTGATGCCTCAAACCTCCAAGGGTTGACATGGATCTACTGTCCTACTCATGCCGAAGTTCAGGGCAATGAAAGAGCTGACATCATGGCTTCATAAGCTTCCATCATGGGCACATTAGTGATGGATAGAAGTGACATTTTGAAGTCAATCAATGTCCGCCTGCTAGATAAAGACTCTGCAATAGATGAAGCAGCAATCCACAGACTGCAAATTTTCGACATTAAACGAGGTTCGAGCGCAGTATGACACATGAGAGGACGGAGCAGGTGAGCGTTCGACCAGCGAGCTACAGGGAACTTCAGCATCCATACCCTACACCATTATCTGAGAGTAAGACTGAGCACCTATGTGTATACCCGGAGTGCAGTGACGTCGATTCTTAAAAACGGAAACATGAGAAATAGATCGCGTTCGCTCCGCGGCGGCAAGATCATTATTGTTATATTTATTATTAGTATTATTGTTATCATTTCTATTGATTAACACCCCTGAGCGATTAGCGTTCGTGAATTATAACTGTCAAGTGGTCAATGGGATCTTAACATCCCTGAGCGATAGGCAATGGAGATTAAATACATAATCTATTCACATCAAGAAAACAATTGTGCATTTCATTAATGCCGGTGTAATATTTGTGGAGCAGTAGAAATATTACAAAGTGCAGAAAGAAACCACATTTGTTTTGAAAATTGCTTACTTCTGACATGTAGAAAGCAAGACAGAAGTGATAGCTCTGATACCTCATGAGATTGCATCCTGATACATTCACTACATGTCTTTTACATGTATATCTATTTACAAGACACGGGATAGACCACTTGACAGACGGATAGACAATATTCTTCCTCGCTCGATTTCAGACCTCAACTTGAATGACTCTAACGATGTCAGCAGTCGACTCAAGGCTATGTACACTTCCTTATAGCTTCTTGTGGAAGGACACTGGCTGTTCCCAAATGCTACTTCTTGTGTCGGTATACAGTGGGCAAGACTACAAAGTATGTTCTGCCTTCATGAAGACTGTGCCTCAGACACAACGGTCTGTAGTGCCAATCTTGAACTTGTTGGACAGATGACATCTAAGTCTGTTGTGCCAATCTTCAACTTGTTGGACAGATGACATCTAAGTCTGTTGTGACATGTGCGTAGCCAGAGAATGATCGCCTGGGGAGTTGATGGTAGGCATCGTTTTCTATGTGGTCCTTTTTTCCATTTTGCACTGTACGTTGCTCTGATGAATGCTTTAGTCTAATTGTATCTGATTTCTGTATCACTCTGCTGCAACATTCCTCCCCCTCTGGCGAGTCTGTCCGCCTCTTCGTTGCCTGGAATGTAGCAGTGGACTGGTATAAACTGAACTATACTTCTTTTTAAGCACTGGGACAGTCGTTCGAGCGAGCCTGCCAGAGCACCGAGTTCATTTGTGTGCTGGTTCTTGAACGCCATTAACACTGCGGGAGCGTCTGTGAAAATGATTACTTGCTTTTCTGCCTTCTCCGTATGGTCTATAAGGGTTTCAGCTGCTTCTCTCGGGGCACCGGTTTCGGCACTAAAGTTGTTGCAGTAACTCCTAGTGGTGGATAGATGATATAACATAAATCATATAAGATCACATGATCACATGAGAAGAGGTTGAGCTGTTCCGATGAGCGACCCAAAGCTGACTGCGGCTTCAGGGCCAGCCATCCATGGCTGTCTAGACCCTTCTAAACATCCACGTGGTGATTATCGATAACAGAGCAGACTGGCTAGAGAAAAGGAATCGAAGAGGGAATGCTAACCCAGTACCTTAAAAATTCCATGCTGAAGTCGGATGTATCGGATTGAAATGTGCAAATATCGCAGTCAAGCTGTAAACTACGACATAACGCATTCCGTTTTCCGGACTACATCCTGCTTCTTGCAAAAATTTTTTTTCAGGTCTTAGTAGCCGGAGTTTGGGAACGAATGACGAAGAAGAAGATATAGGACAAGGAGCTTTCCATCAACGACATTACGCGCGCGGTGCAAAATAAGAAACATTATTTCATGATATGTATAAGCGCAGATGTGGGATTCCGTTACGAAATGGTTAAGCCGCTGGCCTCTTGATCAGGTGGTGTGGGTTAGACTCCGGACTTCGCCGTTGTTTTCACTGGTGTTTGGTGGGGAGTCCCCTGCATCTCGTAGTCGCCCCTTAGTCGTCTTGTCCTTGACTTGCCACTCGGGTCGGGCGGCTCGAGACGAGAGAGTGAGGATAAAATATAGCGCAGTTATTCCTTACTAAAAATAGCGCTAGCAAATAGATTATGACATCAACGTCTACGATGGACGGCGGCGTTTGCCTTTGATTAGCGGAGAAGTGGGCTTAAAACAAAAATTCGGTTGAAATTAATCTATAGTTTGGATATGCAAAATCGTATCGATTTAGTAACCTCGATTAGCTGATAGAAAAAGCTGGGACTGTTTGCCGGAGAAGAGCAGACGATAGAATAAGGGTTACACAAAGCATGTTAAAGGGAATTCAGGCATTTTTGCAAAATAAGAACTGAGAGCATTACCGAATCAATGCATGTTTGAAAGTTCTATTTTTAGACCGCTTAAATGATAGTGTATATCTATCTATCTATCTATCTATCTATCTATCTATCTATCTATCTATCTATCTATCTATCTATCTATCTATCTATCTATCTATCTATCTATCTATCTATCTATCTATCTATCTATCTATCTATCTATCTATCTATCTATCTATCTATCTATTCTATCTATATATCTATCTATCTTTCTACCTATCTATCTATCTATTTATCTATCTATCTATCTATCTATCTATCTATATATATATATATATATATATATATATATATATATATATATATATATATATGTATATATATATATACACACACACACTTCTATCTAATGATAAAAGCTATACATTTGTTATTTGAGCGTCAAACACGGTGTATATTGCAGAACAATGCCGTTCAGGTAGATTGATCTGAAGTCCGTCCTTGCTGTTCATGTATGCTATTTAGACCCATTATGGTGCCTTATCTACTGAAGGGAATATGTGGAAACCTCGAGGCAGCAAGTTGTTACCACCATAAATCCTTTCTAATGATTGTTCTGCGTAGTGTTTTTCTTTCTTTGGCCATCTTTCTTTGTCCACTTGGCTTCCACATCTTATACTGTAAGTCTGTTACAATTCATTTCAAGGACATGTCTTACACTGTTCGTTCATCATATTGGCAAAAGAAACTTAATGCCGATTGAACTCTTTCCTTATCTGCTTGTTTGTCTAAAATTATTTCCAGCCAATGTTAATATTTTTGTCAGATATTTTTTTGTACTAGATCATTCAGTCTATGTTGAAGAGTTTGGGTCATTATCCAGCTTTTACATCCATATGTTAATACTGATATTGGGTTGGAGTTGAACATCCTTTACTCGATGTACTTGTTCAGTGTTTTAGATTTCTAGATGCTTGTGTTTTGGGTTAAATGCGAGTGAGACCAGGTCTTTCGAGAGACATCAGTTGCTTTGCTCAGTCCTGCCCTTCTCGAAAAGTAGGTGGAATGTTTATCCTTATGTAATATAATTCCCTTCATACCATACTTGATTACTTCAGACAAGCAGGTCTCGGGAAATAGTTATATTTGGATAGAATATTGTATGCACTTTCCGTTGTTAAGTCGAATGAGATAATGACACCCTTGAGGTTTCTCATGCCAACTCTCCAGCACACAACTCCAAACACAGAAGCACATAATCGCACAACTCTTGTATTTTAATATGTATAAACTTCGAAACGTTTTTCACGATAGTAAATGCCTGCCTAGCTTTTTCATTCCGTTGTTGACGTGTATGTCCGCTCCACCATCAGGTATAACTGTCCTTCTAAGGCATGTACATGTTTCTTTCGTCCGCAATTCTTCATCTACTTCTTTCATTGGCCCGTTAATTCAAAATATTCAGTGTCATGACTTTGCCTTTTTATTTTGATATTCAGTCCAACTTGTTGACCGAACGCTTAATCTGCCCTTCTTTCTCTGGAATATGTTTATGTGTACTGCTGTTCAGTTTGACTAACACCATATAATTTTTTTTATACGTTATCAATTCAATTTAACTCTTCCATTCCGGAATTATTTCGCACGCAGTGCCGGGATTATTTTTTTATCATAGTTTTAGACAGTAGAGTGTAACTCTTTCATGCTAAATTCTGTTTGGATTATTAATTTGAACATGCACATAATATATATATATATATATATAAATATATATATATATCAAAATATGTGTCTAGGACACATTAATATAATTGATAATTGGTATTAATAATAATAACAAACATACAATTGGTCTAGATGAAAAATAATTATTAAAACTAAAATGTCGAATCAGAATTCCGGACAACAAATATGTCAACCTGGCAGGTATCGTCAAAATCTGCTTATAAATTATTTCAGCAGAGCAGAAACTAGCAAGTAGCATGTGTGCAACGCTTCAGCATCCAGTCAACAGAACAAACAGGATAAATTATTATGATGTGCATATATTATCTATTGACAGGATACATTGTTTACAAAAATCAATCATCGTTTTCTGGTACTATTTTTAAACACTGCTCAGATTTGTTTTAAACCGTGTATATTCCCTACAGTAGATTTTTAAATTTACAAAGTTCGTATATCATGTTACTTGACAGTCATATCCTTCTCATAATGCGCCCAGTCATACTTGATTGTAAGTAGAGACAATGTCACACACTATACGGCAACTATAAATGCTGCTCGATATACTTGTATATTATAATGGAGCTATTCATAAACTATGTTCCACAGAAAGTCTGAGAATTGAATTTTAGAAATCGGGATAGAATATCCTCATTTAGAGCCTCGAGTCCTGGACTACTTCATCTGGACATGCAGCGTCTTGAATCCTTCCACCTGCGCAACCAGAGGCGCATCCTCTGGATCTTCTGGCATGACATGATTTCTAACAGTGAAGTAGTTCGACGTACATTGTCTCAACCATTGATCGCCGTAGTCTTCTCTCTTTGGTCACGTTGTTCGCCTTTTTCGGGAAGTCCCAGCCCACGAGATTCTCCGGCAGGTTGTAGGGGCAAGTTACGTGAAGAATCCGTACTCATCCTGGTGACAACCGTGGGGTAGCCCTTGTAAAACCTGGCTAAAACAGATCGTCCGTCACCTCTACTAAATAACTGCAGGTCGGCTGGGACTGACCATCAGAAATGGTCATGGACATGTACATTCGAAACGACAGTACACTGTCGTATAAGCGTACTATTGAATTGTTGTGTTTGAAATTGATTGGCAATTTTCAATGAAGAGAGCGTGACATTTTCACCAAAACCGCCATGTGATGTACCCTATGTGAAAAGCTTAAGAGAAATCGGTCTAGAATAATATGTTGAAGAAACAGCGGCTGAAAGGGACATTATGAACCAGCGCTGGATTGTAAAAATGATTATTTAAGACTTCTAAATATACAGTGCCTTACCGAGAGTCCAAAATTATCATTCACGGCCATTACAATAACCTGTGAAAAAAGAGATGCACGTGACCAAATTCACCAACTTCAAGGACAGCAACAAATCTACTTTGTGTCGCCTGAGAACAGGCCACTGTAATACTGCTAAGTCACTTCTATCGGTTTAAAATTTGCTAAACAAGAGATTGTCCGTGTGCAATCAAAATACACAGAACATGTCTTTCAAGACCGCCCAGCGCTCACAGACCCACCATCGACAAATCTGAGACAAAAGATGTGGGGTCTGCCGTCCAGATCTAGATAAGACTGAACTTCGCCGCTTAAGTATAAGCAAATATCTTAAAGAAAAAGATGAAAAAGAAGAAAACAATGAAAATGAAGAAGAAGTAGAAGTAGAAGTGCAAGACTGGATAAACTGGACGAAGTTTGTTACTGCCATATAAGACCCCATCAGGCGTGATGATCATTGACTTGCTTTGCAAGTCTGTCAGCACGGATCTTCAACGAATTATATATTCAGAAGCAGATTTATCTTGGAGAATAGTATCTGTTGATTGCATTATTGGATCGCGTTTATAATTAAGTTAAGATTCATTCTTGGTTCTTTTGGGGCAATATCGTTGAAATGAATGATTTATTGACCTCAAAAATGAGATATTGTATATTAATAATATGGGCATACCAATATCATGGTGACCTCTTTCCGATGTTGATGCTGAAGTACATGAGCCAGGCGTTAATAAATTGAAGGAGTTTAGTATCAGCTGCTAGTACCATTCGCTGTTTACTGATAACTTTATATGTAAGTCAAGCAGAGATATATTGTTTGAGAAGACGATTCAAGTTAATGTAATGCTAGCGAGATACGAGAGTAGTCATGTGTATACCATGTCCTGTTTCCTGAATAATACTGGAGAAACTGAGAACCTGCCTGTACTGCAGTGATATCGTTACTTCATAACAACTAACTTACTTACTTTCTGTGTCCAAGGACCATATCATACAGAGTTCATCCAGTAGTCACCGACTTGAATTGTCCTGGCATTCACCTCCAGCATGTCGCTCTTGTATAATGTACCAGGACAGTTGGAAGAAATCAGCAAATGACTTGGATATTGCACCACACGGCAGGCACATATATCGCCCCCTGAGAAACCCTATCTCTTCATGTTTTTCCTATATTTTAAAATATTTTAAGTCGCTTAATTGTCTTCCAAAGTAAGTAGCGTAAGTGATGTCCTGGGGCCAAGAAAACGATGCTTTTATTTGAGTCTTGTGATATACTCCTGGTGTCAAAACATTGTGCATCTAGTGTCGTTTTACTATTTCTCTCGTTCAACTTTAGCAGCTACGCTCCTTCATGTGAAAACTTGGCAATTGTAAACTATCTTTTTGCAGCGGGGGTGAGTTTTAGGCATTCTGACACTTTCCTGCCTGTCTCGTGTTTTGCTATTCCAACGAGTTACGAATGAGGGAACCGCTTAGCGCAGTGGTTAGCGCATTGGCTTGGCATCTGAGTGGTCCTGGGTTCATTCTCCAGTTGAACAGGAAATGTTTTATTCAGACCGCAACGGCGCCCGGGTCGACCCAGCCTTAAATGGGTACCGGTTCAGTCTAGAAAGTAAAAGAGAGAGAGGAGATTGCTAACGCCCTCATATAGCCGAGCCTTTGAAATGTGAGATCGCTAACATCTTCCACCCCTACAGCAGCAATGCTGTGGGTTACTTTTATAACGAGTTTATAATAAAAGCATAAAAGAAAAAAACATAGAAACCAAACACAAGTAAAACAATTCATACAAATCAATTCACTTCCCCATGATACTGTCCGGACACGCCTGACTCAATGTAGTAAAGAAATTATAAACACTGATTTGTCCACAATTGCCTCGCATGTTCCCGGGAGGAAAAGACTGCACCCAAATCTCCAGGTTCTTCTCCATACATGTGCATATTAAGTCAGAGACTTTGCTAATGTCAAAATCTCTTAAACTGGTAAGATACAACAAAGCTAGGGGCAGCCGTGTCAATCTAGTGCCTGAAAGGTAGAGTTCAGTAAGGTGTTGTAGGTTGGTGAAGGCATCTGTTGAAATCTGTGAGATTGGGTTATAATTTAATATTATAGACTGTATTACAGAATTGTCCGGAAAGCTATCAGCGGTTAATTGCATTATTAAATTATGTTCAAGATCGATTGCTGTTATCGATGGAGAGAAATCAGTGTTTCTAATCAATTTGATAGAATTCCAACCTATGTATAGAGAACTGACTGACTTCGATGTGGACACTACAGATGGAATGTTAGGAAGTGAGTTGTAGTCGAAATTCAGCTCGAATACGGCAGATGGCACAGATCCTGAGTTTATGTCGAATATTCCATTGTGGGAAAAGTCTAAACTTCCAATTTGCGATAGAAAATGAAAGTCCGGAATCTGGGTTAGCTTATTAAAGTCAATATCTAAGTCTCGCAGGGAGTCTGCGTAAGGCTGCAGGGAACTGCTGAGCTGGTTAGCGTCTGAGATATTGTTGTTGGTCAAGGTTAAAGAAAGTAGTTTGCTTTCCTTAGGCAGCCATGCTGTGTCGACGATTCCATTTTCTTGCATAGATAACATTGTTAAGGATGTTAACGTTGTTAATGCCAACGGTATGGCTGTGAATCTGTTGCTGTCTAGAGTCAGACTACTTAAAGTATCCGCCAGAATGTAGAGACTACCATCTGGAATGGACGAGATAGAGCTATCGCTTACGGTGATCTCTGTGAGGTGTGAGAAATACTGCAACCAGGTAGGCCAAGTGGTCAGGCCGACATTGTCAAGGTACAGTATGGTCAACGTTTGGCCAATTTGTATCATTACATCCTCATTCCAGTCTTGTATATTAACCTCGGAGATGCTGAAACTTGTCAGTGCGTTAAGATACATCATGGCGGTCGGTATCTTTGTAAAGACGGCGTTTGTGAATGTCAGGGACTCCAAAGTGGAGGCCGATTCATTGAAAGCTGCATCATCTATTGTTGCTATGGGGTTGTTGGCGAAAGACAACGACTTAAGATCATCGGGCAAGCTCCCGGCGGCTACTGTAGTGATACTGTTGATCTGAAAAGAAAAATTAAAATAAAAGTGATAACATTGGGGAGGAAAACCAATAATGGCAAGTTACAGTTACCTCGAGATCCGGTATGTGAAGTTCGGGCTGCCCATTACTTCTCTTTCTTTTCTGTTGTTCGTTATATGTTACCTAAGTGTTGATAAAATATTCATACCTGCATGGTGATCGGTGTCACGAACAAACATTCTTTGTTTACAACTCTTTACCTCCATGTTTCCAATAATTCCTTATAATGCGTTATAACCATGACAACAACTGTATAGCTAGTTAATCAATAAACGGTGGACTTATATTTAAGACGAGATGCAAATACGGACATGCGATTGTATTAACTAAAATCCTTCGAAAAAGTTTGCTACATGTCTGTTTCTGGGGGTTAGAAAGGGGAATAAAGAATAGCAGCACCTGAACATGCAAATTGAAAGTGGGAAGTAAAAAGGCCAGACATGGGACTCGCTATGTCATTCAGTAGAAATTATGAGACTCCAAAAAGTCAGCAGCATCTAAACGTAGAAACGGTGCGACAACATTAGTTCAATGACTGGGCAAAACAATGCAAAACAGCATGACCAGTTCAAAATTTAAAAAAATTTAATTTAAGACGCTTGTTGCATGTAAATAATTTAAGAACAACATTTTCTAAAACAAAATATATATTTACCAAAGCAATTAAACAAAACAATTAATTTATTAGAACTATACATATACCAGAACGATTACTTAAGCTAATCCATGAATTGAACACAGCTATACATCCGTAGTAGTTAGTTTTACTTCGACCTGTTCTTCGCCAAGTTGTGACTTCCGTTACGCAGGTCCTAACTCAGGATCCAGTCTTTTCTCTTTCCGGCACTGGTTGTCCAGTGGGTAAGTAGTCTGCCTGTTGTACGGTCGTGTGTGTTGTGCTTTTCTAGTGAATCTCGCCAGCGAGTTGGGGGTCGTCGCCGAGGTCTCTTTTTGTTGCGCGGGTACCACATGGTGGTAATGGTACTCCATCTGTTGTCTTGTCTTCTAGCTATATCGCTTGCCTAATGGTGTTTCGAATAGTTGACGTGCTGTAGGAAAACTATACATTTATCAAAGCAATTAAGCAAAGCAATTAGTTGATCAAAAATACACATTTGCCAGAGAAATTACTTAAACTAAGTAATGAATTGAACAAAACTAAACATTTGCCCTAGGAAATAAATTGAACAATTAATTTATCAAAACTACGTTTAACAGAGAAATTATTTTACAATAAAAGCTATACATTTACCAAACCAAACAAACAAGATGATTAACTGACCAAATCTATTCTTTATCAAAACAATTAATTAAACAAAAAATGTATTGAGCAAAACCGCACATTTATCAAAGTAATTAACAAAACAATTAATAGCAGAAAACTATATACTTATCAAAGCAATAAATAAACAATTAATTGAACAAAACTATACGCTCACTAAATTAGTAAATCAAATAATAGAATGCATCGATCAAAATTATACATTTAACAAAACAATTAATTATACAAAATTGATTAATGTCACGAAGCGCACTGTCCTTCCGTAGAACATTGTTGAATTAATGTAAACATCAAATACTTTGACAAACCGGAAAACAAACAAAATATTTTCGAAGAAAGCACACGTTACCCCCAGAGTAGAGAGAATAGGAACGCTAAATTAATCTTAAAAGGAAAATAAACTATACCAAAATTACTTACTGCTAGAATTAGGTAAGTATGGCCCGAAGTTGAGGAACTAACTAATTGTGGAATGGCTTTCAATCCTAGGTCTTCGCACACAATACTGACACTATAACATTGACATTCCTGTAACAAGAACAATATATATTAGTTGCGCAAAACAGATGATGTTTTAGTATATTCATAACAAGGATACCCCCTTCTTTATTGCTAGTTAGTTCGCATCCGATGATGGCGACATTATCAGATGGTTTTGTTTTGATGATGTAACTTGCGCTGCATTTGTATTATATTGATAAAGAAAATGCGCTGGTCATCAACCTCACTCTCTTGTCCCGAGCTACCTTAGACCAGTAGCAAGACATATGTCAAGACGTCTGGAGGTATCTCAGAATGCAAGCAATCTGGTCCCACCTTTTTTCAGAACACGTCGCTTGAAAATTGCTGCATTCGACCGCTAATCGTTTGCGTTCATCGCTTTGAGAGGTGAGTGCCGTAGCTCTCGATAACATCACTAACCGAGTAAGCGATGTGTCATGGACATGTTACTAACCGGGTAGGACCCAATCTCTCCAAGGCGATGAGTTAGTCCATTACTATTGGCTCGTGTGTACATTTTCTAGCCGATACTACTATTATTAATATTACTACCTATACTGATTCCGTGGCGAAGTGGTTAAGCCGTCGGCCTCGAGATCAGGTGGTGTGGGTTCGACTCCGGACTCCGCCGTCTTTTTCACGGGTGCTTTATGCG
This sequence comes from Ariolimax columbianus, assembly GCA_036924085.1. Classification (NCBI taxonomy): domain Eukaryota; kingdom Metazoa; phylum Mollusca; class Gastropoda; order Stylommatophora; family Arionidae; genus Ariolimax; species Ariolimax columbianus. The sequence goes on along the minus strand of JAVGWX010000020.1, from coordinate 16,996,027 downwards.
GAGTCTCCCACATCTCGTAGTCGCCCCCTAGTCGTCTTGTTCTTGACTTGCCGCTGGGGTCGGGCGGTTCGAGACGAGAGAGTGAGGATAAAAAGTAGCACAGTTAATCCTTTCTAAAAATTGCGCTAGCAAAATTAATTATGCCATCCTCGTCGAAGACCTTTGCTGATACTATTACATAATGAACTGTTCCTACTTTTGCTGCCATGTATGTAATTAACTAATACTACAATTGCTTTATTGCGTGCAAGAACATAAGTGTGTAGTTTTATGCTTAGCTGTTTGTTTGTTTGTTTGTGGAACACGTATCCTATTCTGCAGTGAGCTGGCAACTTGACAGGGATTACAACGGGCCAGGGCTTAAAATGGCGGATGGACAGAAACAAATATAGGACATGTTCCTTGTACGACCGCTTCTCCAGTCAACCCTTCTGTAATCGGGCATGTGGTGCATGGATTAGGGAAGGTATGAGAACCAATAACGGGAACTGACCCCGCCACCTCACATAGGTTGAGAATTAGTACACGAAGAACTATCTCCATCTCCTACGGCATTTATGGCAATGCGACTGACCTTAATCTTTAAAATTGTTAAACTTCTACTGAGGTGGAAGAAGAATCTAAACACAATTTATTACAGTTAACACAGCCTTTACAGACTAGTTCAATAAAACACCTCAGTGAACAATGCAATCAGTTAACTCCTGTTCCCTGGATCGAGCTCCGTCCACAACCTTTCACTGGACATCACTTGTATTACGCAGCATGGAAGTCACTAAATATACCCTGAACTGGTGTATCATGATGTAGAAAGAATTTAAAGAGATAGTGATACAGGGATGATGAGTGAGACACGCGACTGTGGATCAATATAAGACCTAGAGCACTTGTTGATCAAGCCAAAGCTTCTAAAAACACGTAACATGGAGAGAGTAATGTTACGAAATCCATGGGACTGAAAACTGTAAACATGATAATTGACGAAAGGTCAGGACAGGGGAAGTAAGTCCTGTTGCTCAGTACAGATCGGCCCAGGACACGGGGAAGTAAGTCGAGGTGCTCAGTACAAATGAGTCTAGGACAGGGGCAATAAGTCGTTGTGCTAAGTACATATGGGCCCAGGACAGTGGAAGTAAGTCCTAGTGCGTAGTACAGATGGGCCCGAGACAGGGGAAGTAAATCGTAGTGCGCAGTACAGATGGGCCCAGGACAGGAAATGTAAGTCGTGGTGCACAGTACAGATGGGCCGAGGACAGGAGAAGTAAGTCCTGGTGCTCAATACAGATGGGCCTAGGACAGGGGGAAGTAAATCGTAGTGCTCAGTACAGATTGGCCCAGGACAGGGGAAGTAAGTCGTAGTGATCAGTACAGATGGCCCAGGACAGGGGAAGTAAGTCGTAGTGCTCAGTACAGATTGGCCCAGGACAGGGGAAGTAAGTCGTAGTACTCAGTACAGATGGGCCTAGCACAAGGGAAGTAAGTCGTAGTGCTCAGTATATGAAACAAGTTAACTATTACCCCTACTCCTATTAGTACTCATGTAACTATTGTTACTAATACTACAATGTTGCAAATGTTTGATTACTATTTATTGTAATATAATTATTGTCAATGCCATATACATGGAGAGGGTTTCCATATTATTAAACTAACGATGTTTTCTGCATATTTGTGTCCATAATTGTTTTCTCAAGTAAGAGTATATTACCACAGTCACATGTGCCATTCTTTATGAAACCTTCACCAGTGCATTTTTTTGGTTATATAATGCTGACTTTGTGGCACTTTTATATACGAAGAGGCTGGTATTTCCATGCCCAGCTCTATTTAGTCGCCTTTTAATACATGTATGCAACTGCAATGAGTCTGATAATTATTCACCAGTATGGGACCATTATGAGTAGGGAATGTCTAATCCCAAAGATCCTATTTCAAAAAACGGCCAACATTACACTTTTTGTTAGTGAATTCGACAGAAATCCTTACCATGAATATTCCATGGCATCTGCCACGACAAGATGCACGCATTTCTTAATCGTCCAACTGACTCCAACATTGCAACAACAAAATAATATTAATAGTATTTCAAAAACGTTTACTGCAATCTCAAAACAGTAGGAGATTTTACCATGTTAACTCCACTGAAGATTTCGTTTACCGGGACATTAAACAAAACAGCGACTCGCAAAGCTACCCTGACATCATTCGAACAGTTGGTCTGAATGCCTCATCTATGAACGACATGCGTCAAGTCTGGAACCAGCTGAGGCTTTCACTCACAACCAAGCCACAAATATAAACACACTATGCAGTATGCCTTTGATACACACTTCCACAACCTGGGCTATCTGCAGGATGATCAGAGGCGGATTGATATTTACACGTGTGTCACCAGAAGCGGATTGATACTTACACGTGTGTCACCAGAGGCGGATTGATACTTACACGTGTGTCACCAGAGGCGGATTGATATTTACACGTGTGTCACCAGAGGCGGATTGATACTTACACGTGTGTCACCAGAAGCGGATTGATACTTACACGTGTGTCACCAGAAGCGGATTGATACTTACACATGTGTCACCAGAGGCGGATTGATACTTACACGTGTGTCACCAGAAGCGGATTGATACTTACACGTGTGTCACCAGAGGCGGATTGATACTTACACGTGTGTCACCAGAAGCTGATTGATACTTACACGTGTGTCACCAGAGGCGGATTGATACTTACACGTGTGTCACCAGAGGCGGATTGATACTTCCACGTGTGTCACCAGAGGCGGATTGATACTTCCACGTGTGTCACCAGAGGCGGATTGATACTTCCACGTGTGTCACCAGAGGCGGATTGATACTTCCACGTGTGTCACCAGAGGCGGATTGATACCTCCACGTGTGTCACCAGAGGCGGATTGATACTTCCACGTGTGTCACCAGAGGCGGATTGATACTTCCACGTGTGTCATCAGAGGCGGATTGATACTTCCACGTATGTCACCAGAGGCGGATTGATACTTCCACGTATATCACCAGAGGCGGATTCTTACGATTATGTGTTTTGGCCGGGTCTCATACGACAATCACCCTTCATACACTTCTGCCCCTTCCTCCAATATAACACTCACTACTCTAAACAGTCGACGTAAGTCCCTATCTAGACATGTGGTCTGCCTTGAAGATGTTGCCCTCATCATCCACATCACCATCGTCAGCATCATCATCACCATCATCATGATCACCGTCAAGTGTCGTCTGTGCATCGGAGGTTAATGGTAATGGCTCTCCAGCTTAATTTCCGTGCCAGGTGAGGCTGTGTCCCGACCACATCTTGATATTGTCTGTCCATCTGTACCTTTGCCGCCCTTTGATTGTCTGCCCTCCTCCCTCTAACTCTTCCCTCCAATATAACTTTTTATCAGACTGTCATGCCACTGCTCACCAGCTCTTAAACCAGGTGGTCCACATCAAGCACCAGAAGCGACCATCTCCATCATGGTCTCATCCCCGCGGCAGTCCAAGCACCACTTGACATGGTCAAATCGGAGACATCCTCCACATTGCATGCGACCTGGGATTCATCCAATCATCCTGCTCGTTGACATTTAACACGACGGGTATGTGTTGCCACAATGACCTACCTACCTGCTAGCAGCGATCAAGAAGAGTAGATCCTCATAAAGTCCCGCGTGTGCAAGGGCTATATTCTCCTTACCTTCCAAAAACAACATTACAACGAGCAAGAATACACCCTTTGCTTAACTTAGAAGGATAATACATTACGACCTTGTATGGACAGTCTGCAAAAAGTTTCGAAATCCAGAGAAAAGTGTAAAATAAGAAACACGAAAAGTATGTACGCATCTCCATTATGTAGTTTTACTGATAAATCTGCAGAAGAAACAAAAAACAATGTATGGCCATGAATGAGAAAAACACAAGGGCGTATTTTTACCTAATTTTGTCAGTAAAATTATGTTGAATTCTAAAAGGTCAGTCCCTTGTCAACACGTTTCGGGTGAGTTGAAGATAACTCTCCATTAACTAAGCTGCAGACTATGTCAGGTGAGAGTGGTCAGTTCCCTTTCTTGCTGTTTTTAACCTTCCCCAACTTATACGTCAGATACCCATTTACAGTTTTACTCATTTATAGTTTGGTATACTGGATGATCGGTCGCTCAAACCACTGCCCTGAATGTGTTTTAAATCTTTCCTTGAAATCGAGCCCCGCCTCGCTGTATTCCCAGTCTAGCAAGCCGGCTCACTGTCGACTAGGTTACACACTGTTGAATTATATAAGACATACAAGTTGATAAAGTGCCAAGACGGAAAGTCCCCTCTGGGATGAAGTGTCAATTGTATTAACTTTCAGCTGTTTCTGTGATGGTGTAATTTAATAGTGTCATTTATCGCATGTTAGTTGTGCATGCATTTGCAGTAAGGTAAACTGAAGCGCCTGCTATCTCCTGGAAAGTTCTTGAACCCTTAACTGCAACAGTCCAAACACACTTACCTCTCTGCCACTCGTACCATTAATAAATCGCAATTTGTTTTCACCTAATTTATGTATTCCCCAAGGCGGTGTGTGTTGCACTGTGGTTTTTATTTTTAGCCTGTCGGACCAGTGCATCTTCTTCTTCTTCTTCTTCGTACGCAGTCAGACAGTAACCATTATTTTTTCGAAAAAAGCGGCGGTCATCCTGAGGCTGTCGACACTGCCATAGAGCTTGTCTTGTGGTTCCACTGGTGATGACCACATCTGCTCTCTCTGATCCTCGTATGTCGGGCAGTTCTGCAGCAGATGTTCAGCGGTCATTTTCCCGGTACCACAAGGGCATTCGTCGGTTCCACCTATCTTCAATTTGTTGAATAGGTGGTACCTCAGTCTATTGTGGACCAGTGCATCTGACTTCAGCATGCATTTTATGTAACGGTCTACTTCCTCCTGCATTTTCTAAGGGTTTGCTTCCTCGTGGTAACCGTCGATGCTGTGATGGAGATCAAACCCAACACCTTAGGGTCGTGAGCCGTGTCACTTAACCACTAGCCCATTCCATCCCATTATAATAAAATGCAATGATTTACTATTTCATTTACTTCTCATGTGCTGATATGCAATTGTTAATGACGTAGAAGAGGAAAATAAACATTATTCTTTGACTAACTAATACTAATAATAACTACACTGGCCACTAGCTTTTGTCTTGCGGAATCACGGTACAGAAGGAACTGACAAGACCACAGGATGTATTTCCTTTTGCTCCATATTTGACCTTAAGATTAGAAGCAGATGGCTCAAACCAAAATGCAATCATCGGCACACCTGAATAAACAAAGCCCACCTGTACACATTAATATACAAATTTTACCGGTACGCCTGTATATCCAACGACCATCGGTCCACCTGGCTATACAGCGCTCATTTGTACACGTACATATCCTACAACACCAGCCCACATGTGTATCCGGTGACTACGATACACTTGGACAGCAACAATCGGTACACCTAGATTATCTAACGACAACTGGTACGCTAGGATATCCAAACACACCGGCAGATCTGGATATCAAAAGACTGCCGGTACCTGGATATATACCGGTAGACCTGAACAGCGACCATTGGAACACCTGTATATCCAACGACTACTAGTACACCTAGATATCGAGCGATCACATTTATACCTGTACATCCAAAGCCCACTGGTACACTTGGATATTCAACAACCATTAGTACATAGGAAAAACACATGTCGTTCACCTGGACATTCTTCTTCTTCTTCTTCTTCTTCTTCTTCTTCTTCTTCTTCGTTCGTTCTCAATCTCCCACTACCAAAACCTGAGAGGGTAAGTAGCAGAATGTAGACCAGAGAACGGAATGCGTTGTGTTGCAGTTTACAGCTTGGCTGTGATATTTGCACCTTTCGGTCCAACACATCCGACTTCAGCAAGCATTTTTTGAGTACCGGGTTAGCATTCCCTTTTCGATCCCTTCTCCTTAGCCAGTCTGCCCTGCTGCAGCCTATTATCCAGAATCACCGCGTGGAGGTGTAAAAGGGTCTTGGCAGCTTTGGTTCGCTAGCCTTGACGCTAGCAGTCAGCTATTAGTTGCTGACCACTGCAGCTCATGCCCTGCTCAGCATCTTGATCCTACCTGGACATTCAACGACGATGGGTACACCTGGACAACGACCATCAGCATACCTGGATATGCAACCACCGTCAGTACACCTTCACAAGGACCATCAGTACACCTGAATATCCGACGACCACCTGGACAACTCTCTACCGTACACCTGGATATCCGACGACCACCTGGACAACTCCCTGCCGTACACCTGGATATCCGACGACGACCAGTGCACATAGAAAACGAACATCAGTACTTCTGGATAGCCAACGACCACCAGTACACCTGGATAACCAACGACCACCTAGAAAATACACTACGGCACACCTGGATATCCAACGACCACCAGTACACCTGGATAACCAACGACCACCTAGAAAATACCCTACGGCACACCTGGATATCCAAACGACCACCAGTACACCTGGATAACCAACGGCCACTTAAAAAATACCCTACGGCACACCTGGATATCCAACGACCACCAGTACACCTGGATATCCAACGACCACCAGTGCATCTGGACAGCGACCATCAACACGCCTACAATTCCAACGACCACCAGTACATTTAGACACGGCTATCAGTACACCTGTTTGTCAAACAACCACCATAAAGTCCTATCGCTCTCGAGTATGGAAGTCAAAGACTCCAACTGCATAGTAGTTGGAGATTTCAACAGCCACTCGGAGAGATGGGGATACTCTGACACAGACAGCAGAGGTGACGAAGTGGAAGATTGGGAGATAGACACACATCTCTCCCTTATCAATAGGCGAGAGGATAGCCCTAGATTCTATTTTAGAACATGGCATACCACCTCAACTCCAGATTTGGCCTTCTCCACACAGGACATACACCATAAAATAGACCGCCAGGTGCTAAACCAACTGGCAGGTAGCGACCACAGGCCGATCAGGCTAGACATTGATATGGAAGTAGGCCCACAGGAAACAAAACCGCTCCCACGTTGGAATTACAAACGAGCTGACTGGGACAGATTTGCAATCCTGACAGATGGGCTGTGTGAAACCATCAACACACGAAACAACAAAATGAAGCCCATGGTGGAAAGCCTAAGCAAGGCAATAATGCAAGCCACCACTGAAACCATCCCAAGAGGGGCTAGGAAAAACTATAAGCCCTATTGGAATGATGAGTTGCAGAAAGCGGAAGATGCAGTCACAAATGCTAGGAACATGGCAGAGCAAGAACAATCTATGGAGGCAAACATCGCCCTCAAAGCCGCCACGGCAAAATACAAATACACTCTCAAGCAAACAGCAAGAGAGAGCTGTAAAAACAAAACGGAAAGCCTAAACCTGGACAAAGAAGGGAACAAGCTATGGAAGCTAGTCAGAGCCATGAATGACGAAACCCCTTCAAACAAACAAATTACCATCAAGCAGGGCGAAAACTTGCTCACTGGTAAAAAAAAGCTGCAAACGCTTTTGTCGATCACTATGCCAGAGCAAACCACATCGAGGTCCCTGCAGATAGGCATACAGACATTAGTGAAGAGCTGATGGGGCTGGGCCAAAAAGCGAAGAGGAAACTGCTATCGGTCCTGAACCAAAGCTGGAAAAGGGGAATTGTACCCCAGGCATGGAAAGACGCAATACTGGCAACAGTACAAAAAACAGGAAAGGACAAAACAGATCCAAATGGATATAGGCCCATCAGCCTACTGAGCTGTGTCGGCAAGCTGATGGAACGGATGATAAACACCAGACTGATGTGGCATCTGGAAGAAAAACGAATACTAATTCCACAGCTAGCCGGCTTTAGACAGCACAGATCCACTGAGGACCAGGTCATCCTCATAGCCCAGGAAATAGAAGATGCCTACCAGGCACAGAAACACACAGTAGCTGTTTGGTTGGATCTGGAAAAGGCATTTGACAAAGTCTGGAAAGATGTACTTAGAGTCAAGCTAAGAAGAAGTGATGTTTGTGGGAAAATGTACAAGTGGATCAACCACTACCTCAAAAACAGAACGGCCAGAGTCCAAGTACAAGGGCAGATGATCAAAAAGGTGACACTCGAGCAGGGAGTACCCCAAGGGGGAGTACTGTCACCCACACTCTTCCTGGTGTATATAAACGACATTACAGAGAATATACCAAGAAGAGTCCATTAGCTCAATGTTTGCAGACGATCTGGCTATGTGGACCTCTGAAAAGAATCTCACCATAGCAAGAAATCGGATGCAGCAGGCCCTAACATCGCTGGAAGAGTGGGCGAACTCATGGCTGGTCAAAATAAACGAGGAGAAAACCACGTGCACAATATTCTCGCTTTCAATTAAACCCCAAAACACAAACCTAAGTTTAAATGGCAAATTTTTGCAGCCAAACGACAACCCAAACTATCTGGGAGTCACATTTGATCGGCGCATGACATGGAAAAGTCAGATCGAGAGAAACCGAATGTGAGCCAGAGAAAGAATGGCAATCATGAGGAAACTTGCTGGCACAAGCTGGGGAGCAGACGAAAGCATACTAAAGAAACTGTACACTAGAAAAGTGAGACCAGTTCTCGAGTATGGCATTGCGGCATGGACAACAGCAGCAAAGGCGAACTTCGATAAAATTAGCAAACTTCAAAAACAAGCCATGAGAGTTAGAACAGGAGGCATGAAGTCAACGCCAATTGTAGAACTTGAAAAGATTACAAAACTGCAATCCATGACCGATAGAAGAGACTGCAGAGCCCAGCTGCAGTCAGAGAAACTCAGAAGACTGACTGACCATTCAATGCACCAGAGACTAAACAATTTGGGAAATGGGAAACTAAAGCGAAGAAACTTTGCAGAAATAGCCAAAGCAAAGATGCACGAAGATCCCATAAACGCACTAACAACACCAAAACACATCACTACTGTACGAAAACCTACCTGGAGGCAGGATATATTTCCAGAGGTGGTAGAAAATATACCAGGTATTGCAAACAAAAACTGCCAGACTGAAAAAGAAAGGAGAGATACTACCCTAAGCTTTATATCGAAAAACTACCCAAGCATGGACTGGACCCATGCATACACCGACGGTTCTGTAACAAACACTGCACAGAACGAAGGCGCAGGAGCATTCCTGAACCTACCAAATGGCAGACAAATAACACAGTCATTCGCTACTGGTAAGTGCACAAGCAATTTCAGAGCGGAGGCAGAGGCACTGAGGGCGGCAGTGGAAGAAATGGTGACACACAAAGAAAATGAAAGCCATATAGTCCTGCTTACAGATGCTTTCGCCGTAGTCATGGCGCTAAAAAGCCAGAAAAACACTGAGCTTAATGACTTAAGAGCAGCACTCTGCCAACTGTGCCAGCAGTCCGCACCAAAAAGGGTAGTGGTACAGTGGGTCCCATCACACTGCAATATCCAAGGCAACGAGGAGGCAGACAGGCTGGCAAAAGAAGGTGCAAGACTGACACAAACAGATACTAGTATGACGTACGAAGAGTCAAAACGGCTTATCAAAGCCAGATACATGACCAAATGGGAAACCGAACATACTGGTTACACCAAAAACGATGCCTATTACCAGTTGAACAGAAGAGAGCAGGTCGTTGTCTTCAGACTTCGCACTGGCCACAATAGACTGAGGTACCACCTATTCAACAAATTAAAGATAGGTGGTACCGACGAATGCCCGTGCGGTACCGGTAAAATGACCGCTGAACATCTGCTGCAGAACTGCCCGACATACGAGGATCAGAGAGAGCAGATGTGGCCATCACCAGTGGAACTGCAAGACAAGCTCTTTGGCAGTGTCGACAGCCTCAGGATGACCGCCGCTTTTTTCGAAAAAATAATGGTTACTGTCTGACTGCGTACGAAGAAGAAGAAGAAGAATTCACCTCGAATTCGTTTCTAGATACTGCAGGACGGTTTTTTTTTAGTCTTTCCTCATAACTAGAATTCTGAACGCCCACTATCAGCTTTGTCGCTCTTTTTTGTATTCTTTCCAGCATGTTTATATCCCCTCCATGATAAAGACTCCACACCTGTACACAATACTCCAATCTAGGTCAAACTAATGCTTTATACAGTTTGACTATCACTTCCTTTCTCCGATGTTTATTGTTCTTTTTATCATACCTAACATTGCATTTGCCTTTTTTCACTGCTGCCTGAACTTTCCCACTCACCTTACTTGTATGACATTTTATAACCCCTAGGTCCCTTTCCTTATTTATCTTTCTAATATTGTTTTCTCCCATTCTGTAATTGTGTTCCATATTGGATCTACCCATGTGGATGACTGTACATTTATCTACATAAAACTCCGTTTGCCAGCTTACATACCATTCTCGAATTTTATCTAAATCAGACCTCAATATATCCACCTCTGCTTTAGATAAGACATGACTGCATAGTTTCATGTCATCAGCAAATTTTGCAATATTGCAACACTGATGGCACTGCGCTCCAATTCGCAAGAAAGCAAAACGAATCATCAACATATGGCTGCGTCAAATTTGTGATCAAACTGTATCTATATTTTAACAAATGAAGACAATACATAACAGAAGGGCAACTTTACATTTAGACACGGCTATCAGTAGACCTGTTTGTCAAACAACCACCAGTACATTTAGACACGGCTATCAGTACACCTGTTTGTCAAACAACCACCAGTAACCTGGATATCTAACGACTACCAGTAGATATTGATAATGACCATCAGAACACCTAGATATCCAACGACCACATGAAAACAAGGTACATTTTGACAACGACCATTTGTATACCTGGCTATCCAACGACCACCGATAGATATGAATATCCATCGACCATTGGTACACCTGGATATCCACCGACTGTTGGTACATATGGATATCCAGTGATTTTTGGTACAACTGTATATCCACCGACTATTTGTACACCTGAATATCCACCGACTATTGGTCCACTTGGATATCCACTGACTATTGGTACACCTGGATATCCACCGACTATTGGTCCACGTGGATATCCACCGACTATTGGTACACTTGGATATCCATCAACTATTGGTACACTTGGATATCCACCGACTATTGGTACACCTGGATATCAACCTACCATTGGTATACCTGGATATACACCGACTATTGGTACACTTGGATAGCAGCCTACTATTGGTATACCTGGATATACACCGACTATTGGTCCACTTGGATATCAACCTACTATTGGTATACCTGGAAATACAACGACTATTGGTACTTCTGGACATCCACCGACTATTGGTACACTTGGATATCAACCTACTATTGGTATACCTGGATAGACACCGACTATTGGTACACCTCGATATCTACCGACCATTGTAGACCTGGAAAACGATCACCGTACACCTAGATATCTAACGACCACCGTACAAAAACATGACTAAGGCCACATTATCACAATACGATTGCCTCTATTCAACTACAAATGACCAGCTGAAGCAATCCACCTCCCTCGTTGGCAAACTTTATTCGACCATCAACAACCGAAACAGCCACATGAAAACAGTTGTTGGAAACCGTAATAAAAGGGGGGACAACATGCAGCAGATGAAACCATTCACAGCAGAAATTATGAATGACAAATCTTTCTGGAGGAAACAATTACAAAATGAACAGATGCCAGATTCATTCACAGTATCACATTACATTATCATCGGAGTCAGTCCGGCTGATGTGCCGTATCCGAGGAAGCCAACACTATCATGTATGCGTCACTATCTTTCGCAGGGATGTACCAATGCAGGCTTAGGTCTTCAGTTAGTCATCTCGCAGTTACATAGGTGGGTGACCCCGTCTACATGTATAGGCATATGGCAACCATAACGTTGTTCTGCGTGTCCATTTGTTGTCAGTCATGCGTACCACAGTTCCAGGCCAACGATGATTGCGTAATATTGACAGACGCATTACAGAGAAGAAACAGTTAACTTAAGCCAACTGCTCTCAATGTCATCAAAACACTATATATAATAACATTGAATCAGACAACAAAAGATTATTGGACATACACATACATAAATACAATATTTCTACGTAAATAGGGAAACAAATTTTCGAAACATAAGTTAGACTCTGAACAGTGAAGGGTTTAAAGCCAAGCAAATTACAATAGCCATATAGAGAATAAATACACATACAATTAATAAGATTATAATTTAATAGAATAAGGATAGAGAGATGGAAATAGAAATACGATGAAGAGAGGCGATGATAGTGTTGGGAAGGAATAACAAGTTATACTTGCAATGGAAGCAGATGAACACAATGCTGCTTGGCTCTTGTAACAGTCATTCAGGCAAAAGAATTCTACATTATCCGGCCCATCTCTTGGGAATTAACAGATGGTTTCATGTGCGAACAAGTACTAATGTTGTGATCCAAACTAAGATAGCGCGGATATGAACAAGCACATCTAGTAAAGACATGCACACAACGGCAGTTGGGACGTTCAGATTGTGTGAAATCTGCTTCAATCATCGCAATAGAAAATGGTGAAATGGACCAGAATGACACGGGCTGAAGACGTGCTCCGAAAACAATAAATTAACAAACATGTCGATATGACAGATCAAGTTTAACCACCATCCAAGAAACTGGTTGTATACAGACTCTGTAGAGTCTTCTAAACCAGTATAAAGATGTTAAGTTAAGAGAAACACAGAGAGATCGAGAGAGAAAGACAGCACAATAGTCCTCTTAGTATTTCTCTTATTCGATCTATTCTTCTACAGAGGCTGGTGCCGTTGTGCAGGTCACAACTCTGGCGTGCGCTGGATGTAGCCGGGAGTAGAATGTCCTGCTTAGCTGGCAAGGCTCGAGCAGATTATTACTCTGCTGCGTTGGGACAAGTACTGCCGGGGGTGGTTGATCGATGTGCGAGTCTATCTTAATAGACTCAAACACTAGAGGGGACGGCGTGGGCTAGTGGTTAAGTGACACGGCTCACAACCAGAAGGTGCTGGGTTCGATCCCCATCAAAGCACCGGCCGTTACCCGGAGAAGCAAACCCTAAGAAAATGCAGGAGGAAGCAGACACTGGCAAAAAATTAATCATTAGTCGGATGCACTGGGCCGACAGGCGCAAAATAAAAACCACAGTGCAACGCACACCGCCTTGGGGATTAGAGAAATGAGGTGAACGCAAAAAAAACAAAAACAAACAAATAAACAAACACTAGAGCAAAGTAGCCCCGCCGCCTCTTAACAAACCACCTAACCATGACCGGTGTTATGCTATGTCACACATCTAGTCGTCTCTTATGCGCCATCTGTGCTACTCTTAACAAACCACCTAACCATGACCGGTGTTATGCTATGTCACACATCTAGTCGTCTCTTATGCGCCATCTGTGCTGCTCTTAACAAACCACCTAACCATGACCGGTGTTATGCTATGTCACACATCTAGTCGTCTCTTATGCGCCATCTGTGCTGCTCTTAACAAACCACCTAACCATGACCGGTGTTATGCTATGTCACACATCTAGTCGTCTCTTATGCGCCATCTGTGCTGCTCTTAACAAACCACCTAACCATGACCGGTGTTATGCTATGTCACACATCTAGTCGTCTCTTATGCGCCATCTGTGCTGCTCTTAACAAACCACCTAACCATGACCGGTGTTATGCTATGCCACACATCTAGTCGTCTCTTATGCCCTATGTGATTCAGTGGTGCTATTCTTGTTCACGTCATACACAACGACCCAGACAGACCACTGCGGGAACAATAGACAGCTATTTAAAGAAAACACATTTTCTTTTATGAATGTGGATCTTGATTTTTCTCAATCAACAGATATCGGATTTCTCGATAAAACTCACGCTTAAGCTTTGGGCAGTGACATAAATTCAGTTAACTGAAAATACAAACAAATAATATTAAACATTCACTATTAAGAAGACAGACACATATCACATCCACTTTATCAAATTATCTGTTTTGCCAGTTCAATAATTATGTCGTATGTAAGGAAGACAACAATATTCTGTAGGCATTCCGATTATGGGGAGTGATGTTCCAAACTGACATGGGGCGGCCCCGTTAACGTGTACATCCACATACATACATACATACATACATACATGCATGCACGCACGCACACACACATACATACATATATACATACACACACATACATACATATATACATACATACATACATATATTCATACATACATACATACATACATACATACATACATACATACATACATACATACATACATACATACATATACATACATACACACACACATACATACATACATACACACACACATACATACATACATACATACATACATACATACACACACACATACATACTTACATACATACATACATACATACTGCCCAAAATGTTTGCATACAATGGTTTTGGTCTCACTATAAGTCGCAACAAAACAATGTTGCTGGAACAGGATGTAGATGCCACTCCAACTCTTAACATCGATAATTATGAAAGGGCAACTGTGCACCAATTGACTTACCTGGGTCCTTTATCCACGTCATGCTCTCTCTCTAGACCCTAAATAGACAATCTCATCGGCAAATCTGCTGCTACATTTTCTTGTCTTACAAAGCGTGTTTATTAAAACCAGATATGTATAATTAAAATCAAGTTCATGGTTTGCACTGTTTATTACGTCAGCTCGCGCCAGTGTGGTAGCAAAACTTTGACAGCTTATGACAAACAAGAGCGAAGGCTTAACACCTATGTTGTATGAGATCCATTATTGAAATTGCACGAAGAGACAGAATCTCAAATGAAGAGGTCCACTCTCGCACCGGTCTGACAAGCATGCTCATTCTTCCTATGAACTGACGACTACAAAAAATGGTCGTGTTCGTCAAATGGAAGAGGAACTCATTCCTATTAGTATCGACTGTGACAGGTCGGCCGATGGAATAGGTACAGTCGGCTGATCATGGCTGAGGTTCAAGGATGTGTTCGAGCGGAACTTGAAGGAACTGTTCATAATCGTAACATTCCGAGAAGACGAAGCTGCAGACCAATCCAAGTGGAGATGACTGAAATACTACAACTACTACTGTTACTACTACTACTACTACTACTACTACAACAACTACTGTTAATACTACTACTGCTACTACTACAACTACAACTACTACTGTTACTACTACTACTACTACTACTGTTACTACTACTACTACTACTACTACCGCTACTACTACTGCTACTACTACTACTACCACCACTACTACTACTCCTACTACTACTACTACTACTACTTCTACAACTACATACGATAAATAATGCTTTAATTCCAGATCGTTCCAATAAAGCTATGTTTTTATAAACCCACCGTGTACTCTAGTACTATCTAGAACTTGCAAAACGTATGCAGTCAAGTTCACCTTTTTGTTACTCATTTCTTATCGCAATAAGTACACTGTTACCTACTTTTAACGCTGATTGTATTTACGGCTCGGGCAAACTATAACGCAGATAGTATTCATTATGTTTACAGCTCTCTATCCTTGTGAAGATAAGACATATTCCCGTTGATGGCTCTACACGTTATTTTTGGTACCCTCAATTAGAAGAAGAGACAGGTAACTATTAACGTTTTGTTATTGTTCATTTTATTGAATGCACTTCTCTTGTTTCTGCAATTTTAACCCATTACTTATCTTAGTATTACTGTTTTCGTTTATTTTTTTTGTCTCAACCTCTTATTGCTGCTTCATTTTCTGTGGTTTCAGAGATTTTTATTTAAGCTTCAATCAATATACATCGACATGTGTGTATTTTGTGTATTATATAGTACCACATTTTCAATCAATTTTGGTTGATAACAAAAAGGGATTTTACTTTTTAGAGTTTTTAATACCCTTAGCAAAGTTATGAAAATGTTCATATACAATACACATTAACATTTAAATAACAACTTGTCTAATTACTCATAATTATTGCAGATAAACATAATTATTATGTATATGTAATCTTTACTGCTTTGATTTTCGAACAATGCAATACAATGCGCTTAGACGACCAGGGCCCGTCGCGTCGAATGACCTTGTCCACGACCACGTCTGATGGCCGTGTCCCAGGTGGTCTGCAGTTCTAACGGGGAGGTGGCGATCTGTTTTAGCACAGGTGTTGCGAGGGCAGCCCCTAATGAGCACGGTTTCTTTCCGTATCTCGCCTCAACTGTCCGTCGGAGCATCTTGTGGGCTGGGACTTCCCCTGGAAGGGCGAGCCACGTGACCGAAGAGGGAGAGACAAAGGCAATCAATCGTTGAGACAATGCCTGCAAGCTGAGTACGTCGAACCACTTCACTGTTGGAAACCATATCATGCCAGACGATCCAGAAGATGCGCCTCTGGTTGCCAGGTGGAAGGCCTTAATGCGCTGCCAGTCCTGCTGTAGTGATGTAAAGGACTCGGAGCTGTTCAGGAGAAGGGGGACAATGCAGGAAGTGTAGATACGAAGCCTGGTCTACAGGTAGAGCCTTAGCTTGGACCAGACTTTGCGATCGAGTGCATGATTTTTTTAGCGAAAACGTGTATAAAATATTTAGGGTTGTAGATTGTTTGTTGATAATCTACTTTGCTTCTACAATTCCATATTAGGTAACTGAAATGTGTTAAAAGTCTTAACAGTCTATTTTTAACACGTCTGTCTGTTTTTGTGATAATGTTCAGCATGAAGGCTCTGTACATGTCTAAGTGGGCTTGTGTGTGGAAGGCTCTGTACATGTCTGAGTGGGCTTGTGTGTGGAAGGTTCTGTACATGTCTGAGTGGGCTTGTGTGTGGAAGGCTCTGTACATGTCATCTTGGATGTGTGTGCGTGGAAGGCTCTGTACATGTCATCTTGGATGTGTGTGTGTGGAAGGCTCTGTACATGTCTGAGTGGGGTTGTGTGTGGAAGGCTCTGTACATGTCATCTTGGATGTGTGTGTGTGGAAGGCTCTGTATATGTCATCTTGAATGTGCGTGGAAGGCTCTGTACATGTCTGATTAGACGTGTTTGTGTGTGGGTGTGTGTGAGGAAGGCTTTGTGTATGTCTGAATGTACGTGTGTGTGGTTGGTTATGTATATGTTTGATAAGAGCCGCGCGTGTGTGTGTGTGCTGTTTTCTCTGTCTCAGTGCTACTTCTACTGTTGCTTCTGTGTTTACTTGTTGCGTTTCGCTCTCTTGTACTTTTGTTCCGCTCCATTCTCAAACTGCCTTGCATATGCTTCTCTTATTTATATTTGCTTTCCTTCGTCTTTTAGTTCTGTTTGTCGTTCTTCTTGCTTCTCTTGTTCGTTTTCTTCTTCTTCTTCTTCTTTTTTGTCTTCTTTTTCCTCTTCTTCTTCTTCTTCTTCTTCTTCTTCTTCTTCTCTTCCCCTACTTCTAATTTTTCTCCTTCTGCCTTTTTGTGCTCTACTTTTTCATGAATCCAATCACAAGCAAATCGGTATTGTGAGCCGTCCCACTAATCACTTCGTCACTTCGTCACAACGCCCCACTTCTCCACGCCCCCACATACTCCCACTCCCCCTCCCACTGATCTGAACGATATCGATACCACTGTCTAGGTAGTTACTTTGATACAGTACATTCGTCGGAAGCTTATTATTAAGAATTTCTCCTCCTTAGCCCTTTTCGAAACGAAATGGACGCAACCATCTTTACACCAGTGATCATATTATGTTCTTTGTTATGGCTACCAGTGAGCGTGTGCCAATCTGATTGTATTTACAAGGTAAGCTTTCATTTAATATTTTAGTTAACACTTCGAAATTTGAATTTTTATAAAAGCCAGAATGTTGAAGGTGGCGGCTCATGCATTGTTATTTTTCATATGTTTAAAGTACTGTCTTGATGCCGTTGAAGCTGAATCACCCGGCAACCAACGTTGGTGAGATCTCTTTATATATGTCACGAAAAAAATTAATGAAAAAAATGTTAAAGTTGATTAAAGTTAAAATTCATCAAAATTGTTTAATGAGTATGGTCAGATACCACACCGACACGAGAACACAAACAAAACATACGTTACGACCAATAGGCCTTCATCAGGGACAACAAATAACAACAATACTGAACTAGCAAATTAACATATAAAGAACAAATAGTCTACTTATCTGATAGTAGACCCAGTCTGTCTAAGTGACTGGTTGAGTTGGAAGCTCGACTGAAAATGAAAGTGGTGGTCAAATAAGGTGGCCAGGAGAGCGTAAGAAGTGAGAGGGAATGGGCCGGATAAGCCAGTGGTGGAACTTAGTAATTTCTTAGGCCAAGCAGATTTACGAATTCAGGTTTTTAACGTGAATTTAACAGCTTGGTCATTCCAGCCATGGTAATACGGCTGAGTGGTGTAGAGCATACGAAAAAGTGACATAGTCCAGCTCCAAGCTACTCAACGAGCGATGGAGCGTAGAACACTGTCCTATTCATTACGAGATCACATCCACAATATCGCCACCAGCAATCAAATCTGCTTCAATGACGTCGTAGATACAGCGTTGATTAGAAAGTACAGATCGTTAGGTCACGTGGTACCCATGTATGTCAATAGATGGACACGTAAAGTGACGTCATGGTGTCACTACACCTATAATCGTCGACCATGACATCGACCAATGAGACGGAGAGATGGCCTTCAACAGGACCTGTTTCCGGCATGGACTTAAACGCAAATGACAAAGATGAATTTAGATGACATTTGGCTACCTGACATTGGCAACATAATGTGCCTGAAGGAACACCAGGATTATATTATTATAGTATAGATTCCAGGTATATTGTTGCCTTATGCTCTAAATATATTGAAGTATGGATAATAAATGTGTTAACATCGTTTATAAGGTATCAGTGAAAGAACTGTTCCATAGTTAAACTACTGTCCCAAATCAGAATATACTGTCCTGTATCAGAAACTATTGACCCATAGTGAAATTACTGTCCCATATCAGAATCTACTGTCCTGTATCAGAAACGATTGTCCTATAGTGAAATTACTGTCCCATATCAGAATCTCATGTCCCGTAAAAAAAACTATTGTCCCATAGTGAAACCGATGTTCCATATGAGAATCTCATGTCTCGTATAAAAAACTATTGTCCCATAGCGAAACTGGTGTCCCATTTCAGAATCTCATGTCTCGTAAAAAACTATTGTCCCATTGTGAAACTACTGTCCCAACTTAGAATCTCATGTCCCGTATCAGAAACTATTGTACCATAGTGAAACTGAAGTCCCAAATCAGAATCTACTGTTCCGTATCAGGAACTATTGTCCCATAGTGAAACTGCTGTCCCATATCATAATCTTGTGTCCGGTATCAGAAACTATTGTCCCATAATGAAGCTCGCTGTCCCATATCAGAAACTAACAACGCCTGTGTCACCAAATCTGCATTGCATGTTTCAACTATATCTAGTCCTTTCTTCGAAAGAAAGGCTGTTTTATGGCCATTGTAGGGGCTGATTACAATGACATGGTTTTTACACGAGGAAGTTGCTATTTCCAAGCACAACCTTCGCTATTCATAATCAGCGTAACACCAAAAAATGGATTAAACTTAAGTAGATCCCAAAATCGGACTGTTGGAGAAACCTGCGCCTGGAAACAACTTGTCTTAAGCGACAAGGAAGTCGATAAATAGACTTCGTCCTGGTGTATCACACGCGGTGTAGGAAGAACTTAAAGAGACGGTGATATAGGAGAAACACAAGACTAAGACCGCCTAATGATCTGCCCAAACCTTATGGAAACATGCAGTATAGATGACATGTTGATACGGATTGACAAAGCAATCTGCGTGTTATAACATTGCAATGGAATCAAGATGCTGAGCAGCGCATGAGCTGCAGTGGTCAGCGACTCATAGCTGACTGCTAGTGTCAGGGCCAGCGAACCAAAGCTACCAAGACCCTTCTACACATCCACGCGTTGATCCTGGATAACAGGCTGCAGCAGAGCAGACTGGCTAAGGAGAAGGGGTCGAAGAGGGAATGCTAACCCGGTACTAAAAAAATGATTGCTGAAGTCTGATGTGTTGGACAGAAAGATGCAAATATCGCAGTCAAACTGTAAACTACGACACAAGGCATTCCGTTTTCTGGACTACATTTTGCTGCTTAAGCCCATTCAGGTTTTGGTAGTGGGAGATTGAGCACGAACGAAGCCAGGCCAAGCCATAACATTCCAATCATTATGTTTGGCACACAAGACAGGGTAAGTAAGTTATCATGTCACAATGTTACGGTGGTATTTGTTCTAATCTGTTCATCTCGGGCATCGGTTTATTGTAGCAGTACATACAATTTAGCAAATGCCTAGATGGACATACAGGCATATACGCTACTTCTATCTATCTTATCTTTCAGGAATGTTCTTGTTCTGGGACATTAATTTTGTGCACCGGTAAAGAACTCCTAACGTTTCCACAAATAGTCAGCTCAAACGTGACTGGATTTATTTCCCTTGACTTACAGGCAAGTTGCCCTTCTGTTATGTATTGTCTTCATTTGTTAAAATATAGATACAGTTTGATCACAAATTTGATCTAGAATTAGAAATATCTAGAAACGAATTCGAGGTGAATTCTTCTTCTTCTTCTTCGTACGCCGTCAGACAGTAACCATTATTTTTTCGAAAAAAGCGGCGGTCATCCTGAGGCTGTCGCCACTGCCATAGAGCTTGTCTTGCTTCGGTTCAACTGGTAATAGGCATCGTTTTTGGTGTAACCAGTATGTTCGGTTTCCCATTTGGTCATGTATCTTTCTTTGATAAGCCGTTTTGACTCTTCGTACGTCATACTAGTTTCTGTTTGTGGTAGTCTTGCACCTTCTTTTGCCAGTCTGTCTGCCTCCTCGTTGCCTTGGATGTTGCAGTGTGATGGGACCCACTGTTCCACTACCCTTTTTGGTGCGGACTGCTGGCACAGTTTGCAGAGTGCTGCTCTCAAGTCATTAATCTCAGTGTTTTTCTGGCTTTTTAGCGCTGTGACTACGGCGAGAGCATCTGTAAGCAGGACTATATGGCTTTCATTTTCCCTGTGTGTCACCATTTCTTCCACTGCCGCCCTCAGTGCCTCTGCCTCCGCTCTGAAATTGCTTGTGTACTTACCAGTAGCGAATGACAGTGTTATTTTTCTGCCATTTGGTAGGTTCAGGAATGCTCCTGCCCCTCCGTTCTGTGTAGTGTTTGTTACAGAACCGTCGGTGTACGCATGGCTCCAGTCCATGCTTGGGTAGCTTTTCGTTATGAAGCTTAGGGTAGTGTCTCTGCTTTCTTTTTCAGTCTGGCAGTTTTTGTTTGCAATACCTGGTATATTTTCTACCACCTCTGGAAATATATCCTGCCTCCAGGTAGGTTTTCGTACAGTAGTGATCGGTTTTGGTGTTGTTATTGCGTTTATGGGATCTTCGTGCATCTTTGCTTTGGATATTTCTGCAAAGTTTCTCCGCTTTAGTTTCCCATTTCCCAAATTGTTTAGTCTCTGGTGCATTGGAAGGTCGGTCAGTCTTCGGAGTTTCTCTGACTGCAGCTGGGCTCTGCAGTCTCTTCTATCGGTCATGGATTGCAGTTTTGTAATCTTTTCAAGTTCTACAATTGGTGTTGACTTCATGCCACCTGTTATAATTCTCATGGCTTGGTTTTGAAGTTTGCTAACTTTATCGAAGTTCGGCTTCGCTGCTGTTGTCCATGCCGCAATTCCATACTCGAGGATTGGTCTCACTCTTCCAGTGTACAGTTTCTTTAGTATGCCTTCGTCTGCTCCCCAGCTTGTGCCAGCAAGTTACCTCATGATTGCCATTCTTTCTCTGGCTTTCATTCGGTATCTCTCAATCTGACTTTTTCATGTCATGCGCCGATCAAATGTGACTCCCAGATAGGTTTGGTTGTCATTTGGCTGCAGGAATTTGCCATTTAGACTTAATTTGGTATTTTGGGGTTTTAATGAAAGCGAGAATATTGTGCATGTGGTTTTCTCCTCGTTTATTTTGACCAGCAATGAGTTCGCCCACTCTTCCAGCGATGTTAGGGCCGTCTGCATCCGATTTCTTGCTATGGTGAGATTCTTATTAGAGGTCCACATAGCCAGATCGTCTGCAAACATTGAGCTATGGACTCTTCTTGGTATATTCTTTGTAATATCGTTTATATATACCAGGAAGAGTGTGGGTGACAGTACTCCCCCTTGGGGTACTCCCTGCTCGAGTGTCACCTTTTGCTCATTTGCCCTTGTACTTGGACTCTGGTCGTTCTTTGTATGAGGTAGTGGTTGATCCACTTGTACATTTTCCCACAAACATTATTTCTTCTTAGCTTGACTCTAAGTCCGTCTTTCCAGACTTTGTCAAATGCCTTTTCCAGATCTACCCAAACAGCTACTGTGTGTTTCTGTGCCTGGTAGGCATCTTCTATCTCCTGGGCTATGAGGATGACCTGGTCCTCAGTGGATCTGTGCTGTCTAAAGCCGGCTTGCTGTGGAATTAGTATTCGTTTTTCTTCCAGATGCCACATCAGTCTGGTGTTTATCATCCGTTCCATCAGCTTGCCGACACAGCTCAGTAGGCTGATGGGCCTATATCCATTTGGATCTGTTTTGTCCTTTCCTGTTTTTTGTACTGTTGCCAGTATTGCGTCTTTCCATGCCTGGGGTACAATTCCCCTTTTCCAGCTTTGGTTCAGGACCGATAGCAGTTTCCTCTTCGCTGTTTGGCCCAGCCCCATCAGCATTTCGTTTGTTATCCCGTCTTTTCCGGGAGATTTCCTTTTCTTTAGTGTTCTCATAGCCTCTTCCATTTCGCGCATTGTTA
Organism: Ariolimax columbianus; assembly: GCA_036924085.1. Classification (NCBI taxonomy): domain Eukaryota; kingdom Metazoa; phylum Mollusca; class Gastropoda; order Stylommatophora; family Arionidae; genus Ariolimax; species Ariolimax columbianus. The sequence goes on along the minus strand of JAVGWX010000020.1, from coordinate 16,973,115 downwards.
ATTTGGCCATCATGTGCTCTTCAGGTGCCGTATTCATGTTGTCGTGCCCCTTTAGCTCTTCGCTAATGTCTGTATGCTTGTCTGCATGGACTTCGATGTGGTTTGCTCTGGCATAGTGATCGACAAAAGCGTTTTCGGCTTTCTTGTTCGTTTATAATTCCAACGTGGGAGCGGTTTTGTTTCCTGTGGGCCTACTTCCATGTCAATGGTTAGCCTGATCGGCCTGTGGTCGCTACCTGCTAGTTGGTTTAGCACCTGGCGGTCTATTTTGTGGTGTATGTCCTGTGTGGAGAAGGCCAAATCTGGAGTCGAGGTGGTATGCCATGTTCTTGAATATAAGCTAGGGCTATCATCCGGGATATTGATTAATGAGAGATTTGCATCTATCTCGAAATCTTCCACTTCGTCACCTCTGCTGTCTGTGTCAGAGTATCCCCATCTCTCAGAGTGGCTGTTGAAATCTCCAACTACTATGCAGTTGGAGTCTCTGACCTCCATACTCGAGAGCGATTGGTCTCTATTTGGTGGTCCGTACAGATTGAAAATGCGGAGCTTCGTCTCTTGAGCCATTATGTCAACTCCTACAATTTCTGCTTGTCCGGTGTGCTTGACAGATACCGCGCTACTCGGTATGCAGTTTCTGGTCAGTATCAGGACCCCTCCTTTGTGGCCTTCTCTATCGAGACGGAAGGTCTGGTATCCTCTGATTGAGAATTTGTGATTATTGTTGAGGTGCGTTTCCTCGAGGTGAATTAAAACAGGCTTATAAGATGATCAGAGGAACGGATAAACTAGACTATAACAAGTTCTTCAAAATACAACCACCCTCAAGAACAAGAGAACATAGCTACAAATTTACTAAAGAGAGGTCCAGATCAGATATTAGAAAATATTTTTTTATTCAGAGAGTGGTGAATGCTTGGACTACATTGCCACAGGAGGTAGTGGAGACAGGAATAATTTTAGCATTTAAGAATAAATTGGATGCGCATAACTTATAGAGCAAGGTAATGTAAATGAAACTGGTTGTATGCAGACTCTGCAGAGTCTTCTAAACCAGTATAAAGACGTTAAGTTGTGTTAAGCAAAGTTTACGCTTTTGAACAACGTATCTATCAGGTCATTAATTGCATGATAAAGTTGACATATATAAATATATATATATATATATATATATACCTGTATAAATATATATATATATATATATATATATATATATATATATACAGGTTTTCAGTTGCTTTTCTCTGCAAGTTTAGAAGTTACCAGGTCTGTATTGGAAGGAAACACTTCAGCTCTGTAACCTGGTGGTCAAGCTGTTAGTAATTTAAAAAAAGTAAAGTATCCCATCCAATACCCCAAAAACACGTCCACACCTTACACATGGAACCAGGTTCTTTTCCAGCAGCCTGGACAACATGTTGGAGAACTTTGATCATTATTGTTTAAGGCAACAACTTTGAATGGTACTACAGCTGGACTAACGCCGGCCCATCTTCATCAGGATGTCGGTAAATTTCAGAATCTCTATTTGTACAGAGAACAGTTGACGAGAATACCCCAGTACGATTAAACTTAGAACCAAAGAAAACAGAATAATCTTCCTGTAATACAATTGTAGATGTGTTATATACATTATATATATATATATATATATATATATATATATATATATATATATATATATATATATATATATATATGTAAATCTTCATCACTTTTGTTGTCATTGTTTTATTCCTCCATATTAGTACCTGTTTTAAAAAATTTCTGTATAGTACCGATGTGTATGTTATTGATATTGTTGATTTATTTTATTGTGTGTTTTTACTCATAATTGTGTGTTACTGCGCGCAACAGACGTATGTCTGCTGCTCACGTAGATGAAATCGTCGGTGGGGTTAACATGATGCCAAGCTGAGCTTCCATAAAACATGTGTCATCTCGAACCTTTATACAGCTACGAGATCTGGGCAGTCTTACATTACAGTCAGACAAGAAGCGGCTTGGGACCTTCCAACATGTACAATCGACGACGTCCTATCGTTGTCTGCCGCACAGCACCTAGCCGCCAGAACGTATCTTCAATGCTTGACCGTCGCCGCCAGAACGTGTCTTCAATGCTTGACTGTCGCCGCCTCTATTTCTTCTACCGCGTGACCCGGCTCTCTCAAGACATCCAGGCTCACCAGATTTTCCATTTGTCAATGAAAATTCAGGATCGGGAAAGACCACATCCCTCATGGCGTCGTCATCTTCTCAACTCTTAGCTGAGACATATCGATTTCATTCCATCTTCCATGTGTGGTACCTGTTAGTCTTCCATCACCGGTGGTCAAAGACGGCTAGCCTTTGTTGGATCCAATACTTACTCGTGTCTGTATATGTCTATCTGTGTGTTTCTTGTTGCCTGTGTGTTATGACATCTACGTGTAAAAACCATTTCCTGTTTGAACCACTGAATTTCATAGCTGGCATAGCGAGACTCACACCGTTCGGATCACTTCCGGGCATGGCTTCGAACTTAAATCGCTCACTTTACATCATGTGTTGTTATTTGTTATGATTTTTTATTTGTTATCGTTCGTTCTGTGTACCTGATGAAGGACTTGTTTTTAATAAAATCCTTGAACTGGCACCGAGTCAGTACTTGTTTTAATCAACTATATGTAATAGATGCATATTTACATCCACAGACCAACAATATCAAGTCAATACCTGCTGGACGTTTGCCTCCCAATATGCAAAATGTAAATCTCATGGGCAATCCTATAGAGTCAATAGACGACACAGCCTTTGATGAGTCTGCCGATACTCTTACGACATTATCTTTCTCCAACACAAATTTAACTGGGATTCCAAACGCCTTTAGCCATTTACATGCATTGACTGAATTATACATTACAGGTGCAAATATTTCTGATTGGAACGAGGCTGTAATGATACATTTAGGTCAAACTTTGCAAACTCTTCTTCTAGAAAACGTTGACATGACAACATGGCCGGTATGGCTACATGACTTCACCAGTCTTAGTGCCTTGACTATAGCTGGAAGCCCTATTTCGTCCCTTCCAGACAATGCCCTAGATTCTATGGTCAATAGCTTGACAAGCTTGTATCTTTATAGCAACAATTTAACGGTCGTCCCTAATGCACTTTCAAAGCTGACAAGTCTGCAACAGTTGTACCTAGATCAGAACCAGATCCACGACGTGTCTTACCTTCCCCTGGGAAGCAAGTTGACCTCTCTTGGTCTCAGTTATAACAAAATATCAGACGGAAAGCAACTTAGTAATAGTTTACGCCCCTTCGCAAAGTACTTGACATCTTTTAATATTGATAAAAATGAGCTGTCCTCCATTCCAGATTTCTCTTTCTTAACAAACGTAGAATTTTTAGACCTTACTTACAACAAGATATCTGATCCAACTTCCGGATCTTTATCTTCTAATATTTTAGACATTAAACTAGATTATAACTATCTTCCTTCTATTCCAATAATCTTGGCATCCTTAGTAAAGGTCCCATCTATGGACCTTTCCTACAACAGAATACAAATAATCCGAGCTTCAGACTTTCATACCCAGACATCGTCTGTTGATGTTAGCTATAATTTAATCACTGAATTAAGCGATACAAGTTTCCCAGAAAACTCTGGAATAACGTCTTTGCAATTGAGCGGCAACCCAATAAGCCATATTTCTGGCATTGCTTTACAGAACTTACCAAATCTGTATGAACTAAACCTAAGATCTTCACAATTAACGCGTCTTCCTCTAGCTCTTAATGCTCTGACTAAACTGAATGTATTTGATATTAGCAACAGCAGAAACCTTGTCTGTACCTGCTTAGAGAACAGTCTGACAGTTTGGTTTAAGACACTGATGGCAAGTAATGTTTATGGAGATTGTGGTCATACGACTGTTTATATCTTCTTTTCAACGTTAAGCCCGTCTTGTCCGACACAGTGATACCTTCTACAGTAAAGATCTCGCAGACGAATTACCATGAAGACTTGATAAAGTATATTTGATCAACCAGAGCAGCAGGAAGATTATTGTATGACCCATTGCCCACACAACACTAACACTTTCCTAAGATATTCATATATCATACACGATATCGTGTATCTATATCTTGAGGTGTATTCCGCTTATTCTTCTTCATCATCTGCTTTTTAATTGGTCTTAACAATTCGTCTTCAATGACTTTCGCAGAGGCGTCAGACAGTTTGTACATAACAGGATCCCGGTTTTTGCCTTTTGCTACTCTTTCCAGTTGAATATTATAGGCAGGCTTGGAGAAGGTGTTCCGATATCCGTGTCACAGGGATAAATGGCCGTTATGCCTATCCTGCAATTATTTTTAAAATGTTGTCTCCTGATCTTGTCAGGAGATTTGATGGAAACTCCTCGTTTTCGTATATAAACAGGGTGATCTTTTTGTAAATTAGAATACCAAAACTGTTGTAGCGTTTATCTCATTCGCCAACTCAGTTATCGTAACATTCTTGTGATATCGTTCAAGGGATCTAAAAATTATTGTCCATGTTTTACCACGTGATGTTGTCTATCCCAGGACCTTCAAATTATTGTGCATGTTTTACCTCGTGATATTGTATATCCCAGGACCTTCAAATTATTGTGCATGTCTTACCACGTGATGTTGTATATCCCAGGACCTTCAAATTATTGTGCATGTTTTACCAAGTGATGTTGTCTATTCCAAGACCTTCAAATTATTATGCATGTTTTACCAAGTGATGTTGTCTATTCCAAGACCTTCAAATTATTATGCATGTTTTACCAAGTGATGTTGTTTATTCCAAGACCTTCAAATTATTATGCATGTTTTACCAAGTGATGTTGTTTATTCCAAGACCTTCAAATTATTATGCATGTTTTACCAAGTGATGTTGTCTATTCCAAGACCTTCAAATTATTATGCATGTTTTACCAAGTGATGTTGTTTATTCCAAGACCTTCAAATTATTATGCATGTTTTACCACGTGATGTTGTCTATTCCAAGACCTTCAAATTATTATGCATGTTTTACCAAGTGATGTTAATTATTCCAAGACCTTCAAATTATTGTGCATGTTTACACAGTTGATGCTGTCTGGTCACGTGATTTAAACAAAAATTAATGCACGCATTTTCACAAGTATTGCTGTCTGATCTTAGGTTTTTTAATTCATGAGCGCATTTTCACTAGTGATTTTTTAAAATCACATGTTTAAAATGTAATGTTCGCATTTTCACTAGTGATTTTTTCAAATCACATGTTTAAAATGTAATGTTCGCATTTTCACTAGTGATTTTTTCAAATCACATGTTTAAAATGTAATGTTTGCATTTTCACAATTGACATTGCCTGGACCAATGACATTGTTTTATTTATATTATTTGTACATATTTGTCATATATTGTTGAATCCTACGTGGAATTGAGTGAAGTGAATTATTAATTAGTGTATAATCAAAAAGTTCTTTAATGTATTCTGACCATCTATGTGTATTTCTTTTACCCATCTGTACTTGTATTCCCACTATTTGAGAGTTACAGAAACGTTATGCTGTCACCGCTGGTAGCCTCCATGTATCTTTGTACGGAAATAACAAGCCAATGCCATTTATTTCTATACTTGTCCTCAATATGACTCATGCAAGTGTAGTAATAAAACTTATCTGATTTCGTTGTATGTGTTTAGTCATCTTGTCATGTTGTTAATATAATTCTTTTTGTTGTCACTTTTGGTGATTATTATCATCAACATTCTCGCAGTTAGCGTCATCATCATGTTTTGTCGATATTTCTTTGTCCTGAAATTTTACGAATGACTCATCAGTCAACCAGCTAATAAATCATATAATAAACCCACTTCTTTGTTTGTCTTTATTCATGTTTTTCTGTGTATGCTTCTGTTATCTCAATGAATTAATGTATGTTACTAAAGAATGAAATGTATTGAGGTCCTGTGGGTTGAAATAGATGGTTGACCGGCAAGGGCAACTCAGCATTGTTTAGCTTGGCACTCGACTTTACATAATATCAAAGAGTTTGGCATGCAAATAAACACCGTGAATGCAACGACTTTTACAAAATATAGCAAAGCAAAATAAACAAACGAATATAACAATAATAATAATGTTCGCGTTGATCGGCCACTATCATGTCCAACTGCTGAGGCTGCGTTCATGCCTAGCGTGTCGACCGAAATCCCTGCAGACCCCCGAGATATAGTCGAGTACTCCGCTGCCTTTGGATGAAGGCCACGAGTAGTGTGTTAGACCAATGTTTGTCTCAGGCTTTTCCTGTTTGTCTTTGTCAAACTCACTGTTTTTCCGTGACTCGCCGCCGAGACATTTTGGTCAGCGTGACCCTTGTGCTGAAAATACAAGGTTAGAAGATGTATCGTGCCACCTCCGGAGGAGGGAAGGGCGGGCAGGAGAAATTCAGTTCGAGCAAAAAATTATCATGAGTAGTAATAACCTGCACTGAATTCTGGTGTGCAATTAAGCGAAACATTGGACTCCATCATAGACTAGTCTCCCACGGCTTTAGCCAGGCATGGAATGCAGCAAAGTGCAGCATAACAAACAAAATAACAGATCGAAAACACGTAAATTCCACAGAAGAATGTCCTTGATACCATCTGATGAAGGAATTGTGAAATATAATCCGAACAGGAGCCATAATAAAACGACAAAACCCCGGAACGAGTCAAGAGCTAAGCCATTAAGGTGCGGCTATCAATGGAAATTAATTCAACAAAAACAAATGTTCACATATTTAGGCCAAACCACAATAGAAGATCCCAGCAGTTAAACATAAAGCAAAACAATGATTACATTGGCAAAAAAGGCATAATAGGAGAACAAAAATTACTAACCTCAAAAAATGTTATAATAGAACTGAGGAAAATAATAGTCGCCACTTTAGAAATGAGCATTTGCGCTGGGTGGGGCTGAAACATTGACTCTAACAACGACGAATGAAAGAAGGTTGGAAGCGTTTAAAATATACTTCTACCGTGGAATAAAAAGAGTGAGTTGTACAAAAAGAAGATCCAATGACAATGTTCTCACTGAAGTTGGGGCACAAAAACCAACATTGCAAATGATACAATAACGGCGATAAAGTTGGTTGGGACACATTATGAGATATCAAAATCTTCCACAGAAGTCACTTTATGACAAGATTCAGAGGAAAAGAAGAATGTGGCGACCAGGACATACATGTGCATGTCAGGCATGCAGAGAGACTAAAGTACGAACTTAATCTGAAATAAAGAGATCTGCAGATTACAGGGTAAATTGAAAGACATAGTCAGACAATCTTTCAACCAGTTGCCGGACTGATCAAACAGAGTGAAGGATCAAAATGAAGAGACTTACTATTACTACTACTAATACCACAACACTGCTACTACTACTACAAATAATACTGCTATTACTACTACTAATACCACAACACTGCTACTACTAGTACTATTACTACTACTGCAATTACCATTACTACTTCTACTACTACTGCTACTACTTTTACTACTACTACAACTGCAACTACTATTAACATTACTACTACTACCACTACTACTACTACAACTAATATTACTACTACTACCACTACTACTACTACTACATCTACTGATAATACTACTACTACTACTGTTACAACTACCACTACTACTATTACTACTACTACTGCTACTACCACTAATACTACTGCTACTCATGCTGCTACTAGTCTCTTAATACTACTACTACTACTACAACTATTACTACTACTACTGATACTGGCACCGCTAATACTACTGTTACTATTGCTAATACCACAACAGTGCTACTACTACCATTACTACTAACACTATCACTACTACTACTACTACTGTTATCATACTACTGCTGCTAATAGTAGTAATACTACTACGGTTAATATTACTATAGCAGCTACTACTACAACTATTACTACTACTACTACTAGTCCTACCAATGCTAGGACTACAACAACAACTACTACTACTACTGCTACTGCTGCTGCTGCTGCTGCTGCTGCTGCTGCTACTACTACTACTACTACTACTACTACTAATACATACTGTCATAACTAATATGATTTCGGATCGTTCCAATCAATATACTGTTTTATGAACACCATGTGCATATTCCATGACCCGTTAATTTAACAAAACATAAAACAATTGTGATCTCTTAAATGTTACGGACATTAGCACTTCTATTATAGACCGCTCGAGTAGCGTATAACACAGTTAGCATTAACTATGTTCACAGCACGCTATGACTGTGGAGATAGATAAGACATTCCCCTTAGACGTCTCCACGGGTTTTGTTAGTGTTGTCAGTTGGAAAGGAAGACAGGTGACAGTTCTCGTTTTCTTCTTGTTATTTTGATTGAATGCACTTCTTCCGTTTCTAAAAGCTTAACTGACTACTTATCTTATTGTTACTAATTTCGAATAATACTTTCTCTTTACCTCATATCCCTGCTTCTTCTTCTATGGTTTCAAAGGATATTTTTTAAACCTCAATCAATATATATTATGGTGTGGATAAACTGTTCATTAATTTTAAATGACAACACATGCTTTAAACTTTTGGGGATCTTTTAGGTTTATACTTTTGGGGATCTTTTAGGTTTATACTTTTGGGGATCTTTTAGGTTTATACTTTTGGGGATCTTTTAGGTTTATACTTTTGGGGATCTTTTAGGTTTATACTTTTGGGGATCTTTTAGGTTTATACTTTTGGGGATCTTTTAGGTTTATACTTTTGCAAAGTTAAGAAAATATTGTTATACAATACACAACTACACGTATATAACAACTGTACTGATTACTCGTAATTACTGTGGATAAACATAATGAGTACGTATATGGCATTTTTAGAGTTTTCAATATGTACAAATACGTGGAAGCAAAGTTAATTCATGTACATTGTATGTTCATAATCTAGTTCGTATCTACAAATCTAAATTAGCTATCGTCTTCTTTTTTCTTTTCCTGCTCTTGTTTAATTTCTTGTTCTTCTTCGTGTTCCTGCTCTTCTTCTTTTTCTTGTTCTTGTTCTTCTTGTTTTTGTTCTTGCTCTTGCTCTTGTTCTTGCTCTTGTTCTTCTTCTTGTTTTTGTTCTTGTTTTTGTTCTTGCTCTTGCTCTTGTTCTTGCTCTTCTTCTTCTTCTTGTTTTTGTTCTTGTTTTTGTTCTTGCTCTTGCTCTTGTTCTTGTTCTTCTTCTTGTTTTTGTTCTTGTTTTTGTTCTTGCTCTTGCTCTTGTTCTTGCTCTTCTTCTTCTTCTTGTTTTTGTTCTTGTTTTTGTTCTTGCTCTTGCTCTTGTTCTTGTTCTTCTTCTTGTTTTTGTTCTTGTTTTTGTTCTTGCTCTTGCTCTTGTTCTTGCTCTTGTTCTTGTTCTTGTTCTCCTGCTTGTTCTTGTTCTTGTTCTTGCTCTTGTTCTAGTTCTAGTTCTTGTTCTTGTTCTTGTTCTCCTGCTTGTTCTTATTCTTGTTCTTGCTCTTGTTCTTGCTCTTGCTCTTGTTCTTGTTCTTGTTCTTGTTCTCCTGCTTGTTCTTATTCTTGTTCTTGCTCTTATTCTTGTTCTTGCTCTTGTTCTTGTTCTCGCTCTTATTCTTATTCTTGTTCTTGCTCTTGTTCTTGTTCTTGCTCTTGTTATTGCTCTTGTTCTAGTTCTAGTTCTTGTTCTTGCTCTTGCTCTTGTTCTTCTTGTTCTTGTTCTTGTTCTTGCTCTTGTTCTTGTTCTCGCTCTTATTCTTATTCTTGTTCTTGCTCTTGTTCTTGTTCTTGCTCTTGTTCTTGCTCTTGTTCTTGCTCTTGTTCTTGTTCTTGCTCTTGTTCTTGTTCTTGCTCTTGTTCTTGCTCTTGTTCTTGTTCTTGCTCTTGTTCTTGCTCTTGTTCTTGCTCTTGTTCTTGCTCTTGTTCTTGTTCTTGCTCTTATTCTTGTTCTTGCTCTTGTTCTTGTTCTTGCTCTTGTTCTTGCTCTTGTTCTTGCTCTTGTTCTTGTTCTTGCTCTTGTTCTTGTTCTTGTTCTTGCTCTTGTTCTTGTTCTTGCTCTTGTTCTTGTTCTTGCTCTTGTTCTTGTTCTTGCTCTTGTTCTTGTTCTCGCTCTTATTCTTATTCTTGTTCTTGCTCTTGTTCTTGTTCTTGCTCTTGTTCTTGCTCTTGTTCTTGCTCTTGTTCTTGTTCTTGCTCTTGTTCTTGCTCTTGTTCTTGTTCTTGCTCTTGTTCTTCTTGTTCTTGCTCTTGTTCTTGCTCTTGTTCTTGCTCTTGTTCTTGTTCTTGCTCTTGTTCTTGCTCTTATTCTTGTTCTTGCTCTTGTTCTTGTTCTTGCTCTTGTTCTTGCTCTTGTTCTTGCTCTTATTCTTGTTCTTGCTCTTGTTCTTGTTCTTGCTCTTGTTCTTGCTCTTGTTCTTGCTCTTATTCTTGTTCTTGCTCTTGTTCTTGTTCTTGCTCTTGTTCTTGCTCTTGTTCTTGCTCTTGTTCTTGTTCTTGCTCTTGTTCTTGTTCTTGTTCTTGCTCTTGTTCTTGCTCTTGTTCTTGTTCTTGCTCTTGTTCTTGTTCTTGCTCTTGTTCTTGTTCTCGCTCTTATTCTTATTCTTGTTCTTGCTCTTGTTCTTGCTCTTGTTCTTGTTCTTGCTCTTGTTCTTGCTCTTGTTCTTGCTCTTGTTCTTGCTCTTGTTCTTGTTCTTGCTCTTATTCTTGTTCTTGCTCTTGTTCTTGTTCTTGCTCTTGTTCTTGCTCTTGTTCTTGCTCTTGTTCTTGTTCTTGCTCTTGTTCTTGTTCTTGTTCTTGCTCTTGTTCTTGTTCTTGCTCTTGTTCTTGTTCTTGCTCTTGTTCTTGTTCTTGCTCTTGTTCTTGTTCTCGCTCTTATTCTTATTCTTGTTCTTGCTCTTGTTCTTGTTCTTGCTCTTGTTCTTGCTCTTGTTCTTGCTCTTGTTCTTGTTCTTGCTCTTGTTCTTGCTCTTGTTCTTGTTCTTGCTCTTGTTCTTCTTGTTCTTGCTCTTGTTCTTGCTCTTGTTCTTGCTCTTGTTCTTGTTCTTGCTCTTGTTCTTGCTCTTATTCTTGTTCTTGCTCTTGTTCTTGTTCTTGCTCTTGTTCTTGTTCTCGCTCTTATTCTTATTCTTGTTCTTGCTCTTGTTCTTGTTCTTGCTCTTGTTCTTGCTCTTGTTCTTGCTCTTGTTCTTGTTCTTGCTCTTGTTCTTGCTCTTGTTCTTGTTCTTGCTCTTGTTCTTCTTGTTCTTGCTCTTGTTCTTGTTCTTGTTCTTTCTCTTGTTATTGCTCTTGTTCTTGCTCTTGTTATTGCTCTTGTTCTTGTTCTTGCTCTTGTTATTGCTCTTGTTCTTGTTCTTGCTCTTGTTATTGCTCTTGTTCTTGTTCTTGTTCTTGCTCTTGCTCTTGTTCTTATTCTTGTTCTTGCTCTTGTTATTGCTCTTGTTCTTGTTCTTGCTCTTGTTATTGCTCTTGTTCTTGTTCTTGTTCTTGCTCTTGCTCTTGTTCTTATTCTTGTTCTTGCTCTTGTTCTTGTTCTCGCTCTTATTCTTATTCTTGTTCTTGCTCTTGTTCTTGTTCTTGCTCTTGTTATTGCTCTTGTTCTTGTTCTTGCTCTTGCTCTTGTTCTTATTCTTGTTCTTGCTCTTGTTCTTGTTCTTGCTCTTGTTCTTGTTCTCGCTCTTATTCTTATTCTTGTTCTTGCTCTTGTTCTTGTTCTTGCTCTTGTTCTTGCTCTTGTTCTTGTTCTTGCTCTTGTTCTTATTCTTGTTCTTGCTCTTGTTCTTGCTCTTGTTCTTGCTCTTGTTCTTGCTCTTGTTCTTGTTCTTTCTCTTGTTATTGCTCTTGTTCTTGCTCTTGTTCTTGCTCTTGCTCTTGCTCTTGTTCTTGTTCTTTCTCTTGTTATTGCTCTTGTTCTTGCTCTTGTTCTTGTTCTTGTTCTTTTTCTTGTTCTTGCTCTTGTTCTTGTTCTTTTTCTTGTTCTTGCTCTTGCTCTTGTTCTTGCTCTTGTTCTTGTTCTTGTTCTTGTTCTTTTTCTTGTTATTGCTCTTGTTCTTGCTCTTGTTCTTGTTCTTCTTCTTGCTCTTGTTCTTGTTCTTCTTCTTGCTCTTGTTCTTGTTCTTGTTCTTCTTTTTGTTCTTGTTCTTCTTCTTTATCTTGTTCTTCTTGCTCTTGTTCATGTTCTTGCTCTTGTTCATGTTCCTATTCTTGTTCTTGTTCTTGTTCCCTTTCTTGCTCTTGTTCTTCTTCTGAACGAGACTGATATCACTGTCTATGTAGTAACTTTGATACATGACATATGTGATAAGCTAAACATTAAGAATTTCTCCTCTCTAGCCTTTCTCAAAACAAAATGGACGTTACCAGCTTTACGACAGTGATCACATTCTGTTCGTTGTTATGGTTACCAGTATGCGTGAGCCAGGATGATTGCATTTACAAGGTGAGCTTTTATTCAATATTATATATGGCACTTTTTTATTTTAATTTAACGTGTTATGTTATTTCGAAATTATAATTGTTGTAAATGCCGGATATATTGTTGCCTTTTGCGCCAAATAATTTAAAAGAGTGGGATATAAATGTGTTTACACGGTATCAAATGACAAGCGGCTACAATTTTGAGCAGACAGGTGGAGATAGTGAATAGATCAGAAGGATATAAAGGTCATATAGAGGCAGTGTAGAAAGTACTGCCCTATTAAAGAAACTACTGTCTCATGTCAGAAACTACTGACCAATAGTGATACTACTGTCATATAGAGGTGCCACTGTTCCATATGAGAAACTATTGTTCCATTTACAACACTGCTTTCCCACTTTAGAAACTACTTTACCATATCAGAGTCTATTGTTCCATAGTACAACCACTATCCCATAGTGAAATATGTGTTAAATTGGGAATCTACTGCCCCATATCAGAAACTACTGTTTTTCAAATCAGAAACTACTGTCCCATACATAAAAAACTACTGCCCCATAGTGACTCTTCTGTCCCATTCTGAAACTACTGTCCCATATTGAAACTGCTGTCCCATACTGAAACTGCTGTCCCATATTGAAACTACTGTCTGATGCTGAAAATACGGTCCCATATAATACATTACTGTACTTTAGTAAAACTACTGTCCCATACTGAAACTACTGTCCCATACTGAAACTACTGTCCCATACTTAAACTACTATCCCATACTGAAACTACTGTCCTATTTCAGAAAAATCTTTCCCATATAATACATTACTGTACTTTAGTGAAACTACTGTCCCATAATGAAACTACTGTCCATAATGAAACTACTGTCCCGTTCCGAAACTACTGTCCCATTTGAAACATCTGTCCTATATAATACATTACTGTACTTTAGTGAAACTACCGTCTAATATTACACACTACTATCCCACTTCAGGAATTAGTGACCCAAGTAATACGATGTCGCGATGTTACGAAAATATAGATGGGCAGTTCATGTGGTGCGCAAGTCGGATAACACATGGACACGTAGAGTGACGTAGAGTTACAACTGTAAATGACCTCGCGGAAGATCGAGTCTGAAGTGGAGAGTTGGTCTGAAGAAGGCCATGAACACAACATGGTACACCAAGGCAAAATACCGAAATTAGTTTACTCGACATTTTGCTGCTTGGCATCAGACACATGTGTTTGATTGCATACCGGGATTTTGTAATTTGGAGATTTAGAGTTAGAGATTGTTATTCCTTATCAGAAAATGTTTCATATAATATAAACTACTTTCCCAAATCAATAGCTAGACTCCAAAAGCAAAACCTACTGCCTCAATTGAAAACCCGCTTTTCTATAAAAGAAACTGCACTCCCGTAGGACGAACTGTTATGCCATACCAGTACCTAGTGACGCAAATCATAAACTATAGTCCCAAAGAAGAAACTACTCTTATATGTTAGAAACTACTCCCCTTCATTATAAACTACTTTCCTATATTAGAAACTACTGTCCTATATTAGAAACTACTGCCGTGTACTAGAAACTACTGCCCTATATTAGAAACTGTTGCCCTGTATTAGGAGCTACTACCATATATCGGTAACTATTGCCCTATATTAGAAACTACTGCCTTATGTTAGAAATTACTGCAGATAATGAAAGCTAGTACAGACTTCGGTAGAATGCGCTCGACAGTATGGGAGTGCCGGGGCATGAACGACAGGACAAAGCTCAAGGTCTACCAAATAGCTCTCCTCCCAACCCTGGAGTTGGACTGTCTATGTGAGACAGACAACAAGATTGAACCACTTCCACACAACCAGTCTGAGACTCATACTCCGCATTCGCTGGCAGGACCATGTCCCTGACACTGAAACCTGAAAAGAACAGACATGGCAAGCATTCATGCATCGCTGCAAGCGGCAGAGCTGAGATGGGCTGGGAACACTTTTACGCACGCCAGACACATGACTGCCGAAAATACTTATGTAATGTTAGGGAAGGCTGTCGAAAAGGAGGTCGCCCAAAAAAGAAGCAATTTAAGGACAGTCTGAAGGAAACTGTGCCATAGATGAAGACAACTTGGAGAGCATTGTAACAAAAAAACCGATCTGGAAAAATGCAGTAAACGTAGTTGCTGAAGGAGAAAGCCCCCGTTTACAGACAACGCAAACCAAGCGGCTGATCCGGAAGGAAAGCGCAGCGAAACCACCCTCACCGGCAGCAGACGACATAGTGGACGAAACATGCCATACAACATTCCCTGTCCGCATTGGACTGATAAGGCACATGAGGTCCATAAACGCTACACCAAAACATGTCAGACAGTGCAGAAACAAAACAAAACAGATCACATACAACAAGGATGATGTCGGTGGTCGTCATTGACAACGATAGACAGTTTTCATTAGAAACTGCTGTCCTATATTAGAAACAATTAACCTATACTAGAAAGTACTGCTCTATATTAGAAACTACATTAAATAAATACTGACATATTTTAGAAACTACTGCCCTATATTAGAAACTACTGCTTATATTTGAAACTACTGCTCTATGTTAGAAACTACTGCCATATATTATAAACTAGTGCCATTTATTAGAAACTACTACTCTATGTTAGAAAATAATGCCTTATATTATAAACGAATGTGCTATATCATGTTTTCTAGAAAATGCATTGGGCGATTATAATGGCAATGTTTTTATGTGATAAGTTACTATTCCTATGCACAGCCTTCGTTTTTCATGTTCAACGCTGCAGCAAATAATGGAATGTTCTAAAATATTCCCCTAATTAAACTATGGAAAAGACTTACGTCTGGAATCGCGTAATCTGGAAGTCACTAGATAGTCTCTTCATCGGTGTATCACGATGGAGGAAACATTTAAAGAGAAAGGGATAAAGAGATGATACGACGTGTGACTGTGGAGCAACAAAAGGCCCAGACCACCTGATGATCTGCCAAATGGCCTGGAAACATGCAGTATGGATGACATATTGAGCGGGAATTAACAAAGCAATCTACATGTCAGAACATTATAAACTTGATGGCCGACGTGGTGCACAGAATAGGGGAAGTAAGTTAGCATGCCGCAATGTGTCAGTGACAGTTCGAATACGTTCATTCTGGGCATCGGTCTATTGTAACAGTTATGTACAAGAATTGAGTAGATGTCTAAATGTACGTACATTGCATATACGTTGCTATTATATGTCTTATGTTTCAGGAATGTTTTTGCTCTAGGACAATCATAATGTGTAGCGTTAAAGAACTCCAAACATTTCCACAAATAGTCAGCCCAAACGTGACTGGATTTCAATTCCTTGACATTGAGGCAAGTTGCCATTTTTTGTAATGTTATTGTACTTTTTTATTTCAATATAAATACCGTTTAGTCCAACATTTTACGCAGC
Source organism: Ariolimax columbianus (assembly GCA_036924085.1). Classification (NCBI taxonomy): domain Eukaryota; kingdom Metazoa; phylum Mollusca; class Gastropoda; order Stylommatophora; family Arionidae; genus Ariolimax; species Ariolimax columbianus. Next base: position 16,957,215 of record JAVGWX010000020.1, on the reverse strand, counting down.
CACATGATGATGCTGATTCGTTTTGCTTTTTTCTTGTGAATTGGAACACAGGGCCTAAACACGACACCTGTATTCGGCCATTTCTTGATAATCTTATTAGATATATGCACATCCTTCTTTAGTTGCTTTTTACGACATGCTTGGAAGGTACCACACGATCTGAATGGCAAAGAAACATATATAGTTCTGTAACCTAGTAGGGATGCTGTTGAAGATAACATCAGATGATTGGGTATGCAGCTGGCTTCAGTTGAAACGTTTAGCCACAAGAACACCAATCCATTTAGACAGGTCAAAGATTCATGGCCTGGCTTGCATTTGTTAAATTGTGCTCCTTGGGTGAGCTGAAAATGTATTTACGGATTAATTGGAAATTAAGAGTGGTCATATGGCTTTTCAACACGGGCGTCTTTCGGGTGAAGTGCATTCGACCAAATCGTTGTATCCGAACACGTTATTCTAAGAAAATCGTAGCAAATACGGAAAGGATTCTGCCCTAGAAGAGTTCCTTCATGATCATTCAGTTTGTAATCTTCGGACAAAAAATGTAGTGTGTATTATTGTAGTGTAGCTTAGAGAAGATGGATAGCAATTTGTAGGCAAACTATGAATTTAAAAAAAACTAGCTGCAAACGGATGTGGCAGGCTGAAAAGCGCTGATACTATCACCTTGCTGTAGAAAACAAGACAGCATCATAACGCTCCTTTCAGGAAAAGGCCAACGAATAAGGAAGATGAAGAAGAAAAATAAGAAGTAGAAGAACAAGAAGAAAAAAAGATTGTAGTCTACCGTCACTAATTTATAAATCATGGGCATTCATCAGATGTTATGACTCTGGACTACCTGTCGTATGGAGCAGGATAACAATATCAACGACCCTTCAATTGTCTGGTAGAACTAACCTGTTTAGCGAGGATACTCTTTTACATCATCCTGATTGGTTGATAGGACACTCAGGATCAGATGCGCACCCTGCATGGTCAATACTTTATCCCACGCCTACACCTTACATCTAAAACTAGGCTCTGTTACAGCAGTCCGGCCAACACAATGGTTTCCGATGAAGGACTTACTATATGGTAGGCCTTGTTTCGCTTTTGCCGGGGTACTGCCTTCTATTTTTGTCCTTCTGCCCTTTCCATACGGCGTCGCAGAGTGTGGAGATGCGTAGATTTGTTGTTATCTTCAAGTGGAAGGCGTGTGATATCTTTAGGTGTAACTTCCTGAAAGTGTCAGAGACACCCTCGATCCACTGACGTCGAGGTCTGCCCCCTTCTCGTGGACCGAATACCTGCATATGATATGCTCTTGAGACAGGTTGGTCATAATGCATTTTGACTAAACAACCAAACCACTTCATTCTGTGGGCGTCAATGTAGACAAAAACTGGGATTGTCGCCACTGTCTGCATCAGAGTGGTATTGCGAATGTGTTCACGGGTTGTCTTTCCGTCTGCACTTTTCACACAGCGCATATAACAGCTATTAGTCTTACTCTTATGTTTTGCTAGTAAGGACCAAAATTGACATTGGTAACACAATATAAGAATAATAGTTGTCCAACACAAGTGATGAAGACCACTCTCTTTGTTCAGCCGTGTGCACAGTCGTATCTCTTGCTGTGTCCGCTGAAATGGGTGAAACAGTAGTTCACAATGTGACAAACGTAGACTCGCAGCCAGTTATAGTGTATTTATTAGCATCCTCTTAGTTCAAAGAATCATGCTAGTGTGTTTCAAAATATATGCAATTCGAAAGTGGGCACTGTTAGCCTTCTGAATTATATGTGCAATCTTGATGTCCACTCTGCTAACGTCAATAAAGATACTACCTAGTTATTTGAACTCCATATGTGAGTGATAACAATGTCACTGATGTGGATACAGGTACTGTAACTATACCATTACATGTTTTCATCAACTAAATTTTAAAGGTAGCATTTTTACATTCACAGACCAACAAGATCAAGTCAATACCAGCTGGACGTTTGCCTCCAAATCTGGAAAATATAAATCTAAATGACAATCCTGTAGAGTCAATAGACGACACAGCTTTCGACGAGTCTGCCGAAACTCTCACGACATTGTATTTCTCCAACACAAATTTAAAAAGGATTCCAAACGCCTTAGGCCATTTGCACGCATTGACTGAATTACACATTTCGGGTGCAAGTATTTTTGATTGGAACGAGGCTGCTATGATAAATTTAGGTCACACTTTGCAAACTCTTCATCTAGAAAACGTTGGCATGACAACATGGCCGGTGTGGCTACAGAACTTCACCAGTCTTCGTGTCCTAACTATAGCAGGAAGCACTATTTCGTCTCTTCCAGACAATGGCTTGGATTCTATGGTTAACAGTTTGACAAACTTGTATCTTTACAACAACAGTTTAACCGTCGTCCCTAAAGCACTTTCAAAACTTACAAATCTACAAGATATGTACCTACATCAGAACCAGATCCACGAAGTGTCTTATCTTCCACTTGGGAGCAAGTTGTCCTCTCTTGGTCTCAGTGATAACAAAATATCAGACGGAAAGCAACTTAGTAATAGCTTACGCCCCTTCGCAAACTACTTGACATCTTTCGACATTTATAAAAATGAGCTGTCCTCCATTCCAGATTTCTCATTTTTAACAAAAGTACCATATATAGATCTCACTTACAACAAGATATCTGATCCAACATCCGGATCTTTATCTTACAGCCTTTTCAACATTGACCTAGATTACAATTATCTTCCTTCTATTCCAATAATCTTGGCTTCCTTAGTAAATATCACAGATATAAACCTTTCCCACAACACAATTAAAATAATCCAAGCTTCAAACTTTCATGCCAAGACATCGTCTGTAGATCTCAGCTATAATTTAATTACTGAACTGAGTGATACAAGTTTCCCAGAAAACTGTGGAATAATGTTTTTACAACTAAACAACAATCCAATAAGTCATATTTCCGAAACTGCTCTAAGCAACTTACCAAATCTGTTTGAACTAAACCTAAGATCTTCACAATTAACTCGCCTTCCTCTAGCGCTTAAGGCCTTGACCAAATTAAGTACATTTGATATTAGTAACAGCAGCAATCTCATCTGTACCTGCTTAGAGAACAGTCTGACAGATTGGTTTAAGAACTTCAGACCAAGTAATGTTCTAGGAGATTGTGGCCACGCTACTGTTTATATTTTCTTTACGACGTTAAGCCCGTCTTGTCCGACACAGCGAGACCTTCTCTGGAGCAGGGATCTCGCAGTCGAATTTTCAGGAAGCCTGAATAAAGTCAGTTGATGATTTAAGGGCCACGTGAAGGTTATCTTATGACCCATTGAGAACAACAATAAAACGCCCGTAATATATTCATGTATTTTGAATGATATCTTGAATATCTATCCTCCAGTATCTTTTTCATTTTCGGCGCCGTCTGCTTCTTCGTTGGTTTTCAGATATCGTCTTCAATGAATCTAGCAGAGGTATAACATAGTATGTATACTTCTCTACATTTTTTTCATCTTAGGACACTGGTTCTTGCCATGTGCTATTCCTTTCACTTGTCTATTATTGGCGTATAGGTAGGACTCCAATAGGTGGTCCGATAGCATGGGAGATGTGTCACAGGCCCAACTTTCCATATTGACAATCTTGAATTTATTATAGAAATGCGTTCTGATCTTGCCGAGAGAGTTAATTATAGGCGACATGTCCTCTGGTATGGTAACGGTGAGCTTTTGTATATTGGGATACCATAACTGTTAGAGCATTGGTTTCATTCGCCAACTTAATTATTGTTATATTAATCTTGAGTGATTAATGAGTTTTCAATTATTGAGCATGTTTTCACAAGTGCTCTCGTCTGGTCAAGGACCGTGTCTTATTTCACTTGTTACGATTTGTCGAACCGTACATGGTTTTAAAGTGACGTAAATTATTGTTGTTTGTCTATCGTTTCCGAAGACGATCATATTGTCATCTATCAATCCTAGAATGGGTTCGCAGATGGCTGATCAAACCAATCCTAGCCCGAAAGCTTCTGTCTTACTGAGGGCAGAGAAGCACCTTCTGTCCGTCAGGCGGAGACAACTCTTCTCTTGCCTTTCGTCTAGCTTGTTTCCATGTAACTTTCGTGCTTCTTGTCTGCCCCATATGTGCCTTGCCAGAGGAAATGTTACTACACCAGGCAGAGCGATCAGAAGCAATATTCTCCCAACCATCAGTTTCATGATTAATTATTGTTTAATCTGTTAGTTCATTAATGTTTTCTGAACACAATTGTGTAATAAAGCGTCCCTATTTTTCGCTTGTGTACCAACCATGTGTTAGATAAAACTCAAACAACCTTCGCTGGTAACCTCCTTGTATATTAGTATGGAAATAGCAAGACCACGCCCACTTGCTGTTATATGTATCGTCGGTATCAGGCATGAAAGTGTCGGACAAAGGCGAAGAATCATGGATTACCAAAAATACACACTTTTTTGTTTTCATTGTATGCGATTGTCATCCTGCCATGTTGTTAGTATCATTATCAATTTTATCACTTTAGATGACATATCGGCCGTTAATATCATCATCATGTGCCTGCTAAGTAGTCGATTTCCTCCACATATTTCCTATGTCTCGAAATGTGACAAATAAATAATCAGTCAATAAAGCACACTGCAAACCCACCTCCCTGTGTGCATGTATGCATGTTTTCTATGTATCGAAGCTCCTTGGCTTAATATTTGTTACTGTAAACAGTTTAAATATTCAGCTACATAAAATCATATTTACTAAATTACTAAACTGCACGAAGAAAAAAACCGGGTTTTTATCAGTTGTACACCACACTGGGTGCGTTCAACTAATAATTGCACAGATCTGAGTGCGTTCCACTAATAATATCACAGATCTGAGCGCATTCAACTAATCATTGCCCCGATTTGAGTGCGTTCAACTAATCATTGCACTGATCTGAGTGCGTCCCATGCCATGTTGCACCGATCTGAGTGCGTCCAGCTTAGAACTGCACCAATATGAGTGTGTCTAACTAATCATTGCACCGATCTGAGTGCGTCCCATGCCATGTTGCACCGATCTGAGTGCGTCCAGCTTAGAACTGCACCGATCTGAGTGCGTCCAGCTTAGAACTGCACCGATATGAGTGTGTCCAACTAATCATTGCACCGAGCTGAGTGCGTCCCATGCCATGTTGCACCGAGCGGAGTGCGTGCCATGCCATGTTGCACCGAGCGGAGTGCGTCCCATGCCATGTTGCACCTCATGATGTGAGAAGTGAAACACCAACGTAGCGCGTAAAAATAAAACCGAAATCACTCCAAGGTCACACCACCCTGTAGTCAATCATGACTGAAAGGGGCTACTACTGCAACTACTACTACTACTACTACTATTACTACTGCTACCACTACTACTACTACTACTACTTCCACTACACTATTACTAATATTAATATTACTAGAAACACTAACATAATAATTTTATTTCCGATTGATCCAATCAAAGTATTTCTGTTGACGAAAGCGTTGTGTACTACTGTTACTACTCCTGTTACTACTACTGCTGCCAATACTACTACTACTACTACTACTAATACTGTTGCTACTACTATTATTACTATTAGTACTGCTACTAATACTACTATTGCTTTTAATATACTTTTACGAATAATACTAATACTACTACTACTAATTCTGCTACTACTGCTACTACTACTACAACTACTATTATTAATACTACTATTACTGTTACAGCTACTACAACTATTTTTACTACTACTACTGCTGCTGCGGATGCTAGAACTACAACTGCTATTACTGCTCCTACTACTACTGCAACTATACTACTAATACTATTACATACTCTCAGTAATATTATGGTTTAAGATCGTTACAATCAATATCCTGTTTTATGAAAATCATGTGGACTTTAAAACTTCCCAGAACTTGCTAATTTAATCAAGCATAAACAATCGTGTTATCTTTTATCTTATTGAAATTCTTATCGCAATAAAAACGCCGTTAGCTCACATTAGCAATGATAGTATACACAGCTCGAGCAGCCTACCATGTAGATAGCTTTAATTATGTATTCACAACACTCTATCATTGCGTAGATAGGTTAGATATTATTCCTTAGACGTTTCAACACGTTATTGTTGGTGTTCTCAACTGGAAGGGAAGCCAGGTGACTGTTCTATTTTATTCTTGGTAATTTTGATGAATGCACTTATCCGTTTCTACAAGCCTAACCGACTACTTATCCTATTGTTTCTATTTTCGTACACTTCTTTATCTTATCCTTTTTTTCTACTACTTTTTCTATGGTTTTAATTAATGTTACTTAAACCTGGATCAATATGAATCACGGTGTGTGTATAATGCACACGATGTGGTATAACAATTTACTTTAATTTGTGTTGGCAACGGACATGAATTATGCATTTTTGTAAAGTTGAGGAAATTGGTGCTGTGAAATACACGTTTCTACTCACACACAAAAACTGTTCAAATTACTGATAAATTATTGTTAATAATACAATATAGCGTTGGGTTGCTGTGCAAACAAAATATATATAGTCCTGCAGTGGATTCGCGCCCTTTATGGTATACTTGGAAACGAGGATGCAAATGGGTTTGCAAAAGCCGGAACTGAAGTCACGCGGACTAGCCATCAACAGATCTCTAACGAATCAAATTGCGCTCGTTAAACGAACCATGAAGAGACCAACATTAAGAATATAAGCAAGAAATGGCAGAACAGATACACTTGACAGAGGTTGACATACAACTATCTTCAAACTTAAAACGAGCAATGCAGACTCGATGCCTACCTCCACAGAATGAGTCATGGACTCAAGCACGTGCAATTGTAGAGCACCGAAGAAAACACCTGAAAATATCCTGCAGGACTGCACTGCTTATACAGACCAAATGTGTCCCGGATCAACGACCAAGCTCGAAAGGCTGATGGGGACTGACGAAGACCTCACACGCACGGTCTCCTTCATGAACCTTACCGGGCTAGCAACAGTTGATCAAAGAAGAAGCAGACTAGTGGATAAACATAATGACTATGTAAGTTTATAGATGTCATTGTTGAACGTATGCGTGTACAATAAGTTAAGGGTTGCTTATTGTAAGTTTATTTCTACTTTGCTTCTCAGATCAGGTCATCCCGTAACCGGTGAGACTACACATGAAGACATCCTAACAAACCCCACGCCACCATTCTCTGTCAGCGGTCGCTGTCTGCGCCTCTTCTGGTCGGAGATTGGTCCATTCTTTTATGTTTTATGTTTTTAGGACGGCTACTTCGTCGTCTGCCTTACACCTTTCCGTGCAGGATCGTATTTGCAAGACCATTTGATCACGATATGTGACCGTACCAAGCGAGTTTCCTTCTTCCGACAGTTGCCAAGAAGTCTTCAAAAGGCTATATTGCTGTTGTAATTCTATCTCGTATTTCTTTTTTTTTTTTTTTTTTTTTTCTTTTTTTTTTGTAATTCGATTATTGAACAAGTCTTCGGAAACATCTCATCTCAAAACCAAATTAGGAATCAGAAATGTTCTAACGTGCTAATAGTCTATTTTGAACTTAAATACGTTTTTCTGATAATGTTTAGCATGATGGAATCTGAACATGTCTGCTCGGAAATGTATGTTTTTTTTATTGCCTCTTTGAGTGATTTTTATTCAAATGCTACTTTGTTTTTGTTAGCATTTTTCTATCCGTCCTACTTTTCTTCCCTTACATTCTAATATTTCAAGTCATGTGATTATGTTTTTTTACATTTCTTTTTCCTTCATCTTTTAGTTAGAATTGCTGTTCTTCTTGTCCTTTTTCCTTTTCCTATTTTTCTTCTTTTTCTTCCTCCTCGTCATCTACTTCTTCATCTTCTTTATCTTCTTCTTCTTTTTCCCATGCTTCTTCTCTCCTTCCTGTTTCATGAGACTGAGTTTTCAGCTGTGCGACTCATCACTTCATCACAACTACCTACTCACGCCCCCTCACCCAAACTCCTTTTCATACTCTATTTCATTGACCTAACGATACTGATATAGCACTGACTGGTTAGTGACTATAACACATTGGATATGTCGGTAGCTTGTCATGAAGTATTTCTCCTTCTTAGCTTGTCTCAACACAAAATGGACGTAACCATCTTAACACCATTGATCATATTATGTTCGTTGTTATGGCTACCAGTGTGCCAGGCTGATTGTATTTACAAGGTAAACTTTCATTCAATATTTTAGTTAACACTTTGTTAATTTTATTTAACACTTCATGTTCTGTTTCTTCTTCTTCTTCTTCTTCTTCTTCTTCTTCTTCTTCTTCTTCTTCTTCTTCGTACGCTGTCAGAGGTCAACTTGAATTTGTTCGAAGAAAGCAGCTGTCATCCTGAGGCTGTCGACACTGCCATAGAGCGTGTCTATTGTTGCCACTGGTGATGGCCACATGTGCTTTCTTTGGTCCTCGTATGTCGGGCAGTTTTGCAGCAGATGTTCAGCGGTCATTTTCCCTGTACCACAAGTGCATTTATCAGTGCCACCTATCTTCAGTTTATTGAATAGGTGGTACCTCAGTCTGTTGGGGCCTGTGCGGAGTCTGAAGACCACGATCTGCTCTCTTCTGTTCAATTGGTAATAGGCATCGTTTTTTGTGTAGCCAGTAAGTTCTGTTTCCCATTTGGCCATGTATCTGGCCCTAATAAGCCTTTTGGACTCATTGTAGGTCACACTAGAATCTGGTTGTGGTAGTATTGCACCTTCTTTTGCCAGTCTGTCTGCCTCCTCGTTGCCTTGGATGTTGCAGTGGGATGGAACCCACTCTACCACTACTCATTTTGGTGCGGACTGGTGGCATAGTTGACAGAGTACTGCTCTTAAATCATTAAGTTCAATGTTCTGTTTCGAAATCATACATTTTATTTTAAAAAGTCATATGTTGTTGCCCTGTGCTCCCACTGGATTGAAATGAGTATATAATAAATGTGTCACCTCTGTTACGAGGTATAACATGAAAGCAGCTGTAGTTGTGCGTAGAAATATGGGAACATTAAATATGCAAGATGTAATATAGAAGTCCCTAGTTGTCTGCCCGGGTCTTTGTGTATGACAATGACAAGAATGGCATCAATGCTTCATAGAACGCATGTCGTAAGAGATGATTAACTGTGTGACATGACATAACACCGGCCATGGTTAGGTGCTTTGTTTAGAACAGCATAGATGGCGCCTAACAGGCTGCGGGTCTACTTTGCTCTAGTGTTTGAGTCTTTTAAATGGACTCGCACAACGGTTAACCATTCTCCGTAATCGCTTGTCCCAACGCAGCTGAGTATTAAGCTGCTCGAGTCTATCCCGCTAAGCAGAAAACAATTCTCCCAGCTACTTCCTGCTCACTACATAGCTCCGACCTGCACATGGGCATCTGCCCCTATAGAAGTACAGGTCGACTAAGAACTTATATAGAAGTCACATAGAAGTAAAACAAATACTGCCATATATCAGAAACTATTGTCCCATGTAGGACACTGTCCTATACTGAAATTAATGTCCACTAGTGAATCTTTTGTCCTATATAAGAAACTACTGTTCCATGGTGAAACTTCTGTCCCATATAAGATAGTGGACGCGCACCAAAACAACGTTTTACGAGCTTTTATTCGACATAACTTTTGGAGTGCTACAGCTGGTACTAAAATTGCAATATCCCTGTTATTTGTCATAGTTCAAGCAAGTTTAAAGTATTACAATGTTCAGAAATAACATTTATATTTTATGACATTGATAAAACAAGTCTGGTTTTTTTCAAAGATGCAAATGTATGTGTGATGTAATAAGAACAAAAAATTCTTCACTTTCTCCAATGTAATATATTCAACATTGCTGTAGCTACTGAACTGGTGTAATTTCAATTGATGACCATATGTATACAATTCATAACTGTTTCATTGAATTTACGGCAAAAATAGTAGTCATGTGGGATTTCTACGTTTAAATAAAAAAACAGATTTTACAACAGATTTAGAGCTGATTTGTTGTTTTAGAAAACTAGATACAGCCACATCATCATTTTATGGCATGTTTCTTTGAATGATATTGAACAAAATAGTCATAAGGATGAAGACATGGTTTATCAGTACACCCATGACAGTAGACGGTGTTCTGACTTTTGTTTGGGGGACTGCAGACAACATATCAACGCGATGAAGTTGATTTCCTGAAAAGAACTCCGTGATGCAGTTTCTCTCTTGGAAACATAATCAGAAATATCACTTAAAAATTCGTTTACGTCACGTCTATCTTGTTCAAACCAAGACGGAATGAACTGTGCAGTAAACCTTGCCTTACGTTAATTAGATGAAGAAGTTTTTACTCCCGTCCGAAATGTCGTAAACTAAAATAATGTTGCTGTTTCATTTGTTGATTAATTTTGAAGACAACGGTTTACAAATCCGGAAAATCTACTATTACATGTGTTTCCAATATCTACCGGATATTCGGAACTGATATTTTAATAAAATTTGCTCTGGATTGGAAACGAAACAATTGTATAGCTTTTTTAAAAGCGAAAACACAATCGGCCAACCCATGTGGTCATGTAGTTTTGTTGGTTCCGTCGGCCGACCCATTATAGTGGCCGCACGTCCACTAAGAGTTCAGATAAGTTATACCAACGGTTCTTTCATTGGGCTTCTCATTTAAATTATATCGATTCAAATAATTTGCTTCCTATTATCGATAATGGGTGAGCCTGAAGGCATTGAGGTAAACATTATAGAGCCGGTCGTACATTATTATTTAGTTTTGAGCGGGTTTTGAGTGTTTTTTTTACATACCATCACACAATGACCATATTAGAAATGGATTCACACAATTAAATTCACCAACCTGCTTATTCCTAGTAGTTGTTGCTTAGATGTTTGCCTCACTAGTTTCTACTGGTGGAGGCGCGCCACTTTCCACCCCAGACCGTAGTCCATTGGACGATATCAGGAGGCATAAACCTACCCAACGCTATACATCGTGCGTTCACGCCGGCGTTAAAAAAAACGTAATTGAATGTTTTAAGTTGAACTACAGATTTGTATACACAACAGTTTTCGTTGAGATGGCAATCATAATACAGTGTGCCAGTTTTCTTGTTAGTGTAGTTTCTAAACTTGCGAACGAAGCAGTCGACTAGATGTCAACAAGATGGTAGTTGAGGCAGATGGAGCAGTGCAGCAGCCGGAAAATAGTAATTAATTGAACACACCAATCGTCTACTGATCACTTTGTGACAAGACTACACGACTTGAGACCTGGGACCCGTGCAAGAGTAACTACCTTGTCAAGAAAAGAGTCGCTTATGACTTATGACGTATGGCATACGTGTTTATTTGAGATGGATGTACTGTTTATGTTGAAGAGAACAGACTGAGACTACCGACTTCTCTTTTACATTCTTTTGAAGATGTGGTTACTTTTTCGAGATTGTTGTTGCTACCAGTGTCACGCTAATTAAGTTAGGGCCTCTTTTGAGGACACGAACGGGGCATCCAAGTAGTTATACTGAACACAGCAATCTGGCTTCCAACGGAAACGGTTTTTCAACCATCCAATGCGTTCACTACAAACGCACTACGGAAGTATAATTGATCTTAATACAGCCTTCCTGCTGATCTCAATCAGTGTCAAATGACTCTGAACACTCGACTCAGACCGCATGATGATATGTACAAAACTTCTGGAAACATGCAACATGGATGGTATGTGGAAGGGAAATGACGAGGCTCATCTGCATGGTAGAAAATTGGAAACAGATGTCTGATGGGGACCCTGGACAAGGCAAGTACGTTAGCATGACATAATGTGACGGTTACAATTGATCTCAAATGTTCATGCTAGGTAACGGTTGATTGTAACTGTTGATATATGTAAATACAATTGTGTAAATCTCTAAATGGACATACATGCAAATAAGTTGCTATTATTTATCTTACGCTTATCTTTCAGGAATGTTTTTGTTCTGAGACTAGCATTATGTGCGGCGAAAAGGAACTCACAACATTTCCACAAATAGTCAGCTCAAACGTGAAAGGATTCATTTCTTTTGCAATAGAGGCAAGTTGCCCTTTTTATATGTTATTCTCTTCGTGTGTTTAAATATAGATACAGTTTGATCACAAATTTGACGCAGCCACTTGATGATGATTCGATTTCAATTTTCTTGCAAATTGGAACACAGAGCCATCAGTAAAGCTTGCTTCTGTGCAACGCGTCTGTATCTGGTTAATGCATGATACGGTTGCTAGGTACATACTCATCCTTCAACAGTTGCTTTTTGCGACAAGCTTGGATGGTACATGGGGCTTAAAGGGGAGGAAGCTTGTGTAGCTATTTAACTTGGTAGGAATGTTGTTGGAGCTAACATAAGAGGGTTGTACATGGGACTAGCTTCAGTTTCAGTTAAAACAGTTAGCCTCACACACGCCAATAGATGTAAATATGTCAAAGAGTGATGCCTTTACTTGCATTTTTTATCCGTTAGATTGTAGTCTGCGGCCAAGGATGCGGGGGAGTATATAAGCAGACAGCAGGAATCGAATCAAAGCTGAATTGCTTGCATCATTTTCAGCAAACCAGATCTCACAAGACCTTATTCCGCCTTTAATTGGTAACCCTGAAAACAGGATGTACTAACGCAGTCTGGCTCCGCGTCTGTGTTTTTGTTTCGTCCATCACGAGTAATAATGACATTTTCATTTTTCGTTAAACCTACCTTTCAGTTGAGTATTCTGGGAGTCGGGTTTGTGGATGGGTGCGAAGATTGCTGACGAGTCCGACGTGGGATCTGCATAATCGCAGGCAGTGAGGGCATGGAAAGTTCCCTTTGCGAGACAGTATAAGCTAACGGGTTTGTTTACGCTGTCTCCGTTGTTCTTCTGTAGCCTTGTTTGGATGCCTCGTGTGATGCAGCTCCTATTCGGAGTGCTGTGCGCCATGTTGTGCGACCTTTCTAAGTCTGGTAAATTAAACAGGGATGGCAGTGGGCAGATAAAACAAATACTCAAAACAGCAAACTGAATCTTGTTGTGTCCGGTCGAAAACCGCAGATTGTGCAATCCCTGCTGAACAGAACTTCATTTCCCATGTCATTGGGCATATTGATATGATGTGACAGTTCCTTGTTGTAAGAGCTTTTGATAGATTGTTGAATCTTGCTTTCTTTAACGGTTTTTTGTTAATTCATTGATTTTTCCCCTGCATTGGATGTTTATTCATGCGCTTGTATTTTTCTGTCGGGTGTAATATTTGTCCTTCTCTGCGCTCACAGAGGCTCTGGAGGCCTGCTACCGCTTCGAGTTCTCTGATTGGGGTGCTTCTCAGTCCTCTACTAAGGATTCTGAGTCCGGTATTATGTGTCCTGTCTAGTTTCTGTAGGTTGGTCTTTGCCGCTGTTGCAAAGGCACCAAAGCCGTATTCCAGTGTTGGCCGTACATATCCAGTGTAGACTTGTCTGTTTGCATCTGCGCCCCAATTTGCCCCTGCCAGGTTTTAGATCAGCCCCAGTCTGAGTGTGGCCTTCTTTTTAGTATCCTCTATGTGTATGCCATATGTTAATCTTTTGTTATATCTTATTCCGAGGTATGTAGGATTGTCTTCTCTAGGTAGTAGACTGTTTTCTAAAAATAAATCGACCTGCTCTTGCTTTGTAGAGAGAGAGAGAAGAGTGTTGAAAGTGTCTTGCTTATGTATATTGAGACACACCATGGGTCTGCCCATTACTTTACTGCATTGAATGCTTCCTGCATTCTTGCTTTTGTGGGTCCAATATTTTCTGCCTGGGTCTGTATGGCCATGTTGTGCGCATGAAGTGAGTGCTCTGTGTGTGGTCTTAACTGGTTTGGAATATTATTGAGGAAGAGGATAACCTAGGTAGAAGATAGTAATCCAAGCTGGGGAACCCCCCACATGTAGTTTGATTATTTTACTGTTGTGTTTTTTCAGCCTGCTTCTCGTACATCGTGAGCGGAGGTAGTCTTTGATAAACGTGTTTTCTACAGACAATTTAGCCCTTTCTTTTTAACATGTTTGTTGTTGCTGCTATTATTAGTTGTTGTTGTTGTCATGTGTGTTTCTACCTATGTGTCTGTGTTGCTGGGTACAACAGATGCCTATCTGCTACGGAGGTAGATGCTCCACGGTGGGATTGCCATCAGCTGAGCCTCTATATATCATGTGTAACCATAATAACCTTTTCTTGTTTAGTCTACTTTATTTCCTAACTGGCAGACTGTGGCTCACATCTTCCTGTTCACTTTCGTGTTTACTGTTAACTTCATTTTACATTTTGTCTGATTTTTATGTACGCTTTGTTAATTATGTCCATTCTTTCATTGCCTTTGATAACTGTCTTGTTACTATAACGAAGATGTTTTGTATTTGTTCTGATGCAGTTACTTCTAATTATATTTTCATCAACTAAATTGTAAAGTGTCATTTCTACAATCCCAGACAAACAAGATCAAGTCAATACCAGCTGGATGTTTGCCTCCAAATCTGGTAGATATAAATCTCACGGACAATCCTATAGAATCGATTGACGACAGAGCTTTCGATGAGTCTGCCGATACTCTCACATTATTGTATTTCTCCAACACAAATTTATATAAGATTCCAAACGCATTTGGCCATTTACATGTATTGACTGAATTATACATAACAGGCGCAAGTATCTCTGATTGGAACGAGGCTGCAATGATAAATTTAGGTCACACTGTGCAAGCTCTTCTTCTAGAAAACGTTGGCATGACAACATGGCCGGTTTGGCTGCAGAACTTCACCAACCTTAATGTCCTGACTATATCTGGAAGCACTATTTCGTCTCTTCCAGACAATGGCTTGGATTCTATGGTCAACAGCTTGGCAACCTTATTTCTCTACAACAACAGTTTAACGGTCATCCCTAAAGCCTTTTCAAAACTAACAAATCTACAAGGGCTGTTCCTACATCAGAACCATATCCACGACGTGTCTTACCTTCCCCTGGGGAGCAAATTGTCCTCTATTGCTCTCAGTGATAACAGAATATCAGACGGCAAGCAACTTAGTAAAAGTTTACGCCCCTTCGCAAACTACTTGATATCTTTCGATATTGATAAAAATGAGCTGTCCTCCATTCCAGATCTCTCTTTTTTAACAGGTATTTCAACTATAGATCTCACTTACAACAAAATATCCGATCCAACTTCTGGATCGTTAAATTCCAATCTTTTCGACATTGACCTAGATTACAATTATCTTCCTTCCATTCCAATAATCTTGGCTTCGTTAGTAAATATCACAGATATAAACCTTTCCTACAACGCCATCAAAATAATCCAGGCTTCAGACTTTCATGCCAAGACATCTTCTGTAGATCTCAGCTATAATTTAATTACTGAACTGAGCGACACAAGTTTCCCAGAAAACTGTGGAATAATGTATTTACAACTAAACAACAATCCAATTATCTATATTTCTGACATTGCCTTTCACAATTTACCAAATTTATTTGTTTTAAACCTAAGATCTTCACAATTAACTCGCCTTCCTCTATCGCTCAATGCCCTGACCAAATTAAGTACATTTGATATTAGTAACAGCAGCAATCTCATCTGTACCTGCTTAGAGAACAGTCTGACAGATTGGTTTAAGAATCTCATGCCAAGTAATGTTCGAGGAGATTGTGGTCACACTACTGTTTATATCTTCTTTTCGACATTAAGCCCGTCTTGTCCGACACAGCGAGACCTTCTAGAGCAGGGATCTCGCAGTCAAACTGCCAGGAAGCATGTGTAACGTCCACTAGATGGTACAAAGACCACGTGACAATTATGTTATGACCCACTTAGAAAATAACAACACACCTTATATAAGTTATTCATATGTCATTCAAGATATCTTGTATATGTATCTCCAGGTATGTTCGTCTTCTACGTTATCCACTTAATCATACTTCAGACTTCGTCTTCCATCACTCTTGCAGAGTCATCATTTAGTTTGTATATTTATGTATATTTTTTCATGACAGGACACTGGTTGTTTTAGAATTTGCTGCTACTTTCACTTGTCTATTATGTTGTTCTTCCATGACGTATGATGACGACCATTCTTTCTGTTCAGCCGTCACGACAGTGTTTCCATGTTGCTTTGTCCGTTGAAAGGGGTGATATGCACCATGATATGGATTAAAGTGAGTTTCGGCAATATGTCAACCTTACTCTCTCGTGCTGAGATACCATTGCAGAGTGGAAAGACATTATCAAGATTACTATAACTAGCAACGGTTGCACATTTTCTCTTCAGGGTTTACTCCCAAATCCTTTTCTGTAAATATGTATCTAGCAAGACAGCGAGGGTTTGTCAATTATAGGCTTAAATGCATTGGATGTTTTGATGCCAAAGATATACCTATCACATGTGACAATCTTAAATGTATTATACAAATGTTGTGTCTTGGTCTTGTCCAGCGTGTTGATTGTCGTTGTCATGTTCTTGTTAATGACTAGAGCGATCTTTTGTACATTAGGAAACTAAAACTGTTGGACCACTTTTATCACTCGAAAACTCAATTATTGTTACATTCTTTGGACTGGTTCACGAGCATTATTGAACATCTTTTCACAATTGATGTTGTCTGATCAACGGACCATGCTATGTTTAAATTGTTTTATTAAATTATTTACATCACTTTTACGTATTATTGAACCCGTTCGTGGTAATAAGTGACGTGAAATATTACTAATTAGTAATTGTGTAATCCAGAAGTTCATTAACATATTCTGGCGATCTGTGTGTAATGATACTTCACCATTATGCGTATGAATACCGACCAATTGAGTTTTAGAGAAAACGCATACTTCCATCGCTAGTAACATCCCTGTATATCAGTTTAGTTCATCCAGTAACACTAGGTCGTTGGGGCACACCTGAAGACACTCCCACATCTAACGCCATCTCTCTCTCTCTCTTTCCGCTTCCGGAAGTCGTGCCTCATCGAGATGAAGGTTTGACCACTCAGTAACGTTGTCTGTCCATCTCTTCCTTGCCCTCTCTTTCCTGGTACGGAACCAAGAAGTATCGAATTTGTAATTCCGCTGGACTTCGTGACGTGCCCATACCAAGCCAAATTTTGCCTTTCCATAAGCCTGAACAGATCACCAAAAGGCCCAATTGCGTGTTCCACTCTTCGTCGCATCTCTACATATATATTTATATTCAAAATGACGCATGGAAGTCAAGGTAAAGTGCGAAGAACTATATATTTAAAAAAACACACTTCTCTGGTTTCGTTGTATGTGATTGTCATCTTGTGTTGTTAAAACAATTATCGTTTTGGTCACGTTCGGCGATACCACGGCCGCTATTATAACCATCATCATAGTTATCATCATCATCATGTGGTAGCTAAGCGACCTACATCTACTAAATATTTTTCTGTTATTTAATTTTACGAATGATGTATTAGTCAATCAGGTAATAAATCGTAAAAGAAGCCAACGTCTTAGTTTGTCTGTATGCATGTTTTGTTTCTATGTGTCCGTGCTCATGTCTCTGTCCACGGCTTAATATGTGTTACTGTATACATTTAAAATGTTTGCGCGACAAACAATTAAATTTACTCAATGGTTAGACTGCACGAGCAAGAAACAGAAAGCTGATTTGTATCAGTTATATACAACGATGTGTGCACCCAACTAAGCATCGCATCGAGCTGAGTGCCCAACTCGGTATTGCATTGCGACGAGTGTGTACCATTCCCTATTGCACATCAAGAACGTGATGGGACTGATGGAGAAGGGCCCTGCATAGAGGCCGTGTGGCTTGACGAAGAAGGGCCCTGTATAGAGGCCGTGTGGGTTGACGGAGATGTGCCCTGTATAGAGGCCGTGTGGGTTGGCGGAGAAATGCCGTGTATAGAGGCCGTGTGGCTTGACGAAGAAGGGCCCTGTATAGAGGCCGTGTGGGTTGGCGGAAAAGGGCCCTGTATAGAGGTCGTGTGGGTGTGGGTTGACGGAGAAGGGCCCTGCATAGAGTCCGTGTGGGTTGACGGAGAAGGGCTCTGTATAGAGGCCATGTGGGTTGACGGAGAAGGGCCCTGTATAGAGGCCGTGTGGGTGTGGGTTGACGCAGAAAGGCCCTGTATAGAGGCTTTGTGGGTTGAAATAGAAGGGCCCTGTATAGAGGCCTTGTTGGTTGACGGAGAAGGGCCCTGTATAGAGGTCATGTGGGTTGCCGGAGAAGGGTCCTGTATAGAGGCCGTGTGGGTGTGGGTTGACGGAGAAGGGCCCTGTATAGAGGCCTTGTGGGTTTACGGAGAAGGGCCCTGTATAGAGGCCTTGTGGGTTTACGGAGAAGGGCTCTGTATAGAGGCCTTGTGGGTTGACCGAGAAGGGCCCTGTATAGAGGCCGTGTGGGTTGGCGGAGATGGTATGCACGCTATTGCTTTTCAGAATTGTTTAGCTCGGCATTTCCCATTGAACAGCGTCGAATGCGTCTCGCTCCCGCCCAGAATCATTCATGGGCCCTGCGAAGGGTAGGTAGAAGATCTCCCGAGGGAGAACAGTGGGCTGGCTCTGCTTCAACTGTATCAAACCGATACTGCAACATATGCCAACATTACATTGATAGATCGCAAACCTTCAACAGTGTATGTGCGTTATTAAATACCAGAGTTAAGGGATTTCGAGATTTTGAGCATGTGGGACAGTCACATGACCTCCACCATAATTATCTACGACCTTCGAAAACTAATCGCTCAGAAACATCGATTACAAAGAACACCAGTAATAAAATGGGGAAAATCAACCTGGTTACGTAATATCAGAGACAAGTAACCAATTTTATGTGATAAATAAATGTGAGTGTTTGTATAGTGATTCAGATTTGGAAACATGGAATCCTGTATTGAAACACACAAGGTAATTTTTTAGAGATGATTATAAGATTATTTTCGAAGAAATGCAAAGAGTTCCAGTTTTTGATGGACAAATATATTTGTAATGAAATAACTGTGTTCATCTCTGCATCAATTGTTATTTTCTTCTAATTAACTAGTAATGTTATCGTGCTTGTATCAGCAAAATAATAGTTTCTTCGAGGGGACTTCAAATGAAAACGTTAAAAGTTGAATAGTTATTAGAAAAGCAGTGACTTTGTATTATAACTTGTTAATATGGTTGCTAATGGTGTGCCAAGAATGTCCTGCACTTGCCATCACGGTGCAGGTGAACAACGTGGCGTCATAACTGCTGTTAAACGATGGACCTCCACTCTTGACATGCGCCACAGAGGAGCAGCCTTCTGTTATCCATTTATTTTAGTAGCGAAGGGGTGAAACCTATAGAAAATGATCGGTGAATGAAGGTCCAGTACGGGTATGCATGCCTTTCACTCCAGCAAGTGTATGAGTGGAGTAAGAATTTGCAAAATTACATTGAGTTATGTAGCGGACTGTTTACGACCGCGTCTTGCACACCGAGTAGGGATCACAGAGTTTACTGCAGATATTAACGTCTCGTTAAGGAAAATCATCGATGGACCGTGAGTGAAAGTGTCTCACATCTACTTGAACATCAGTCAAGGTTCAGCACACATCATCAAACATAATATGCTGCAGTACCACGAAGTGTCTGCACGGTGGGTAACAAATCAGCTTACTCCAGAACTCAAACTACGACACGTTCATGCCTGCCGGGAACTTTTAGTACTATTTGATGCAGAATGTGATGGTTTTCTAGGAAGAATTAGTATTCGAGGTGACACCTAGTGAACATTAATCGCGTTATCCTTCGTCATCAAAGCCGAAGCAGTTTTGCACACAACAAACTGCACGGAAGGTTGTGCTGATTGTGTTTTGGGATGATCGAGACGTCATTTCATAGTTCTACGTCTCCAGATGGAACACCAGCGCCACAATGGAGATCTTTTCTGGAATCGTCTTTGATCCGCAATCAAATCCAAACGAAATGGACTTCAGAGTAAAGATGTGCTTTCGCAACACGACAATGTTCGACCCCTTAAGGCAAAGCAAAATTCTGCATCCATCGAGAACATTTGCTGTAAATGTCTACCACATCCGCATTACTCACTACACCTAGCCCCAAGTGATTTCCATGTCTTTCGACGACAACAAGGGGCATCGGATGGAAAGACGATAAAGTCCGATGAAAAGGTCTAACATATTGTACATGAGTGGTTACACACGCCACCAACAGACAGTTTTTATACATGAATACATGTCTTTTATCGGAACTGGGGGAACTTGAATTGGACGGAGTAGTGACTAGGTCGAGAAAAGATGCAGTTCTGTTTCACTTTTTTATAATAAATGTACCCACAAAATATTTTTCGAGTTTTCACTTGAAACTTTTCGTAAATGGTTGCACATAATATCCGATTGGCTGCAACGAAATATGGCATCACTGATGAATAATAGATAACCCAGTCTAGTCTAGTCCTTGATAAAGACTTACTTACGTTAAAATGTTAGTTTCAGATTGTTTCTGATCTAATCTGGAAATGATTTTGTTTGGTGTTTGTATTTCAGTGTTACAATAAGTAAGCACATCATTCGGTGACGATGATCCCAATCGCCTTCTTTTTTGTTGGTTTACGGTCTTATCACTTTCTTCTTCGTGCTCTTGTGGTTCTATTTGTTTTTCATCTTTGTCTTCCTCTCCCTCGTCTTTTCCTTGTTCTTATTTTTTCTTTTTCTTAGATATAATTCCCGGTTTCCATTTCAAAGCAAACCGCTGTTTGTTAGATTATTTTATCGCCATATGTCGATCTCACACCCTGTGTTTATCACACCCGCATGTTCAACTGTGCTTCCTTTTTTGCCATTAATCATGACGTTTTTTGGCTTCGTGTTGATTTTTAGCTGTGTGATTATTCTTGTATTTACCCTTTGTTTGCTAATCATTGTTAAGTTTGTTTGAGTGTCCAGGGATCACTGCCTACGCTTTATGACAACATGTGACACGATGATTTGATCAATGTCTAGTGCAAAACGATCGTGTTTACAATGTCCAAAATCTTCTTTTTCTTCTTGTTCTTCTTGTTCTTCTGTGTTCGTTCTCAATCTCCCGCTACCAAGCCCTGATCAGGACAAAATGCGGTGTGTCGCTAGTTTACCACTTGACTGCGATATGTGCACCTTTCAGTCCGACACAATCTTACAAAACTGTAATCACAGAGGTTCGAGTCTGTAAAAGTAGCAATGTGTTTGGTCCTTTGAAAGAAAGTCATCTAAAACTGTCTTCAGATGGTATAAAACAGCTTCAATTACAGTGATTTCAGCTTCACAGTTGGAGCGAACCTCATCGCAGAACATCAGACAGTTCATCAGAATATGTCCGATATTATGTATAGAATCCATTCACTGCATCGAATGAAATCCTTCAGTGCAGACATGTATATTCATAGTTATATGTTTCAATATCTTTTTAAGCTGCCTACATGAGTTAAAATTGATTTGAACTTGTGTTTGTGTTTTCGATCAATTTTTTGAGCATTTGTGATGTTTTAATTGCTATTTGGGTCTTTGCGTTTTTGTACTATTTTCTGTATCTTTTGTGTTCGTGATGGAAAGTGGAATCTGCCTTTGATTTCACTAACATTATGAAGTACATACAATTGCTTTATTTTACATGTTGGTTGCGAATATTTCATAATATATGTACACCTATATAATCGCGCTAATCTCCCGATTCGTACCAAGGTTGATAAGAATAGAGTCTATGTCACCTCCCAATCGTATCGTCATATGTGACTAAGAAGGGTTTTCTGTGGACCTAGCAATCTCACAAATGTTAGACCATCAGAATTTAAACCGCAATTTCAACATTATGAATACATACTTCATGTCCCAGCAGTAGTTGTGGTCGATCGCTTCAAACAGAGCTTCTGCACACTTTGCTAGTTTGTCTGCAACGTCCTTGTCATTGGTATTGCAGAATATGGCATGAAGATAACTACATGAAAGACCGAGACAATGATGATATCGCGTGAACACGTGCAACGATGTTTCTCCTGCAGTGACAGAAGTATCAAGCAACTGAAAAATAAGGCAAAGGCCGCCGTCCATCGTAGACGATGATGACAATATTAATTTTGCTAGCGCTATTTTTAGTAAGGATTCACTTCGCTACTTTTTATTCTCACTCTCTCGTCTCGGGCCGTCCGTCCCCAGTGGCAAGTCCAGGACAAGTCGAATAAGGGGCGACTACGAGAAAAAGACGGCGGAGTCCGGAGTCGAACCCACACCACCTGATCACGAGGCCGGCGGCATAACCACTTCGTCACGGAATCAAGCAAGTACGGGAGTTCAAATACCTAGGTAGTGTGTTCACTGACTATTGCAGAGTGGACATATAGATCGCATATAGAATTCATAATACGAACAGTGTCTAATATCAAATTGCACAGATTTTGGAACACCATAAAGTGCTTTTTTTAACTAAGAGGAAACTGATAAATACAGTGTTTATTCCTACGTTCTGTTAGCGGTGTCAATCTTGAACCTTATTAGAAACGTATAAGAGTAAGATCCAGAGCTGTGAGATGCGCAGCGGGAAAGACAGTTTAAGACTGAACCCACAACACCACGCTGAGGCAGACAGTAGGGACAAACCCAGTTAGACCACATCTTGACCACAGAAGTCTCGTATCATCATTAAATGACGAGACGTGCCTGATCTTGAGAGTCAAAATACCCAAAACGTCCCATCAGTGATTCCCTTGTTCATTAACTCAATTACTCAAAGATTTACGAGATTTATATGGAGCTTTTTTTATTTTAGCAACGTAACAATTATTTCCAATACCAGGCGATATTGACCTAATTATGTTTCAAAATACATCAAGAATTTCTCACTTAATTTTTGTATTGCCTACAAAATGCAAACAAATAATCGTAGGTAACAAGTGAGAATGATAATGTGTATTCAGAGGAACGGTTTTATTGTTTGAAGAATGTAACAAATTTGTAAGTTTAGTGCTGTCAAAACAATTTATCAGCAAATCGACATTTAGAAGGAAAAAAACATGTTCTCAAATATTGGCGCGCAAATATAAATAAGCTAAAGAGCTACGCAAGATAAGAGACGATTGGTAAAACAACAAATAAAAACCAAATTTTCTATCTTTTACAGGGATCGAACATGTAAAAACTAAAAATAATTATTAAACATAATGCATGTTCAAAAATCAGGAGAAAAGATATGAACATGTCCGATAAATATATATAATTGGATATGGAAACATGTAATGCAGAAATCTTGCTGCATAATTCTCGTAAATATTTAGAAGTATATGTTAAATTGTTTCCTGCTGCTGCTCTACAAAATATTTTTATGCAGGACATGATGGTCCTAATGTCGTAAAGAAAACGTAAACAGTTGTATCACCACAGTCTCCTAAAACCTGATATGAACTGAGTTTCGTAATCCAATCTGTGAGAATACTCTCCAGGCATGTACAGACCAGATTTGGGCTGTTACTAATATCAAATTTGTTCAATTTAGTCAGGGCACTAAGACCTAACGGCATCCGGGTTAATTGTGTAGACTGTAAGTTCAGTTCGATCACGTGTGGCAGATTTTGTAAAGCGACAGAAGAAATATGGCTAATTGGGTTGTTATTTAGGTTTACATACGTAATGGCAGAAGATTCTGGGAAACTGGTGTCATTCAGTTCTGTTATTAAATTATTACTAAGATCAACCGTTGTTGTTTGGTTGTGAAAGTCCGAAGCTTGAATTATCTTGATATTGTTATGGGAAAGGTGAACGTCTGCTAATTTTAACATGGATACCAAAACTTGGGGAATGGAAGGAAGTAAATTATTGGTTAGGTCAAGGGCGTACAGATTGAAAGGGACAGCTCCAGAAGATGGATCGGATATGTTGTTGAAACTAAGATCAAGTCTTCCAATCTTTGTCATAAAAGTGAAATCAGGAATGGATGTCAGTTCGTTATTGTCAATAGCCAAATGAATCAAGTGGTTTCCGATAGAGCGCAGACTGTCACTGAGTTGTCTAGCATCAGACACTTTGTTGTTACTGAGAGTTAAGGAGGACAGCTTGTCCCCTTGGGGAAGGTACGAAACGTCACTGATATGGTTGTCTTGAATGTATAACAATTCTAACTTTGTCAGGTTTGAAAGAGCTTTTGGAATCATTGTTAAACTGTTGTTGTACAGAGACAAGCTGGACAAGCTACTGGCGACAGAGTCCAGTGCGTTATCTGGAATGAATGAAATGGAGCTTCCAGCAATAGTCAGATAAATAAGACTGGTGCAGGTATGTAACCAATTAGGCCACGTTGTCATGCCAACGTCAGCCAGAACCAGCGATTGCAAAGTGAAACCTAAATTCGTCATTGCTGCCTCATTCCAATACGAAATATTGGCCCCGGACAAGAATAAATAAGTTAATGCATGTAAATTGAAAAAGGCGTTAGGAATTCGTGTTAAACGTGTGTTAGAGAACAGCAATGAAGTGAGCGTGTTGCCAGACTCATCAAAGGCTGTGTCGTCTATGGATTCTATAGGGTTGTTCACGAAATTTATATTTGAAAGATTTGGCGGCAATCTTCCAGCTTGTATTGATGTGATGTTGTTGTTCTGTGAATATAAAATGAAATTAGACAATCAGCATTTGTTCTTCTTCTTCTTCTTCTTCTTCTGCGTACACAGTCAGACAGTAACCATTATTTTTTCGAAAAAAGCAGCGGTCATCCTGAGACTCTCGCCACTACCATACAGCTTGTCTTGCAGTTCCACTGGCAATGGCCACATCTGCTCTCTCTGATCCTCGTATGTCGGGCAGTTCTGCAGCAGATGTTCAGTGGTCATTTTACCAGTACCGCACGGGCATTCGTCGGTACACCCTATCTTCAGTTTGTTGAATAGGTGGTACCTCAGTCTGTTGTGGCCAGTGCGAAGTCTGAAGACAACGACCTGCTCTCTTCGGTTCAACTGGTAATAGGCATCGTTTTTGGTGTAACCAGTATGTTCGGTTTCCCATTTGGACATGTATCTGGCCAGCATTTGTTCACTCTATATACTTTTCTGTATATACTTATACTAGTTATGGTGTAGTCTTATAGAGCATAAAGAGAATCTTGTGCGACAACAGCCTATCACTAGATGTAAAAGAAGATAGTTGTTCCATACTGCATGGATACAGTAGTGACATGCGGCAGCGATTCATGAATAATCGGCAGGGACAAAGGAATATGGTTTTTAAAGAAGATTGTTGAACATTGCATGGACTGCAAAGAAAGCTAAAAATACAGACAAACACACGCACGCACGGACACACATACACACAGACATGCTTCCATTACTAGGGACCTGTCCGTTAAATGTTTTTAACATTTTTAAACAAAACAGCTTTTAAAGTGGCGTTATATTATCTACTATTCGTTGGAGGGGAGGGAGGGAAGGAAGACTCACGTCTGGTTAAGCAAACTATACTGATCAGACATATTAGTCAGGGTCAGGCAAACTATACTGATCAGACATATTAGTCAGGGTCAGGTAAACTATACTGATCAGACATATTAGTCAGGGTCAGGTAAACTATACTGATGAGACATATTAGTCGGGGTCAGGCAAACTATACTGATCCGACATATTAGTCAGGGTCAGGCAAACTATACTGATGAGACATATTAATCAGGGTCAGGCAAACTATACTGATCAGACATATTAGTCTGGGTCAGGCAAACTATACTGATCAGACATATTAGTCAGGGTCAGGCAAACTATACTGATCAGACATATTAGTCAGGGTCAGGCAAACTATACTGATCAGACATATTAGTCAGGGTCAGGCAAACTATACTGATCAGACATATTAGTCAGGGTCAGGCAAACTATACTTATAAGACATATTAGTCAGGGTCAGACAAGCTATACTGATCAGACATATTAGTCAGGGTCAGGTAAACTATACTGATCAGACATATTAGTCAGGGTCAGGCAAACTATACTGATCAGACATATTAGTCAGGGTCAAGCAAACTATACTGATCAGACATATTAGTCAGGGTCAGGTAAACTATACTGATCAGACATATTAGTCAGGGTCAGGCAAACTATACTGATCAGACATATTAGTCAGGGTCAGGTAAAATGCACAGGCCAAGACTTTCACCTGGGCTTCTTTGTAGCCCTCCCTGGAAACGGGCTATTTTCGTGGCAGCCTGGCTAACGAAATTAGGGATCGACATAATCCTCGTGGTAGTGAGTGACACACAGATGAAGCCAAGCATAGCACAACCGCCTTGAGGACCCCGGTCCACCTTCATCAGCACGCTCAGAGGTAAGCTACTACAACTGGTCACTTAACGTCCTTTTCATGGCGCACAAAAGAGTAAGCTCACTCATAGTGAACATTCGAAGCAACAAATTATTCGTCGAGGTGGCACATGCATATAGACAGCTAAAGGGGAAGATTAGGGCAAGCCAGTCATCCTTTCTCTGGCATGTCATGAGTATTTCTAATGTTCATCCATCAGGTGTGATAGAAACCACTCTATTTATTATGCCGTATAGACAATCTTTCCATTTTGCTTGGTCCGCTGAAATGGGTGATTTGCGCGGTGATTTGGATTAAGTGATCACGTTTTGCGCAATATGAAAAAGCTCCAAGCTCACTCTCTTTCTCTCGTCCTGAGCTGTCTTTAGCCAATGGCAAGACATTATCGAGACGACTGGAGATGGCACATGATGAATATTTTTCCTCCCGAAGTCCTTCTCGTAAACATGTATAACTAAAGGCAGTGGGGTGTGACATTTAATAGATGAATGCAGCACGACCAAGAATGATTCTCTATGTTCATAACGAATGCACACAGATAATGGTCCAGATATTCAAAAAGTATTGTCCCAAGGTGAGAGTCACATTGTGACAACGACACTATTATTAATCCGGTTTGCATATAACCACACAAATTAGCGGATGTAGTCAGCTAAATTTTGATGACGTGCGCAAAACACAGAGATACAAGCCCCTACAATTTCACCAATGGCACCGACAAATGAAGAACTAGTCGATCGTAACTAGTAAGCCATTTCCGCACTTTGACTATGAGACGTCAGGTGATGTAAGAATGATAAGTATCACACGGGTATCACATCGTTGTCCAGCTTTTCACTGTTGTCTTCGGCACACTTTTGTCACCATATTCTGCATGCATTCTGCTATGAGACCCAATCACCGCTCGCTGATCAGCTCTGAACGGATTCCGTTTCACCCCTGCCATATTTTCAATAGACTGCTGAGGAAACTTTGTGTCGAAGGATAATGACATTTTGCAAACTTGACGGTTGGTATGTGCTGTTTACACTTGAAGTGACGTCATCATGGCATCGTACGTATGTTCCCTTGGTGCAGTTCGATGCGCTTTCATTTGAATACACATTGTATTCTCTGCCATTTTCAAAGATGTTTTTCAAATTAAAGATGTGATCTTATGTGCCTCTGCGTGTTATGTATTTCATATTATACTTTCTTTTTCTAAATTTATCATAATGATACGTAATAATATCTTTCTGGCTTAGCTTATCAGGGCAATAGTTCGGTAGCTAGTGCACAATGTTGGGTTTCTTTTATTTGGTATGAGAATATAGATTGACACTAGCTTGAAACCCAGCAAACTCCGTGGTATTGTGGTGGCGTCCATGATGGACTTAAACAGGAGAGCAACATTAGAACTGTGAGCCTGTTAGGCGCCATCTTTGCTGCTTCGGTTAAAATTGTTGATTCTGCCCATTTGTCTTTGATAACCGCTTATTTAACGAACAATTCAACTTTGGGAAAGCTGTGTTTTTCTGACTTGATTAGTGACTTTGCGGGAACTCGTTAAACAGCGTTCGTACGATAATTGCAATGTATGTTCGGCCACTGTCGATGTTGAGCAGCGCTGTTTTGATCTTTCATTTACAGACGATACGTCAGTCCAAAGTCCACATTTTGATTGGAAAATTCATTAAACATACATTTCGCACCATCTTGTTTATTTTGTTAAAGAAATATTATTGTCGTTTTTTTGTTTCTTCGATAAACGAAATTCTGCGGCAGACGAATTAAAGATGTATGTAGTGCCACCTGTAAAAAAGATCCCGTCAGGCCATGCGACGCAGATGCGAAATATAGTGTTGGGCCCATATTATTGTGTAACCCACATCACTTAGTTGATGATATGGTCAGTATTACACCAGTCGCTATTACTTCCCGGACTGAACCGGAACCCATTTAAGGTTGGTTGACCCGGGAACCGTTGCAGTCTGAAAAAACATGTCCGCCTCAACTGGGGATGGGACCCAGGACCGCTCAGATGTTAAGTCAGCTCGCTAACCACTGCGCTACGCGGCTACTTATTGCCACATGTATGGCGCGCAATTTACTACAAGTGGTGATACATTTGAGACTCAACATTCGAAATTGTATATTTGTTCTGCTTAAAATTGTCACCATATATGAAGATAATCATGTACTTTTTGTTGTTGTATTTGCGTAACAATTTTACCGTGATGGTTTTCTCGGCCCAATGGTATAAAGGTAACAAGTTTTACAACTTACAATCAAAAGACAAAAGGGATGTAACGAAACAATGATATCACACATACTTGCAAGAACATAGGCGTGCAGATTTATAATGAGTTGAAGAGATATGATTGAAATAAAGGACAGTGGCGTGACATGACCAGAAGACGTCAACACCAGTCTCCAGACTGACTAACAGAGGACAGTAACGTGACATGATCAGAAGACTTCAACACCAGTCTCTGGACTGACTAACAGAGGACAGTAGCGTGACATGACCAGAAGACTTCAACACCAGTCTCCAGACTGACTAACAGAGGACAGTAGCGTGACATGACCAGAAGACTTCAACACCAGTCTCCAGACTGACTAACAGAGGACAGTGGCGTGACATGACCAGAAGACTTCAACACCAGTCTCTGGACTGACTAACAGAGGACAGTAGCGTGACATGACCAGAAGACTTCAACACCAGTCTCCAGACTGACTAACAGAAGACAGTAGCGTGACATGACCAGAAGACTTCAACACCAGTCTCCAGACTGACTAACAGAGGACAGTAGCGTGACATGACCAGAAGACTTCAACACCAGTCTCTGGACTGACTAACAGAGGACAGTAGCGTGACATGACCAGAAGACTTCAACACCAGTCTCCAGACTGACTAACAGAGGACAGTAGCGTGACATGACCAGAAGACTTCAACACCAGTCTCCAGACTGACTAACAGAGGACAGTAGCGTGACATGACCAGAAGACTTCAACACCAGTCTCTGGACTGACTAACAAGATGATGATAATGATGATGAGGAGGATGATGATGATGCATCAAAAGCCGTTCCATTTCACCGAATTGCCAATCATATATTTCATTGCAACAACAAAGGTCTTCCATAATTTGTGAAGAACTGAACTGGAAATTGATACTGATAATCCAAATATTTCTAAACACTTTAGGAATTATAGTTAGTTTTAACTAATTAATGAACGCTTTCATTTTTATAATATCTACTCGCCTGTATCGCAAGATATGTAAACTTTCCCATGTTTGAGTTGACAATTTGTGGAATTGTTTGCAGCTTGCTATTACTACACAGGATGGATAACCCAGAACAAGAACATTCCTAGAATACAAAAAACAATATCAACAAATTATTGTGTGTTCTTTATTCAGGTCTATTTTGTCAAACATAATTCAAGTTTAGGGTGAGATTGGCATAGGAAGTCGGAAAGGAATGATCCTCTTCTAATTCGTCTTCTTCTTCTTCATTTGCGTCTTCTTCTTCGCATGCTGTCAGACGTCGACTTGAATGTGTTCTAAGAAAGCAGTGGTCTTCCTTAGGCATCCGACACTGCCATAGAGCTTGTCTAGCGTCAGTATTGGTGATAGCCACATGTGCTTTCTCTCATTCTCATATGTCGGACATTTTTGCAGCAGATGTTCAGGAGTCATTTTCTCAGTACCACAAGTGCATTCGTCAGTGGCACATTTCTTTAGTTTGTTGAATAGATGGTACCTCAGCCTTGGTTCTAAATGCTGTCATAGTCGGGGGTGGGGTTGAGGATGAACTCACAACACTAACTAAATGCTCCCATATCTTGTGTTTCTTATAGCCTCTGACAACAAAGTCCAACTCCTGGCCTTCGCGTGGCAGAACTGTTTTGACTAACAGGAGAAGGTGCGGAAAGCGAGCGACTGGCGCCTTAAAACCATTAGTTTCGGGCAGATGGGGTTCAAAAGCCTAGGAAGGCAGCTCATCTAGGAGAAGGGAAAATCTTATTTCAAACCATCGGAAGCCTTGCGGATAAGATACTGGCGTATCTTATAGGGTTTTGTCAGATATGACTGTGCAACCCATTTTCTGATAACTCTGAAGGTTGGTCAGCATCTACCATACCTGACAGCCGACGATGTGCGAAGGGGCACACGCAAGAGGATACAATGCCTTATTCTAGAGCGATGAAAGACAACCTCAGCTGAGTATTGTGGCAGGGCAGATCAGGCCCTTAGTCTTGGTTAGCGGCTGGTCTAGGAGCGAAACCCCGACAGGCGAACAGATAGACTATTGTTTTGCTGATCCAGCAGCTTCTGCAGCTTGCCTTGTTCCAGATTTGTTGGTGTTACCTTTCCCTTGGAGTAAACAAGCCAGACCGACAAATGGATCATCCTGCATAGGGAACACATGGTCTCTATATTGCTGCCTGGGCTTTGTAATAAAATCACAATTACTATCGTCTGACAAGGACAAGGAAAAGAGCCAATGATGGTACTTCAACCTGTTGTGGTCTGTGTGGCGTTGAAAGACCCCCACTAGCTCGCTTTTGTTCAACTGGTAATTAGCATAATTGCTCGTGACGCCAGTATGCTCTGTTTCCTACATCTTCGTGTATCTGCCCCCAATAAACATCTATGATTCGTCGTCACATAAGAAATCTGAAAGAAATGATACGAGCCCAAGCAGAAGAGTGTGAAGATCTGTCAGGAATAATAATATAAATCATAAGAAAACCATTAGCCCCTTATATCGTCAAGGTCGTATGGATGCCTCGGTTCAGCACATACAGATCTCTATAATGATCTTTCCTCAAGCAATTCCAACGAGTGTAGACAAATCATGTCCTGGACGGTCATTGATGTCATCAATCCAAAACGCTTTGTCGTCAACGCTTCATTTCCCCTTCAATATTATTTTTTTAGATTTAGTCATGTCTCGTTACATACCCAAACCATGTACGATTTCGCCTTTTCACTACTGAAAGAATTGGGTTTCTGTTGACCTGCCAGAGAATTTATTTTATGTTTTTCATAATTGATGTGCACAATTATTATGCAGCATTTATATTCTAAAGATTAAATGCTTCTTTGCATATCAATAGCCATCGTCCAGTTCTCAGATCCGCACAAGAAAAGACAGCAATAATCTCGTATGTACTAGCACGAACCTGGATAGCTATGAAAGATGTTCATTCTTTCAACCCCTGACCTTAGTTAAACCCTCATTGCACTCCTAACTTGCCCTCAAACTCTCCACCTCTTCGCTTCTCATCCCAATCAACACTCCGTCCATTTCTTCTCTTCTTCACCTGCCGATCTCATCCTAAAACACGCCCACCTCTTCCTAAAACATTTCCGCCCACAATTTGTTCCTTTCCTTGCCTCCCCAAATCCCGAACCCTGCAACCACACCCCTCATCAGTGTCAATCGTCTATCCCACCAACCTCAAATAAGTGCAATCCTTCAAATAAAAATGGAATCTTGAGGCAATGCATAAAATGCGCAATACGTTTCAATACGTTTATTGATTCATAATCTGAGTGCACATACAACGAATGCACTAAATTTATACTGAGATGTGGACACATTTAAAGATCAAGAGGTATCAGTTTTGCTATTTGCCGATAACTTTTTTTTTTAAAAATCTGTATATAATCGTGTGTCCATGACTTGTGTGACACTGTTGCGTTGATCTACAAATCGGACATAGAATGTTCAGTGAAAATTTCAGCTCGATATGTCTTTCCCTTCGTTACTATATATATTTAATTTAAATAAGGCGAGGCTGCAGCGGTTCTGTGGATGTGTATAATGGGGAAAAAACATGAATAAAAACTAGTAAAAGTTGATTAAGGTTGAGCTTAATCAAAATTTAAAAATGGGAATGGTCAGATACCGCACCGAGACGAGAACACAAACAAAACCTACGTTACGACCAATAGGCCTTCATCAGGGACAACAACACTGAACTAACAAATCAACATATAAGAAAAAAAAGGGTCAACTCATCTGTTTCAGGTAGGAGACGCTTTCTGTCTAAGCGATCGGTTATGCCAAGTACTCGATAGAAACTGAAATGGGAGCGGTCAAACAAAAAGTGGCGGAATATGCCTGATAATCCAAGCGTGGCCAAATAGTGGTCCAGATAGGAGAACAATGAGAAGGCAATATAAGCCGGTAGGGCGTGATATTGATATAAGAGAGGGGGGAAGAGAACTGATGGAAGAATGGGGGAGGCGGGGGGGGGGGGGGGGAAGGAAGACAAATAGATGGGAACCAGTGTGAGGGTTTAAGAAAAAGTATGGAAGATATTAATACCCTGTGGTTGGAGACAGCCCATACTCGAGATAAGTCTGTTCTCAAGGGCGAATCGATGACGATCGTCAGAGAAGCACGAAACTAGACCAGTGACACTGACGTCAGCCATACCCCGGTGCTCAGGACCATTGAAGTGGCTGGCAATTGGGGAACCAGTGCGGTTACGGATGACGTTGAGGTGTTGGCGGAAACGCTCCCGTAATCCCATACCAGTTTGCCCAATGTAAGTCATACCACACTGGCGGCAGATGATGGAATAGATGAGGTTACGAGATTTGCATGTGAACCCTCTTTGATGAAGAATTCAGCCTCAGGAAAGGTAATGGAGCGAGAAAGGATGACATGAGGGCAGATAACACAGCCACGTGAGTTTTTGCACGGCCTGGTGCCTGGGAGGCTATGAGGGCTGGTGTGTAGGCGACTACTGACCAGCAAGTCCCTCAGGTTCCTGTCACGCTTGTAGGCGACAAGGGGAGGATCGGGAAAAACTTTGCGAGTGGCAGGATCAGAGTGAAGGATAGGGAGATGGCGGAATAGGATATCCCGGACAGAGACGCTGTGAGGGTGATAGGTGAGGACGAGTTTCACACGGTCAGAGGGAGGACGGCGGGTGGGAGTGAGGGAGTCTTGGCGGGAGATAAGAAGAACCCGCTGAAGGGCGGAGGAGAGAGTGGTCTCAGGGTAGAGTCGCTTGCGGAAGAAGTCAAGCATCTCGTGGGCCCTGAGAAGGAAGTCGTCGTCATCCAGACATAGGCGTCGGAGGCGGAGGAGTTGGGAGAAAGGAAGCGAATCGCGACAGGATAGGGGATGGGAGGAAGTGTAGAGGAGGTAGTTGTGGGCGTCAGTGGGTTTGTAGTAGACAGTGGGGCAGAGGCCTGAAGGGCAGATAGAGACAGTGATGTCCAGAAAGTGGACAGACGTGAGGGAAATGTCAGACGTGAACTTGATCGAGGGATGGAAGTCGTTGACAAAGTCGATAAAGTTGAGGAGATCCTTCTCCGATATGTCAGTAATACCAATCCCATCGTCGATGTATCGATAATACATCAAAGGAAAGGGGCCTTGGAATTGAAGCCAGATCAAGTGTTCCGGGTGACCCATGAACAGGCATGCGTAGCTGGGGCCCATTCTGGTGCCCATAGCCACACCGCTGATCTGGTCGAAGAACTGGATATTGAATTCAAAGGTATTGAGAGTAAGAACGAGTTCTGCTAGACGGACGATGGCAGACGTGGAGATGGATGGGTTAACCCTTCGGTCAAGGAAGAAACGGAGGGCCAATAAACCATCAGAGTGGGGGATTGAGGTGTACAGTGAACAGACATCAAGTAGGAAGAGACGATAGGTTTGGTCGGGGGAGAGGACAATGGTAGAGAAAGTGGTTAAGGCATGGTTGGTGTCCTTAAGAAATGTGGGAAGACTCTCCACCATAGGTTGGAAGACACTATCCAGGAAGTCCAATACCAGTTCGGTGGGACAGGAACAGGCAGAGACAATAGGGCGACCTGGGTTGTCGGGCTTATGAATTTTAGGCAGCATGTAGAAAGAAGGCTTACCCAGACAACTGTCAAAGATAAGGAGGTTCGTAGCGCTCTTCGGGAGGAGATGTCGTTTGGTCATATCAAGGATGGTGGTAGAGACCTCCTTGTTAAAACGGACAGTGGCATCATCGGCGCGCGGTTTATAGAAAGAAGGATCAGATAGTTGAAGACTGCCCTCCTGAACATATAAATCCTTTCTGATCCTTCTTTCTATAAACCGCGCGCTAGACCAAGAAAACAAGTAGGTACAATAACGGGGCTAGACCAAGAAAACAAGTGGGTACAACAACGGTGCTAGACCAAGAAAACAAGTGGGTACAACAACGGTGCTAGACCAAGAAAACAAGTGGGTACAACAACGGTGCTAGACCAAGAAAACAAGTAGGTACAACAACGGTGCTAGACCAAGAAAACAAGTAGGTACACCAACGGGGCTAGACCAAGAAAACAAGTAGGTACAACAACGGTGCTAGACCAAGAAAACAAGTAGGTACACCAACGGTGCTAGACCAAGAAAACAAGTAGGTACAACAACGGTGCTAGACCAAGAAAACAAGTAGGTATACCAACGGTGCTAGACCAAGAAAACAAGTAGGTACAACAACGGTGCTAGACCAAGAAAACAAGTAGGTACAACACCGGTGCTAGACCAAGAAAACAAGTAGGTACAACAACGGTGCTAGACCAAGAAAACAAGTAGGTACAACAACGGTGCTAGACCAAGAGACAGCAAACCAAATGGATCATCCATATGACACGTAAAATGCTAGATACATCAGAAAGCATTGCTATCCATATGCAATGGATACAACGTTAAGGGCCGACCACGAAAACGATGGATAGCAGAAATAACAGAAGCAGTAGCGCTTCCCGTGTACGAAACCCATACTAGGGCCTGGTCAAGAAGCATCTTCATAATCTGACTCTGAAAGGCACAAGAATGACACAATCGATAAGAAGAAGAAATATATAATGATATATATATATATATATATATATATATATGTGTGTGTGTGTGGGGTGTGTGTGTGTGTGTGTGCGTGTGTGCGTGCGTGCGTGTGTGTGTGTGTGTGTGTGTGTGTAAATGCTACTGCATTTGTGCATTAAATCAGTAACCCCTTATTATTAGCGTATAAGTAATGATGCCATAATGAACAAGTAACTCCAAATAATTCAACAAAATTTTAACTAAAATATGTAATAAACGTTACCTGGTAAACACAAGCAGCCAGGCACATAGGCAGCAAAAGAAAACAACAGAATATGATCGACACGGAATGGCTAGCCTTGATCATTTTGCAATGAAAGTATCTAAGAAGAGAATATGAATTACATTAATAAAATACATTTTAACACATTACCACCTAACGTACGTGGTATGGGAAAGATTGATGATGAAATGTGGCAATGTAATAACATAAAGATACGAAGATGTATTCGTCATTATCATGTGGAGTACTCAGTGACCTTAACGATGAATTTTCTCCACATCCTTCTGTCACATTGTAATTGCAATAATTCACATACCAAGAATGGAAGGTAGTTACACACCAGTGACTTAATAGTGGGTAACAAGTTCGACTTCATTGATCAGATCTGTTAAATCTTCATCAATATACACAGATCAGATTGATAAGGGCTGTAGCTCCTTAAACACTTACGAAGAGTGTGGGTAATTGCTGGTTGTACACATATCACGCTTCGTATTCTCAGGAGGGAATGTACATTTGAAAGGTGGTAACGAATTATCATCATCATGTAGCATCACACAGACTGGGTCCACTATCAGAAACAGATGAGTTGACCATTTTTTCTTATATGTTGATTTGTTAGTTCAGTATTGTTGTCCTTGATGAAGGCCTATTGTTCGTAACGTAGGTTTTGTTTGTGTTCTGTCTCGGTGCGGTATCTGACCTTAATCAACTTTTACAAGTTTTTTGTCATGTTTTTTACCAGTCATTCGTAGAACCACTCTATTATGACAGTCGATCTGTAATACACTTGATCCATGGTCAACTCTCCCACGTCTATCAATGTCAACCGTAGAGAGACGGTAATTCAATAACTTAACTTAGCTCAACGTCTTTATACTGGTTTAGAATACTCTGTAGAGTCTCTATACAACCAGTTTATTTGCATTCACTTGATCTAAAAATGCAATCTGCTATTGAATAATTTAGTATTGCTGAAGTCGGATGTGTTGGACCGAAAGGTGCAAATATCGCAGTCAAGCTGTAAACTACGACACAACGCATTCCGTTCTCTGGACTACATTCTGCCACTTAAACCCTTCCAGGGTTTGGTAGCGGGACATTGAGAACGAACGAAGCCAATCCAAGCCAATGCTTTAATTGACATTAATGATCTTTGTCCATCCATTCCTCGATCTGTCTCTGTCTGTTTTGCTATGCACCATACCCCCCAATATCATTCTTTCTAGACCATTGTGACATTTGATGTAACCAATGCATGGTAATTTACTTGAGGTAATGTTGTGTTCTAGCCAGTATTGTTTAACATCCATCTTCTGTGGGATTTATTCATTTTTTGTTGTTATACATGGTATGTTTAACACCATACCGCAGCACGTTATACATGGTATGTTTAACACCATACCGCAGCACGTTATACATGGTATGTTTAACACCATACCGCAGCACGTTATACATGGTATGTTTAACACCATACCGCAGCACGTTATACATGGTATGTTTAACACCATACCGCAGCACGTTATACATGGTATGTTTAACACCATACCGCAGCACGTTATACATGGTATGTTTAACACCATACCGCAGCACGTTATTCATGGTATGTTTAACACCATACTGCAGCATATTAGCTCGAATGACTCACTACTCTTCGTTATGGTTTATGTGTTTGACTGTTTATCGTGTCCGTTCGTTGACACAGAAAAGACGCACGTCCGCAAGATTGTAATTTTTGTAATTTTTTAACAAAATGTTGCAAGATAAACGGTAAGCCACATGCACGAAGGTTAGATTAGTGGGTACATTGGTCCTGTCAATATTCCTCTATGCCTATGAGACATGAACTAAGGCTGACCTTCAGCAAAGGATACAGGCCTTGGAGATTAGATGTTTCCGAAGACTTCTAAACGTCATGTACAAAGATCGAGTTTCAAATGAGGAAATGCGATAAAGATTTAAAACAGCAATATGGCCTTTTGAAGACCTCGTGGCAACTGTCAAAAGAAGTAAACTCGCTTGATTTGGGCACTTATCGAGATACAAAAAAGGTCTTAAAAATACGATCCTGCGTGGAAAGGTGCAAGGCAGACGAGAAGAGGTCATATCAAAATGAAGTGGGAGGGCAATATAAAAGAATGGACCAATCTCCGAGGAGGTATTGACAGCGGCCAATGACAGAGAGGGCTGTAATGGGGTTGGGGGGGGGGATGTCTTTATGTGTCACCCAACGACCTCACCGGTTAAAAGATGACCTGGCCTAACCTGAATTTTGGTAATGTTATACCATATGTTGTTTTTTTCAGTTTAGTTTCACTGTGCAGCGCTATTGCCATTCTTCTCCTTATTACTTGTTGGTATTGTCCACTGTTGCTTGTAATCAAGCCGAGATATTGAACACTCGCAAAGTTCTCCAGCATTTGTATCTATATAACTTTAGGTATGGTTTACGTCAGTGCTCATTGTATTATCTGGAATACATCCACACCCAGGAAACAGGTCAGTGGCAGTAAATGAGACATGCCGAATTGTAACACGATGCCTTAAACCAACGCCAACGGAAAAATAGTCTATATAATCCCTGGTATCACCCCTCCAGATATTAAAAGACATGTCGCATCTGAAGTTGAGAAACAATAGCAATCATGTGACCAGAGATACCGTCGTATTTAACATACACCAGAAAGATTACAACTGAAATTAAGAAAAAGTTTCATGCGGACTAAATATCCCTCAGAACAGAGCCTCGAGAGAAACCACATAGAAAAGAATGATGCAGGTTAGATGGAGATCAAAGAAGAACCTCCACCAGGACATGATTCCCCATATACTACGTGGAGATCTCTGAACAGTGTGTTCAGAAGTGGGTCTATCCTGAGAAAAGTGGAGACAATGAATATTGCCAATGTGGAGCTGTCCAGGACCCGGAACGCCTGATTATATGTCATAGAATGCAGGAATCCTGTGCAATGGAGAACCTGATGGGGGCACATGAAAAAGTACTGACAGTGGATGGTATTAGGACGAAGACTATGCGAGGTTCCAGGACACAGAAAGTAAGTAAGTATGTGTGTTTATGAATTGATTTTGTTCCTCCATGTTGCGTTTAACCGACATGACCATATTTTCAGCCACGAAACTCTTCAGAGGACAACTGAATCATCTTCACATCTTAGTTCTGGTATATGTGTCGAATTTTTCATATTCTTATATCATTCTTGGCATTTCGTATGATTTTTTTCTGCACAAATACTCAACAGATAAAGGGATAGTATACATGACGAACAGAGAATACAATTAATCCGAACACTGCACTCACCGTTGTGATGTATATGCATTCGTATTAGGATCAATAGAGAGATTTGAGCAGTCAATGTCTAACCATAACTTCACTGTGTATTGGATAGTCGGACTGTGTGCTCTAAATTATTTCAGGGGAGATAATCCTAGTGACGTTGGTTTTCTAGTCTGAACACCCACAGCAAGCATGTAATGTGATTTACGAGGTTATACTTAGTTACTTCCACTTTCCTGGGGTATACGTCAGAGATCATGTTTACAATGCCCCGTCATGGATCAAGATGCTGAGCAGCGCATGAGCTGCAGTGGTCAGCGACTCATAGCTGACTGCTAGCTGCCAAGACCCTTCTACACCTACACGCGGTGATCCTGGATAACAGGCTGCAGCAGTGCAGACTGGCTTAGGAGAAGGGATTGAAGAGAGAATGCTAACCCAGTACTCAAAAACTGCTTGCTGAAGTCGGATGTGTTGGACCGAAAGGTGCAAATATCGCAGTCAAGCTGTAAACTACGACACAACGCATTCCGTTCTCTGGACTACATTCTGCTACTTAAGCTCTTTCAGTGTTTGGTAGTGGGAGTTTGAGAATGAACGAAGCCAAGCCAAGCCAATGCCCCGTCTCAAGTATTGCATAGTCGTTACGCCTGAACATGTCATCCATAGTACATATTTCTATAAGGTTTAGGCAGATCATCATATAGTCTGGGTCTTGTTTCAGAAATATTCCATGATTATTGAAATTAGCTCAAGGGTAATTTTAGGATCCCTAATGCATCGGCAGGGCTTCTGTAGTCAATAGATTACACTACTCAAATGTAGTTTGCAAGGGACGCCCCGTTTGCTGTGTAAAGTTAGTCTACTTGGAGGTTCTGTCGGATACCACAGAAACTAGACAAACAAAGCTGATAAACTAGTGGTATAGATTAGGAACAGACCAAACAGATTGAAACGAAAAATTAAGAAGTCGATATGAAAGTATAAAAATAAAAAGATAGTTAACACATGCTAAACAATGCAACATTTTGAAGAGTAAGAATATTTAAAAGATGACAATGAAGATTAAGCAGATATATTTTTATTGTTGTTACTGAATGCCCACAATGAGAAACTTAATTTTGTGCGACATAAAAAGGACGCCAAGTGACGTGTACAGAGACTATCCTCATATCCCGATTAGGCTCATGAACCTGGGCTGAGGATCTTTAGACGGTTCTGCGTGTCACTCATAACTACAGGGAATACGTCGATAGCTCACCTGGTTAGTCAAGCTGCCACGTGAACAGCCCGTTTCTTGGGAAAACAAAATGGAAAAGCGTTGGGGGTTTTGGCCATTACATGTTACCTGATCCTGAATAAAATTATCCGATCAGGAATATTGAACATGACTGGCTAACCTTGCCTGATCAGGATATTTTACATGAGCCTGGCTAGCCTTGCCTGATCAGTATATTTTACATGAGCCTGGCTAATCTTGCCTGATCAGTATATTTTACATGAGCCTGGCTAACCTTGCATGATCAGTATATCTTACATGAGCCTGGCTAACCTGGCTTGATCAGTATATCTTACAT
The DNA here is from genome assembly GCA_036924085.1 of Ariolimax columbianus. NCBI lineage: Eukaryota > Metazoa > Mollusca > Gastropoda > Stylommatophora > Arionidae > Ariolimax > Ariolimax columbianus. The sequence goes on along the minus strand of JAVGWX010000020.1, from coordinate 16,916,906 downwards.
GAGCCTGGCTAACCTTTCCTGATCAGTATATTTTACATGAGCCTTGCTAACCTGGCCTGATCAGTATATCTTACATGAGCCTGACTAACCTTGACTGATCAGTATATTTTATATGACCCTGACTAGCCTTGCCTGATCAGTATAGTTTACATGACCATGATTAACCTTTCCTGATCAGTAGATTTTACATGACCCTGATTAACCTTGGTTGATCAGAATATGTTACATTGCCCTGCTTAACCTTTTCTGATCAGTATATTTTACATGACCCTGACTAACCTTGCCTGATCATTATATTTTACATTACGCTGACTATGTTCAGTATAGTTTGACAGGCCATACGTTAATCTTCTATTCCCGTTATGCAGATAGCGAATATTATGAAGAAAACAAGGGCGGTGATGACTTGGATGAAAAAGAACATTAAAATGAAGTAGAAGATAATAAATAAGCCACGAAAACTATTTGAACACAAGAATATAACAATAAAACTACCTCCTACCTTTCGTCTCGGTTTCGAACAGACATCGAAGAAGAAGTTGTGAGTCTTATCTGACGTCACTTTTTATGCAGTCTGCTCTCACAGACTTGCTGTGTGGTTGACACTTTAAAGACAATCAAATTAGTCCATTTTTTCTATGACGATAAGAGTAGTAAAAACATAGCTTTTTACACTTAATCTATAGGTCATGTGACAACTAGAATGCCACATGTTTATATGGTGATACGTTAAACAAATCACTGAAGACTTTGTGGTCTATTGGGTGCTTCAAATGACCCTTTAGAACCCATTAGGCACTGTGAATGTTGTGCACATCTTGACCAATATACACCTACATGACATACGATCTGTGCTCTGTTAACTATGCCAGCCGCTTAAACACACACACATGGTAGAATAGTGGGTCCCATTCCGCAGTAACATTCAAGGCAACGAGGAGATACACAGACTGACAACAGATGGTGGTGGTTACCACAACCAAATTCAAGTGTGGCCAGCGTTGAATCCAAAATGTCTATTTGGTCCAGATACAGGAACACATGGGAAACGTAGCATACTGGCTACGCAACAACATGATCCGTATTACCAGTTCAACTAAGGAAAACAGATTGTGGTCTTCAGACTTCTTACATGCTACAGCAGACTGAGGTACCATCTATTCAAAAAACTGAAGCTAGGTGCTACTGGCGAATGCACCTGTGGTGCTGGGAAAATTACTCCTGAACATCTGCTGCAAATATGTCCGACATACGAGGAGCAGAGAAAGCATAAGTGGCTATTACCAATACCAACGCTAGACAAGGTCTATGGCAGTGCCGGTGGCCTCAGGAGAACCACTGCTTTCTTAGAACACATTCTAGTCGACGAGTGACAGCGTACGAAGAAAAAGACGCAGACGAAGAGGAATAAAAGGGAGAAGAAAAAGAAAAAGAAGAGGAAAAAGAAGAAGAAGAAGAAAAAGAAGAAGAAGAAAAAAAAACAAGAATAAGAAGAAGTATCGATATTCACATCAGATATCCAAGTTATACACCTTTTCAAGTATAAAATAGCGTCTACCAAAGACATGTTTTCAAGAGTTCATTCAACCCAGCTCCTACACATTAACCTTGGAAAACTCCGCAGCAGAAGACGGTAAGAGCTGACAATGGACCCCGGGATCCATACTGTTGTTGATACTGTTGTTGTTGTTGGTGTTTTTGTTGGTGTTGTTGGTGTTGACGTCGCTCTCACTGTTGTTGGCATTGCTGCGTTTGAGACTCCTGCGGTTGTCATTGCTGTAGAAATTTATGTTGTTTTCCTTGTTGTTCACTGTTATTGCTGTTGTCTTCATAAATGTGCGAATGAATTGGTACGTGAGTTCATAGACTCAATAAGAAGGCAGTCATACACATTGGCAGGCGTACGAAATAAAAAGAAAAAAATAGATAGATAGATAGATAGATAGATAGATAGATAGATAGATAGATAGATATATAGATAGATAGATAGATAGATATATAGATAGATAGATAGATAGATAGATAGATAGATAGATAGATAGATAGATAGATAGATAGATAGATAGATAGATAGATAGATAGATAGATAGATAGATAGATAGATAGATAGATGGATATTTGTACACACATGCAGACATACCCAATCACCCAGCCACCACTCGACACAGCGCGCTGTCCAGAAACGTGAATTTGTCTACGTCATCCAGCGTCTGCAAGCTGACTGTAGTCTCTGGTTTTGTTTACGGCATGCCTTGTGCTGGTTGGTACATGATCTCTGTTTTCTTGGCAGTAAAGGTTAGGCCAACGTTTTCGCATGTGGCAAAGAACCAGTCTATTCCAACCTCCATGTTCAGTTCTGAGTTGCTGATCAGAGCGCAGTCGTCATCAAATACAAGTTCTTTGATTATGTCGCCAACCACTTTGGTTTTGGCCTTCATTCTTCTCGGATTGAGTAACTTGCCATCCGTACGGTACTTTATGGGTATTCCAAGCTCCAGTGATCTGAAGGCGTCTGTCATCGTGGCCGCGAACATCATGCTGAACAGGGTCGGGGCGAGTACACATCCTTGTTTTACTCCGTTTGATACTAGAGACGTTTTAGAGATTGCTCCGCTATCCAGTAAACGAGCACACATGCCTTCGTGTAGCTGTTTCACCATAGTTATGAACTTGTTGGGGCAGCCAAACTTGGGTCATTATCATCCACAGCCCTCGTCTGTTTACTGTATCAAATGCCTTTGTTAAATCAATAAATGTGGTGTACCGAGCCTGATTTTGCTCACGACACTTCTCTTGTGCTTGACGAGCGGCAAAAATCATGTCCGCTGTTCCTCTTCCGGCTCTGAATCCACACTGGCTTTCTGGGAGGTGGTGGCTTTGTTCAAGGTGTTTGTTGAGCCTGTTTAGCAGTAACCGCGCTAGGATTTTGCCTGCTACGGAGTGTAGCGATATTCCACGATGATTGTCGCATTCCTACCGGTTACCTTTTCTTTTTTACAGGTGAACGATTGAGGCATCCTTAAGCTCCTGTGGAATTTTTCCTTCAGCCTACATGTGGCAGAAGAGTTCAGTGATCCTTCTGGTGAGGGATGGGCGAGCTATCTTATATACCTCTGCTGGTATTGCATCCGCTCCTGGAGCTTTTCGTACAGGTAGTGAACTGATTGCCCTGTTGACTTCCTCCTCAGCGATGACTTCGTCCAGCACCAGGTTCAGTTCCACTTGAGGCATTCGCTGGATGGCCTCCTCATTTATGGACGATGTGTGATTTAGTATTTTGCAGAAGTGGTCTGCCCATCTGTCTAAGATCTGAACCTTATCTATTAGCAGTGCCCCATCCACACTGCGAACTGGAGTGTTACCACAGGGCTGCGGGCCATATAGAGCTTTCAGTGCCTCGTTCCACTGTTTGGCGTCATGACGCTCGGCGAACATCTCAATTTCGTCAGTGTTTACTGAGCCAGGAGACTTGTGTCTTCTAAGCCTGGTCTGGACAGTACTAAAGGCCGCTGTTGCTTAGCCAAGAGTCTTGTATCTTCTAAACCTGGTCTGAACAGTATTGAAGGCCGCTGTTGCTATTTCATGAGACTTGTATCTTCTAAGCCTGATCTGGACAGCTTTGCGTGTGGTATTGGAGGCCGCTTTTGCTGCCGGATATGGTGTGTCTCGTTGGTGTTCTCTGTGCGCTTCATGTTTTGCATCGAGAAGGCCCTGTATTTCCAGATCGTTCTTATCAAACCAGTCCTTATGCTTTCGCGTGAGTGGCCCAATGTGGCTGCTGTTTTGTAGAGGGTGTTTCTCAAGGATGCTCAGTTCTGATCCATGTCGTTCTTTTCCAAACGAAGCTTAGATAGTCTGCCCTCAAACTCTTCCTGGAACCCTCCTCTCGTGAGTTCGTATTTCAGCTGAGCGACTTTTAGCCTCCTCTATGGTTTCTTTCCCTGGGGGCGTATCTCGGGCTGGATCTTGAAGTTTAGCTTGACAATGACAAGTCGATGGTCGGTCCAAATTTCAGCACCACACATGCTCTTCGTTATCATAGCATCTGCTCGATCCCTACGTCTGATGATAATGTATGCCAATGATGTGCCAGTGGCCGGACCTTTGGTACATCCACGTGGTTCTATTTCTGACCTGAAGTTGGAAAGCTGTGTTTGTAATGAGTAGTTCATTTGCGGCACATGTCCTCAGAAAAAGCAGTCCGTTACTATTGCATTTTCCGATATCATGTCTGCCAATGGCCCCCTCCCAGGCTGTATAGTCTGTGCCAATCCTAATCACCGAGGAGGCCCAATTTGTCAGATTTGGGGACTGCAGGGAGGAGCGCCTCAACGTCCTCATACAGCTTTTGTGTCGTCAGGATTTACCATTGTGGGTGCGTGTGCATTGATAAGTGTGGCATGGCGCCCTCCTATTAGGGGGACACGCAGTGTAATCAGGCGGTCATTAATTCCTCGGGGCATGCTTGTGAGCTTGTCGACCATGTTGGTCTTGATTGCAAAGCCAGCTCCAACTACGCGGCGTTCTTCTTTGCTGCGGCCGCTCCAGAAGAAAATATAACTAGCGCCTTCTTCTGCGATCTGCCCTTCTTCTGCCAGTCGTGTCTCGCTCAGGGCAGCTAATTAGATGTTGTATCTAGCCAGTTCCATAGCGACCAGTGCTGTCTGTCGTTAGGGTATGTTTGCTTTGGCGTTGTCTATTAGCGTGCAGATATTCCATGTTTTCGTGAACGTTTTCTGTCTGTTCCGCTACTGCAGTTTGCGGGCCCTGCCAGTTGCGAGGTGCTAGTCAGGGTGTGATCTGTAGGGTGATGTCGTGAGTTGCGCAATTTGTTTATAGTGAGGGAGATGTGCGCAGAATCTTCCTCACTCTCTCGTCCGGACGCAACATGTTCTAGAGGCAAGACATTATCAAGACTTCCAGTGAAGGATTCGGATGCAGACATTATGCTGTCAGGGTGTGCCTCATTTTCTCAGTAGACCTTCCCTTCTCTTTTATCGATAAGGTGGAGCTTTGGGATATCTGTGTCTGAATGCATTTTTTAATGTATTCTTCTTCCCAAACTCTTTCTCCTGGTCTTTCCAGTTGATTGTCTACTTGTGAGTTCCGATGCCTTCTCGGTTAGGTGTATTTTCAGCACACGCAACAGATGTAGGTCTGAGTTAGAAAGGACGTAGAGTGCTGGTCGAAGCACTATGAGCTCCTATCTGAAGAACAGCTATTTGACTGGGTCAGGATGACCTACTTCTTTCAGTGTTCATGCTTCGTTATCTGGTTCACGATACAGCACGGAGCGTGACTACCTTTCGACCAGGATAAGTTTGGGCCACGCTTTGTCCCATCGAAACTGTATGCATTGAGCCTACCTTTCACGACTAAAAATACACTGTTACATGCCTCGTTGCATCACTTTGTTCACATTAGTATGCTTAATTTACAGATCGGTACATTGATATCCAGGAATCACGTTAGTTGTCCGAGAGTTGTCATAGAAAACACAAACAAAACACCGCTTCATCAAGAGGGAAATCGACTGCTGCTATCCCCGACGCCATCTTGACCCACATACATACATAGATGTATGCATATATACATTCAAACATATATACATACATTCATACATACATACAAACATGCATACATACAGATATACATGCATACATACAAACATACATACAAACATACATACATAGATACATGCATACATACATGCCTACATACATACATACATACATACATACATATATACAAACATACATACATACATCATACATACATACATACATACATACATACATACATACATACATACATACATATATACAAACATACATACATACATCATACATACATACATACATGCATACATACATGCATACCTTCAAATATTCATACGTACATGCATACATACAAACATACATATATACGTATATACACACATACATACATACATACATACATACATACATACATACATACATACATACATACATGCACGCATGCACGCACTCACTCACTCACTCGCTCGCTCGCTCGCTCGCACGCACGCACGCACACACACACACGCATATATATATATATACAGCTATGTCAGGAAACTGGTATGCCGTGTCTCAGACTATCCTGGTACATCATGCTATCGGCTCAAACATAATCTGTTGTTTGCTGTGATTTGTTAGTTTTCGCTCATTTCTTGTTCCTCACGAAGGCCTAGCTTGCGTCACGCAGATGTCCTTTTGTTTTGTTGTCTTGGTTTTAACACTGATCCATTACCTGTTTGTGTTTTATTAGAGTTTTAATGGTTTATCGGTGCAGCCTTCATTTATTTAAATATAATTTAGACAGCACAAAAGAGATGACACGCTAGTATATTACTTTAGTGACAAATACAATCTCAGTGATCATATGCACACGTTACAATACACGTTTGATTTACTGTTCATTTCTTGGACATTGACGACACTTGATAATGATGGTTTACCGACCTCTGAGCTACCATCTCTATCAACAATAAACGTGACGGAGAAAGTATGACGTAGATTAGAAAGCCAATGTCGTTATGACATGAACAAAGGGAGATAACGGACTTCAGTTGGCAAATTAGATCTATCAGAAGTCGTGTTGACCAAGTAGATTATGGAAGGGCTCCATTTCCGGAAGACACGAGAATTGGGCCGATGTCACAGTAGGAACATGTCATCAGAGTCCACTGGCAGGGGGAATGTTATCTCCAACATTGACGACTCTCAATACGCTAAACAGTATCCTCGAACCATTATTCTTCTTTGTGTGTTCTGTAACTCCCGCTACCTTTCCCTGAAAAGGTCTTTCTAAGTAGCAGGATGTTGTCTGTAGAACGTAATGTGTTGTGTCGTAGTTTACAGCTTGAATGTGGTATGTGTATCTTTCGGTCCGACACATCCGACTTCAGCATGACTTTTTTGGGTACGAGGTTACTCTTCCTTCTTTGGTCATTTTACCTTAGCCAGTCCTTTTATCCAGGATCCCCCACGTGGCGGTAGAGTAGGACCATGGCAGCTCTATGTTGCTTGACCTGACGTCAACGACCCAGAGTTGACTGCAGCAATTAAATGTCTCGGCTGATGTAACAAAGGACACAATTGATAGTTAGTATGTTTATCTTCAAATAGTTTCAGTCCATCATCTTCCACGCCAAGCCAGTATTGTAACGAATGTTTCTGTGTGACGGTGCTGATTTGCAGGATGTGTTCCCCGTATAACATTGGTATGCTCCCCAAGTGGACACAGGTCATCTGTTCCATTCCAAATCGTCTTGTAAATATTACCTTTGAGCCTATTATGTCGAGTTCTCAGTCTGAAGATGATGACTTGCTCGTCTCTAGTTCAATCATAGTAGTTCACTTCTTTTTGTAGGGGAAGTGTTGATTTTTTGGCTTTCTTTTTGCGTTCGCCTTATTTCTATATTCACCAAAGCGGTATGTAACAGTCTATTTCCGTCATCCTGTATTCAGACAGAGCCAATTGTTGGTGTGACTAGGAAATATTTACACTGGTCAACGATGGATTGACCACCATCTGCAAGATGTCCAAGATAACGGAATATCTGGTCTTCAGCTAGCAGCCGGCAGGGACATCGTTCAACGAACTCACCGTGAAAGCCCGACTTGAAAGTGGTGGTAGTCGCTCGAAGCTACATGCCCTGCTACCTACATGCCACCGTCGCGTTGACTGCGCTAGACACCATTGAGCCATTTACTTAAACTCCACCGTCGCGTTGACTGCTCTAGACGCCACGGGCTCTGTTACCTACACTCGACCTTACCGTCCACGATGACTGCGTTAGACACTACGGACCCAGTTACATACACTCGACCTTACCGTCCCCGAAGACTGTGCTAGACGCCACGGACCCAGTTACATACACTCGACCTTACCGTCCCCGAAGACTGTGCTAGACGCCACGGACTCAGTTACATACACTTGACCTTACCGTCCCCGAAGACTGTGCTAGACGCCACGGACCCAGTTACATACACTCGACCTTACCGTCCCCGAAGACTGTGCTAGACGCCACGGACCCAGTTACATACACTCGACCTTACCGTCCCCGAAGACTGTGCTAGACGCAACGAGCCCTGTTACCTACACTCCACCGTCGCGTTAACTGCGATAGACGCTACGGCCCTGTTACCTACACTCATCCGTCGCGGTAACTGCACTAGAGGCCACGGGCTCTGTTACCTACACTCATCCGTCGCGGTAACTGCACTAGAGGCCACGGGCCCTGTTACCTACATTCAACCTTACGGGCCCCTTTTACTGTGTTAGACGCCATAGACCCTGTTACCTACACTCCGCCTTACCTGCTCCGTTGACTGCGCTAGACACCACTGTTCTAATTCTATCTAGAATAGAGGGAAATACCAGAGCTCAGATATTGAGATGACACAGTACTGCAACGGACGATCAGTCCCTAAAACAACACATCGAAGACCAACATATATGCATGAATGACACCAAATTAATTAGCCCATGACAGACAAATGCCAAACTTAACATTTTTTTGAATAACCGGAAATTTTGAAAAACACACGTTTTGAGAAATTAGCCCAATTATAAACAACAGTGCAAACGGAAAATGGCTTTGGCAATGCAGAGGTTGAATAAAAAGAGAATACTCTGGAAGAACACTAATCAAATGACAAACATAGAAATCATGCGAGCTTGGATCTTCACCATAGCAACGTGCGGATGTGAAATGTGGACCTCAAGATTGAAACAAATCTATTGAGATGAATTGCTGCAGAAGACTGCTCGGAATAACCAAGGGCAGGGCAAGGAAAATGCAGAAATCCTAAAGGAACTGATTGTTGAGGAAGATTGGTTAGTAAACAATATCTTGTCCAGAAAGCTAAAATATTTTGGCCACATAAAACGTCATAGTGGCCTGGAGAGATCGATACTGGAGGGTGAGGTACCTGAAACACGGGTCAGTTGCAAATCGAGGAGACGATGAACACAAGACATCATGGAGGTAATGAAGATGACAACGACAGAGGCGGACGTTCTGGTTAGAGATTAAGAGTTTTACAAATCGGATAATGTGAGAGCGACGTTCTGCAGAGAACATGCTACATGTTGATGAAGATATATATATATACTCTTGGAATACTTGGAATCCTGGTGTTCGAACAGACATGCATTAATGTATGTTGCCAGGTAGCCGTATGAGGTATTTTAGAATTTCAGGCAGCTTACCACGCCTGGAGGAAAGTACAACTTGGTTAGATTATTTTTTTTTAAATGTTGTCCACCAGCGGCCGCTAATCCTACTCTTTTCGATTTCTAACTGCCAAGATAATTTTAAAGTGCTCGACACCGAACACGGGAGTCCGATCTTACTACCCACATATATATATATGTGTGTGTGTTTGTGTGTGTGTGTGTGTGTTAATATATATAAATATATATATATATATATATATATATATATATATATATATATATATATATATATATATATATATATATATACAAGGCATTTAAAAGGTGTTCAAACGATAACAACACGTTCCATCATGATTACAACATTACTACCAATCGAATTACCCGTGAAATTCATTTGAACACATTCTTAAGCTTACGTAGAGTGTGCCACACTGCATATTCCTACCGCCAGGTGGCAGGCAAAAGTAGATTTGTAAGAAAGGATACCGTTGAGGATAAAGCAATTTGTACTTTACAATTTCTCGTGAGTAGATCAGTATTGACAGTGCAACGTCAGTTTGGTACACAATTTCACAAAGAAAAAACTTCAAAGACATATATTCGAAAGTTCTATGATCAATTACAGCAAACAGGTTGATTTTACAATTTATGAATTCATTATAGAAAACTGAAATCATTTAAAGAAAATTATTGAATATACGTTGGGACCAGCTCATAACTGATGACTCGATAAGAACAGAGGCAAACGAAATATACGTGTCCTCTATCACCCGGAAAAAAAACGATGGACATACATTGGACATGTTCTTAGAATGAACAACAACCATCTTCCATTGCAAGCACTAGATTGGGTACCAACAGGTGTTCGGAAAGAGGGAGACCCAAGGAAACACTCAGACGAACAATCATTCGAGAGGGCTCAACTATGGGCCTCAGATCTATACACAATCTAAAAACAGTGGCGTCACACCGTTCACACTGAAGATCATTTCTTTCTGCCTTATGCGTCGTATTTGGCGCGCAAAAGATATAGATAGATAAATAGATAGACACACAGACATATCGACAGATAGATAGATAGACAGACAGATAGACAGACAGACAGATAGATCGATAGATAGATAGATAGATAGATAGATAGATAGATAGATAGATAGATAGATAGATAGATAGATAGATAGATAGATAGATAGATAGATAGATAGATAGATAGATAGATAGATAGATAGATAGATAGAAAGAAAGATAAAAAGATAGATAGATAGATAGATAGATAGATAGATAGATATATAGATAGATAGATAGATAGATAGATAGATAGATAGATAGATAGATAGATAGATAGATAGATAGATAGATAGATAGATAGATAGATAGATAGATAGATAGATAGATAGATAGATAGATAGATAGATAGATAGATAGATAGATAGATAGATTTATACATACATATATACATACATAGATACATACATACATATATACATACATAGATACATACATTCATAGATATATATATATAGATAGATAGATAATTAACAAATGCCACATCACTTGAAGAAACATTGTTTCACAGAAATCATAAATATTTAAAAATGAATGTCAAATTCTTTTCTGTTGATGCTCTAGAAAATATCGTCACCCTGGACATGACGGGCCTAATGTGGAAAAGAAAACATAAACACTGGTATGACCACAGTCTCCTAAAACCTGATATGATTTCAGTTTCATAATCCAATCTGTCAGACTACTCTCTAAACAGGTGCATACCAGATTTTTGCTGTTACTAATGTCCAATCTGTTTAATTTAGTCAGGACTCTGAGCCCTAACGGCATGCGGGTTAATTGTGTAGACTGCAATTTTAGTTCGACCAGATTGCGCAGGTTTTGTAAAGCGACAGAAGAAATCTTGCTAATTGGGTTGTTGCTTAGGTATAAATACGTAATTGAAGAAGATTCTGGGAAACTGGTGTCACTCAGTTCTGTTATTAAATTATTACTAAGATCAACCGTTGATGTATGATTGTGAAAGTCTGAAGCTTGGATTATCTTGATAGCGTTGTAGGAAAGGCGAATGTCTGCTACCTTTAACAAGGATACCAACACTCGAGGAATGGATGGCAGATAATTATTGTTTAGCTCAACGACCAACAGATTGGAAGGGACAACACCAGAAGTTGGATCGGATATTTTGTTGAAACTAATATCCAGCCTTCCAATCTCTGTGAGGAAAGAAAAATCAGGAATGGATGTTAGTTCGTTGTATTCAATATTTAAATAATTCAAGTGGTTCCCGATAGAACGTAAACTATCACTGAGTTGTCTAGAATCAGATATTTTGTTGTAACTGAGAGTTATGGAGGACAACTTGCCAGCCTGAGGAAGGAACGAAACGTCACTGATATGGTTGCGTTGAACGTATAACGTTCCCAACTTTGTCAGGTTTGAAAGAGCTTTTGGAATCATTGTCAAACTGTTATTGTGTAGAGACAAACTGGACAAACTACCGGCGACATGGTCGAGTGCGTGATCCGGAATGGATGAAATAGAGTTTCCAACGATCGTCAGATAAATAAGACTGGAGCAATTATGTAACCAATCAGGCCACGTTGTCATGCCAACGCTATCCAAGACTAGCGATTGCAAAGTGTGACCTATATTCGTCATTGCTGCCTCATGCCAATCCGAAATATTGGCTCCGGAGATTGACAGATCTCTTAATGCATATAAATGAGAAAAGGCGTTAGGAATCCCAGTCAATTGTGTGTTAGAGAACAGCAATGTGGTGAGCGTGTTTGCAGATTCATCGAAGGCTGTGTCGTCTATGGATTTTATTGGGTTGTCCTCAAAATTTAAAACTATGAGATTTGGCGGCAATCTTCCAGCTGGTATTGATGTGATGTTGTTGTGCTGTGAAAATAAAATTACATTAATAATTAATAATGTTGACCTTTTTTTTATAAATGCAGAATCACAACAATTTTGATCTTGCGGATTTACATTGCACAATTACCAATGTTTAGATGTGATTTTTGATCAACCCCACAAACTATACTGAAGGAAATTAAATACATCAAGCTAAAACGCTTCAGGACAGTTTTCAAAATATAAAATGATAACTCTACAGAAACAGGCATAAATCGAATAGGTACTCGATATAGAAGAAAACTGGCTGGTCACAACACTCAGTTGAGTTCATCCTGTGACCTTTTTGAGATCGTTGGGGCACCCCTGCTGACACCCCCACAACCCTACACCATCTATCACTGTCTGCGGTTGCTTTTTTTTGTCATTGAGTCTTAGATTTCTCCATTATTGGATGTTGTCTTTCCATCGTTTTCCGAAAGTCCTCATCTTCGCTTGCCCTGTACTGTGTCATGTACCATTGTGGTCGTCGTACAGTCAATTAGCCTTCTCAAATCTTCGTCGTATTTCATCATCTGTGATTCGGTATTTGTAGGTGATAGTTAGGAGTCTTCTAGAAAACCTCATCTCCATGACCTGCATTCTTCTCTAGAGGTCTGCTGTAATAGACGATGTTTCGCAATCGTAGAGGAACATCGAAAGAACCAATGAGCCCCATTAGTCTGACGTTTATGGCGAGTGAGAGTCGTTTATCTTTCCAGATATGGTTCAGTCGTGCAAGCGCTGCTGTTGTCTGTGATACTCTGGTCAAGGTCTGGTTTTGATCACTCATCACTGATTGTTGATCCCATATATTTGAAACGGTTCACTATTTTAAGAGCATGTTCATTTGCTTCAATCACAAGGTTGATTCCTTCATAGTTGTTGGTCATCAACTTTGTCTTTTACCCTAAACCCTGTGATGTAACAACCAGTCTTCGGATCATTTCTCAAAGGTCTGTCTCCGTCCCCCCAGTCCGCCAATGTCATCCGCAAAGCGTAAGTTGGTAGTTGTTCTATCCCTTATCCTTAGGGTGCCAACATGATATTCAAGGACATCACTCAAAATTCTTGTTACGAATATATTGAAGAGTTGTCAGGGAGAGTGTACATCATTGTCTTGCCACGACGGATGTGCGAAACTATTCACTCATTTATCCATCCACAGAGACTGCGTTTGTTGTCTTTTATAACATATTGTTGATAACTCGCATAGTGTTACTGTTGATGGTATATATCATCATTGTTGCCTATAAAGCATCATGTCAGACTCTATAAAACGCATTTTAAAATTAAATAAACGCATGGTATAGAAAATTAGCATGCTTTGGCCACATCATACAAACCAACGGCATAGAAAGAACCATAATGGAGGGAATAGTACTTGGCAAAAGAGACAGAGGCAGACAGATGAATAGGTAGACAAGGGATATTATATTGGTTCTGTGTGTGACAGTGGTAGAGGAGGGAGAGCTGGCCGTGGATTGACTGTTTGCAGATCGGCTGTCATGAGAACCATATCAAAATTATGACACACGATCCACATGTCATATATGTCATGTGTAAGAGCCACATCACGACAAGGACATTAGGTTGATGAGATGTCAATTTCATGAACTTTAACAGGACTAGGACATTAGGTCACTAATCTGTCATTTCCGTTAACAATATTGTGATAGAATATTATGTTACAAAGTTGTCAGATCTGTCATTTTCGGGAACCTTGACATGACTAGGACATTAGGTCACTATGTTTTCAGATCTGTCATTTTCGGGAACTAAATTAGGACAGCGCATATGGTCACTAAGTTGTCAGATCTGTCACTTCCATGAACCATATTATGAAAGAACATTAGGTCACTAAATTCTCAGACCTGTCATTTCCATGGCAGGGCTAAGATGTTAGGACAATACACTCCCTAATCCACGGCACTGCGTGTACACGACTTAGAAGTCCACTATCCACTCGTTCCATAACCATTTATGTTTTACATCCATAAACATGGATTTAGAGATAGCCACGACCATTACTCATATTCATGACATCCCAGAGACAGCCAAAAGCTGAAGAAAACTATCTGTATCTCCATTATAATACTAAAAGTATTTATAAACGCCCAGAGCTGAGTTCAGGCGATCGATTCACGTACCTGAGGCTCGATTCTAACTCTCAATACACATCATAGATCCAATGAAACATGCAACTCTAATCCGGGTGATTTCTCATGTCAGCTTAAAAATCTTGGGAAAGACATTAGTTATTTTAAAAAGCATTCCGGCTGCCCTGTGATGTGTTTCCGCGGACCAGTGCACATTTCTGAATTTCATAAGATTCACGCTCTTCGCCCTGTTTGCTGGCAAATGATGGACTAACACATCGTCCGTGAGAGATTGGACCCTGACCAGTTGACAGCATGACTAAGACGCATCGCTCACACTCTTGAGTGTTGCCTTTAATCATTGTGGACAACGTCCGACAACCATAGGTTTACTCGACTTCCCTCAGAGAGTCGGCGGAGACTTCATACGACATACTTACTGGGAAGTCCAAAGGCGTCAGGACTTCATACGACACACTTACTGTGAAGCCCAAAGGCGTCAGGACTTCATACGACACACTTACTGTGAAGCCCCAAGGCGTCAGGACTTCATACGACACACTTACTGTGATGCCCCAAGGCGTCAGGACTTCATACGACACACTTACTGTGAAGCCCCAAGGCGTCAGGACTTCATACGACACACTTACTGTGAAGCCCCAACGCGTCAGGACTTCATACGACACACATACTGTGAAGCCCCAAGGCGTCAGGACTTCATACCACACTTACTGTGAAGCCCCAAGGCGTCAGGACTTCATACGACACACTTACTGTGAAGCCCCAAGGCGTCAGGACTTCATACGACACACTTACTGTGAAGCCACAAGGCGTCAGGACTTCATACGACACAGTTACTGTGAAGCCCCAAGGCGTCAGGACTTCATACGACACACTTACTGTGAAGCCCCAAGGCGTCAGGACTTCATACGACACACTTACTGTGAAGCCCCAAGGCGTCAGGACTTCATATGACACACTTACTGTGAAGCCCCAAGGCGTCAGGACTTCATAATTTAAAAGCCACTCAATTAAAAAATATCCATAAAAATATACATTTGTGACTTTTGCAAATGATATCTTGATGTCAATAATTAATGAACACCTGAATTAATGTAGTATCTACTCACCTGTATCTCAAGCCCTTTAAACTTTCTCGTGACTGAGATGACCATTTGAGGAAGTGTCTGCAGGTGACTATTACTGCATAGGATAGTCGGTCCAGAACAATAACATTCCTGCAATAAAACATACAATCGGAAAAATAGTATTACATGTGGGAATAATTATTGGTTCGACGAAATCGAGACAGATATCAAGATCTTGCTGGATAAAAAGCACCGTTTGTTTGGACTGTTCCAAAGCGATCCCAATTCATCGTATAGAACGACTACATTCCACAACGTAAGTACGGTTATCAAAAGCAGGCTTAGCTCAATGTGGAAATTCAAGGGTGTGGTGAAGACGGTCTATGGTACTATGTTCCATCGCTCATCTCCTGCCTTTGATGCTGACGCTATTGACTGACACTGTCTAGATTTAGGAGCGTTCATCTGTTCGTCGATTGTCAGTGAACAACCCATATCTCATTTGCCTTAAGTTGCTATTAGACAGAGCACTCCAGCTCAGCGAGGCTAAATCAGAAACGCCATTAGCTCGATGTCAAAAGATACGGCTCAATAGCCAGATTCTCTTCCTGCTGGGATTTAGCAGGCAATCGGCTTTGTGTTTTTCAGGAACTGATTACACTTTGTTTATGTATAAGGAAAACTTTAGGTCTGGTTTTCGTCTTGTCTGTGCTCATTTTCTTAGTCTTGGCTGTGCTCATTGCCTTAATCTTGTTTGTGATCATAGTCTTGTCTTTGCTCATTGTCTTAGTCTTGTCTGTGCACATTTTCTTGTCCGTTCCCACTGTCTTGTTGGTGGTCATTGTCTCGTCTGTGCTTATTGCCTTAGTCTTGTCTGTGCTCATTGTCTTGTCTGTACTCATTGTCTTTTCTGTGCTCATTGTCTTGTCTGTACTCATTGTCTTGTCTGTACTCATATTCTTGTTCGTTTTCATTGTCTTGTTCGTGCTCATTGTCTCATCTGCCCTCATTGCTTTAGTCTTGCCTGTGCTTATTGTTTTAGTATTGTCTGTGCTCATTATCTTGTATGTGCTCATTGTCTTGTCTGTCCTAATTGTCTTAGTCTTGTCTGTGCACATTGACTTGTCTGTGCTCATTGTCTTGTCTGTGCTCATTGTCTGGTCTGTGCTCATTGTCTTGTCTGTCCTAATTGTCTTAGTCTTGTCTGTGCACATTGACTTATTCTTGTCTGTGCTCACTGTTTTAGTCTTGTTTGTGCTCATTGTTTTACTCTTGGCTGTGCTCATTGTATAAGTCTTATCTGTGTTCATTGTTTTACTCTTGTCTGTGCTCAGTGTCTCAGTATTGTCTGTGTTTATGAAAATAGTTTGTTCCTGATTGTGTTGATTGACCTTCATGATCATCTATTTTAGCCCCACATCGCTCTTTCACAGGAAAACTGTGTATCTGCATGTGTCTATATATATAAATATATATATATATATATATACATATATATATATTAATATGTATATATATATATATATATATATATCTGTGTGTGTGTGTGTGCGTGCGCGTGCGCGTGTGCGTGTGCGTGTGTGTGTGTGTTTGTGTCCATTTATCCGGATACATCAACTATTAGGAATTGAATATGTTAAAATATACATATCTTTCTCTACTACTATTTATTCGGTTTCAAGAGGAACCGTTTTTTTATATTACACTGTTAATACTGATGTCATTATGAAATAAAATTTCACATGGGATGACACAGTGGTCTCGAGGTAAGGTGTTAGCCTATAGGGTTGTAGGTTGCGGGTTCCCATCACGGGGAGACCGGGATGTTTTCACGTGGATCATCCCGTCAATATTGTCCATGATCTTTGAGTAGTGAGATCAAACACCCGTGTCCTATGTGGCGCACGTTAAAAATACATTAGCAGTTGGAAATCGAAAAGAGTAGGCCTAATGGCCGCTGCTCGGGCAAAATTCAAGTAAAAAATCTACTCAAAATACTCTAAGGATATTCGCGCAACAGAGAATATGTCGCAAAAAGGGGACTGTGTGGCTATAATTTCAGGTCTTGGTTATGTGGTTAGCGGAGCTTAGATGGCGCCTGAGATGCTGCGGGTCTACCTTGTTTTAATTTACGCTTCCACCTCCCTCAGTCTCAAAAATAAGGATCGTATTTTTCAGAGGTTAACAGATGCTGGGATTGACCTGGCAAGTCACCAATGGATTTTCATCTGCCAAAAATATGAAACAAAGGAGGTCACACATCACCCACGACAGCTAACGACATAAGTGGACTGAAGATAGATATATATATTTCAAATAGATAAACAAAGGCCAAATGAAATATATATGAACACTCACCTGATAAATACAGTCCTCTGCACACGCTGGCAGCAATAGAAAACAGCAGAATATTATCGACACTGTATAGCCGGTCTTTCTCATTTTGCAGTGAAAATAGCTAAGGAGAGAGTTTGAATTATCTGATACTTATTACATATCAACAAAATACGAACGTATTGTTTTTTAAATTACATCTAATTCAATTTTATTACAAAACGTAACTAGGAGAGACAGAATGCGCAATGAAGATATGAGAACACTAGTTGAAGTGAGACCCTGCTGTAAATATATTGATAAAGCGAGAATCAATTGGTTCAGCCACCTAATGAGAATGCCTCCTGACCAACTACCCCTGTGCGCTTATGATGCACGACGTTCGGGTTTTCGCAAACCGTGACAGGCCGAGAACTAGATGGATAGGAAATGCTGCAGGTATTCTAAATCCTCATGGGATGACCCTGGACACAATACAACGGCTCCCCACGACGTCTCACGGCACAAGTGGGTAAGACAAGACAAAACAATTTTTTTTATCGAAAACTGATGTGCATGCAGACATTGTATCATCCTCGTATTAACATTTCTTCATCCTGTTTTCACCTTTGAAGTGAGTTCGCACAGTATTTGTATTTCCCATCATCAATCGATGGCTATATTCAAAGTGAATTTGTGCGTGAGGAATCAGTAATTTTCTGCTGCCGCGGTGTTTATATTGAATACTAAATTAAATTATACCAATGATTCAAACGTGCGATCACACTGGTTTGATTTCAAAGTCATTTAATGATGTAGCCCGCTGTGGCCTCGTCAACTATGCTAATCTAAATCTACAACATTTCTAGCAATTATCTTTGCACAGCCAGTTTTAATTATAATATCAGGCAAAATAGCCTGTCCAGGATTCCACTTCAGTTCACTTACCCAAGGGACAACCCATTTACATGTACATGGGGGGTGGAAGACTGATGCAGAGGAAGTGGTGCGGCAGAAAGACAAAGGTAGTCAAACCAATGACCCTGCTCAAGTCTGGGTCGCTGATCAGATTAGAGATGACCAATGCCAACCCCAGAACCAACAACCTCTTCAGCGCCAGTATGACTACGTAGGGGGGCGGGGGGGGGGGGGGGAGGGTAATTTCATTGGGCATAGAGCCTCTAATCGCCTGCTTGTATCACTTTGTGACAAAGAAACTCGGCTGGAATTACAATCTGGCTGTCTACAGACTACGTAGAGTCTACTAAACAAATTAAACGACTTTAAGTTAAATCAATTAATGTAAATCTCATGAATATGTGTTACAGTAAATTTAGTAAACATAAGATGCGATGACGTCATATTCATCAGTATCATGAGGCGTGCCCGGAGACATGGTCGAGACTTTCCATACCCATGCACCATGAGAGGCTGTTCATTAACTCAGTTTCCTAAAAACTAAATTTTCTCAAACGAATGTCACTCAGAGTGTAGTTAAAATGTAGGTACTTATTAAGACTGCATTGTTGTGTTTCGGCAAAAGTCTACGTCACTTCACTCAGGGCAGAACCATAGGCGTTCAGTCTCACTAAGCAATTAACGAAGTGTGTCTATAAAGACAGTTCATAAAGCTAGTTATTTGTTCCAACTTCAGATCAGTCAACTCCATACAGATTAGTTGATCATCAATTACTGTCAGTGCCAAAATATTCGCCATTGATCGACCTCAGAATGGCCTTCTTAACTTAACTTAACGTCTTTATACTGGTTTAGAAGACTCTATGGAGTCTGTATACAACCCTTTTCGTTTACATCACCTTGCTCTAAATGTTATGCGCATCCAGTTTAATCTTAAATGTATTAACTGTCCCTGCCTTCTTTACCTCCCGTGGCAATGCATTCCAAGCATTCACCACTCTCTGACTAAAAAAATACTTCCTAATATCTAATCTGGACCTCTCTTTAGTCAACTTGTAGCTATATCCTCTTGTTCTAGTGGGTGGCTCTATTTTTAAAAAAAATTGTTATACTCTAATGTATCCATTCCTCTGATTATCTTATAATCCTGTATTAAGTCACCACGAATTCGTCTCTCTTCTAGACACAGTAGGCTGGTTTTTCTGTGTCTTTCCTCATACCTGTAATTCTGGAATCCCACTATCAGCTTTGTTGCTCTGTTTTTGTATTCTTTCCAGCATGTTTATATCCCCTCTTTGATAAGGACTCCTCACCTGTACACATTACTCCAGTCTAGGCCTAACTATTGCTTTATACAGTTGGACTATCACTTCCTTGCTCCTCTGTTTAATATTCCGATGTATATTGTTCCTTTTATAGTACCTAACATTGCATTTGCCTTTTTCCTTGCTACCTAATCTTGCGCCTTCACCTTACCTGTATGATCTATTTTAACCCCTAGGTCCCTTTCCTTATCTATCATTCTAATAACAATAATAAATTCTTAAACACACCAAAGTTTCTTTTTCCTTCTCAGGAACCTCTGAACGACCAGAATGAGAAATCTCAACGCATTCCCCCATTCCTCTCGGGTAGTTGACATCCACGTATGATTTATCTGTCCGGTCTGTCCGTACAGAAGCAATAATTGAGGCCCGATACGAACACTCTCCGCGATAAAGAGGACTCATAATGCCACATGGATGATGAGTCAGTCTCAAAATATAAGTTTACGTTGGTGTAAAGTTTGCCTTGCACGGCTCGGCCGCAATGTTAACTCTTACTCAGGCAGGTAATTTTATTGCACTTTGGATGGGCTGGCTTCTGAGAGCGCTCAAACCTAGCATAGGTTCATAAAGATGAACACATACATCTATGCGTATTAATATCGTCCAAATTGTCTACGGTCTAGGGTGGAATAGGCGCACCTCCGCCAGTAGAAACTAGAGGCAAACACGTAAAAAAAATAATTTAAAAAAATTAAAAGTTAAGTTAGTTCGATGACTCTGGAGGAACGTAATTTCAGAAACAAAAAAATTATAGAAAAGTAAAGTTAGTTCTATGACTCTGCAGAAACGTAATTTCATTAACAAAACATTATAGAAAAGTAAAGTTAGTTCTTTGACTCAGGAGGATGGTAATTTCATAAACCAAAATTGCAAGATGAGTCAAATTAGTCACATGACACTGATCTATATTTTTCTTTATATTGCATTCAAGACAAGCAGGGTTCCATCAACCTGGCGATGAAACGATTCAACGATTCGCAAAGGCCCTCTTTGAAATGGCTTCATGGTTATGTTTTATCTTGGAAGTCGCTTTCGATAGACCGCTCAGCCTGGCACTCTGCAGTCACACAAGATACTAACCTGGCTCTCTGCAGTCACACAAGATACTAACCTGGCTCTCTGCAGTCACACAAGATACTAACCTGGCTCTCTGCAGTCACACAAGATACTAACCTGGCTCTGCAGTAAACCTCCGATAAAATGACGAAAAAGCGAGCAGCTTAAAAAGAACGCCACTGCAACTACTACTACTACTACTACTACTACTACTACGACGACGACGACGACGACGACAACTACTGCTACTACTATTTCTACTACTACGACAACTACTATCACTACTACTAATACTAACACTATTACTGCTGCTGCTAATATCATTACTACTACTGCTAATACTGGTACTACTATTATTATTACTTCTACTAAATTACTACTAATACTATTACTACTACTGATACTACTACTACATCAATAACTGCTACTACTAATACAACTACAACTACTGCAACAACAACTATTGCTACTACTAAAACTGAAACTGCAATTACTACTTCTATTACTACAACAACAAAAACTGCTACTACTACTACTTCTACTGATACTTCTACTACTGATACTACTTCCACAACTACTACTGCAACGACTACTATTGCTACTACTACTACAAATACTCCTACTACAAGAACAACAACTGCTACTACTACTACTACTACTACTACTACTATTACTACACTACTACTACAATACTACTTCTAGTTCTATTAATTTGTGAACGACTTTATTGCATGTGTTTCCATCTTCCTACACCATGCGCTGGTCAGTTGTCCTCATGTTTCTCATCGGCTTGTCTTCCTTCACACTATGCCCATTTACAGTTGCATGTAATAGAGAATGCCACTGTCTGGGTGTGGGCCCTATCTCTTTAAAGTGAGAGGATATCGCTCTAACCGATCTACCACTGAGATATTACTTTTACTTGTATATGTGTCTCACCCATGGTACAGAACTGCTTTGAATATAATATACAGTGAAAAACGCATTTGAAGATACAATGTATGGATCTATTTGTGAACTTGGAGGAAGATTGGGGACAACAAAAGACTAGAGAATGAAAAAGCAAGGCCAAAAAAAACGGGCTTGAAGGACTTGGCTAGAGAGCACATAACAAAATGCAACGTATCTCGTGGTTTCATGTAGACTTGGCCAGAGAGCACATAACAAGATGCAACGTATCTCGTGGTTTCATGCATGCAGATTTGAACAAACGATTCAGTATATGATGCTCTGTCTGGGATAACCCTCGAGGTGGATAGAATGCTGGTTCCTATGCCTTGAAGGGCTCAGTTCGAGTTACTAGCGGTAACCCTGATCAGGTTCGGAGGGTCGGGCTCTATGTCTCTGCGGAGCTCACCTTGAGCTTTTAGCGGTAACCCTGGCCAGGTTCGGAGTGTTGTGCCCTATGCTCCAAAGGACCTCACTTTGAGGTATTAGCGGTAACCTTGGCCAGGTTCGGAGTTTTGTGCCTTTTGCTCAAATGGACTACACTTTGAGGTATTAGCGGTAACCCGGGCCAGGTTAGGAGGGTCGTGCCATATGCTCCAGAGGTCCACACCATGAGGTACTAGTGGTCACCCCGACCCGGTTCGGAATGCCAGGAAACTGGCCACAACAGGAATGCTACAATTCAAGCTAGGTATCACCAGCATATGATATGAAAACAAAACAGCATTATATGTACTCCAGGACCGCCCGTAGCACCCACATCTGAGGAGAAGGATGTGGCAATGTTCAGACTCTGAGAAGGACAGCATAATTTATTGAAGAATCCCAGTCTAAATAAGGAATGCTCGCAGATGAAGAACAAAAGACGGTGAAATTTAAACAAGAAATAACATTGCTGATATAGACATTATAGTTCACACGAACGAAAAAAAGAACAAACAATAACACAGCAATAGCACGGTCACCTACCTGTTCTTTCTGTTTGAGACTTTCACTAACGAGAAGTCCTAAGTCTTATCTGGGTCCACAATTCGTGCAGTCTGGTTACACACACGCACACACAAACACACACAGACACACATACACACACACACACACACACATGATTATTTACAGTTTAACATCAGGTCAAGGAGACACAGGGTGCAATTGTCAGCTAAGCGACTAACTTTACAGTCGACCCGGAGACCACCATTACTACCCATTCATCTCACAGGGTAGTTCCAAAGACAGTGATGAACGCCCTAGATAGTTTCCTATTGATTTCCTCCTGTCTTTAATCTGTAATAATCTTCTTTTAAAACGTCGTCTTTTCTTTGTTTGTCAACTTCTTCTTCTTCTCGTTTTACTACTTCTTGTTCTTTTCCTTCTTCTTACAGGGCGCTCAAACATAACCTGAAACATACGAAGTGTCCAATAAGACATTGAGAATTCGAAAAAAAGGTCGTTGTTCTTGGGGTTTTTCCATAACTGCTAAGAAAAGCTTTCTCTCGGCGACACAACGACATTCTTAAATACATAAAGATCCTCTTCAGTAGTTCCACTGCTCTGTACAGTATGTTGGCAATTGTCAGCAGTTCTTGGTAAGAATATTTTGTTCATATCCTTTCACTCAATGAGTGCAATTGTTTCGCCAGTGTGAGAGCAATGTCTGCACAAGAGTAGGTGCTGGGGATTGATGTGGTTCAAGTGGCTATTGACGCCCTGTTCAGGACTGAGAGATGAAACAGCTACACTACCTAAAGCTCCATTTGTTTGGACACTTGATTCTGTTCACAAGACTCATATCTAGATTAAGTTTCTTGCAGTCAAAACAGTCCTTGAACTATCCTCGGATAAGGTTTCATCGACAAAGTGATTGAAGTGATTCTGGCCCGTAACATTGAACTGCAAAAAAGAGTTGAAGATGATGATGGGCATGATATGACGGCACCCGTGTACTCATTGTTACCAGTTTGCATCAGGGTCAGCCAACCACAGATGACAAAACCTTATTCCACCTCCAAATGGCGATCCTGGATACAAAGTGCACCAGTGTAGTTTGACTAATAAAATAGCGATCACAATGGGAAGGAAGCAAACCTGGTTACTAAAAAAAAGCATGCTGAAAAAGGACAGATATTACAGACTCGCTGTAAACTTGGATACAGCGTCGTCAGAACGTCCTTTTCATACAAACACCGGAAAAGGTGAAGAGAAGAAGACGAAGAATAAAATTAGGAGAAAGAAAAAAGAAGAAGACGAAGAAGAAGAATAAGAAAATGAAAAAAAAGAAGTAACAGAAGAAAAAGAAGAGGAGGAGGAGAAAGAAGAATAGCTGTGGTAGGAATCTACAACTACAATAATAGCATTAACAATCATGGAAGTCACTAAATAGACTCCAAACTGGTGCATCCACATGCAGTAAGAACTCAAAGAGATGAGGACACAGAGATGATGATACTTGCGACTGTGTAGCAGCACAAGACACAGACCACCTGATGATCTGCTCAAACATTCTGGAAACTTGTAAAATGGAAAAAAGTGTTGAAGAATATTGGAATAATAATCCACGAGATTGAGCATTGGGAACATGATGTCAGGCGTGGTGTCCAGGACATGACAAGTAAGTAGGTCCGTAACAACTTGGCAGAGAGAATCATTTATTCTGATTGTTGGGGATGTATTGGGCATATCGGGGTCTACAGATAGGGTGTTCGCCTCGGATGCTGGAGGTCATGGGTTCAAATCACGGTGGAGACCAAGATTTATTCACGTCGATCAACCAGTAAAAATGTTCCCTCATCTCTGAGTAGTGAAATCAGACACCAGTGTGCAGTGGCGCGCGTTAATAAAATCCTCCAGCAATTGGAAATCAAAAAGAAAAGGTTTAACTGTCGCTGCTCGGGTAAAATTCAAATTAAAAACCTACTAAAATTAGTTTAGGATTCCTAGTAGCCCTTCCTGGAAACGAGCTGTTTTCATGGCAGCCTGGCTAACGAAGTGAGGGATCAACGAGATCCCCGTAGTATTCAGAGTCTATCGTGCAAATATTCAAAACTTATCACTGCTCAAGAAGATCTAGTTGTGCAGGACAAGAAGGGCTTAAAGTGGTAAAGAAAATATAAACAGTTGTGTGCCCACAGTCTCCTAAAACGTTTTCCGGTCTGAACCTCATTATCCATGTTGTTAGACTATTCTGCAGACAGGTACAGACCAAGCTTCTGCTGTTACTGACGTCAATAAAGGTCAACTTATCCAGACAGACAAGCCCTAGTGGCAGGCGGGTTAACTGTGTAGATTGTAAGTTCAATTCTACAAGATTAGGTAGATGTTGTAACGCAACAGTAGATATATGGATAATGGGGTTGTTGTTTAGCTGTACGTACATTATTTTGGAGTTTTCTGGAAAGCTTGTCTCACTCAGTTCTGTTATCAAATTGTTATTGAGATACACGGATATTGTCAGCGCGTGAAAGTCCGAAGCTTGAATTATCTTTACCGCATTGTATGAAAGGTTAACATCTGTAACGTTTAATAAAGACGACAAAATTGTTGGTGCAGAAGGAAGATAGTTATACGCTAGATCAAAGTCCAAAATGTTAACAGAGACAGATCCGGAAGTTGGATCAGATATCATATTGTATGTCAGATCTAATCGTTCAATCTTTGTTAAAAAAGATATATCTGGAATGGACGTTAATTCATTATGGTTAATATCAAAAAATGTCAAATAGTTTCCGTAAGGACGAATCCGTTCGCTGAGCTGTTTGGCGTCCTTTATCTTGTTGCCACTAAGACCTATAGCTGATATTTTGCTTAACTGGGGAAGGTACCCAACGTCTTGGATTTGGTTCTGTTGCACGTACAGCTGTTTAAGATTTGTTAGTTTTGACAATGCTTTTGGAATCATAGTTAATTGATTGTCGTGAAGATACAAACTCATTAAATTATTGATAACGGAGTCCAGGGCATTGTCTGGAATTGATGAAATTGTGTTTCTAGTTATTGTCAGTACGGAAAGACTAGAGAAATTTTGTAGCCAAACAGGCCATGCTGTCAGACCAACAGTTTCCATGAATAGTGTTTGCACTGTGTGGCCTAACGCGATCATTGCTGGCTCGTTCCAGTCAGAAATATTGCCATAAGAAAGTTGCAACTCTGTTAAGGCGCGTAAATGGCCAAATGCGTTTGGAATTCTAGTCAGGTGCATGTTGGAGAAAGTTATTCTCGTGAGAGTGTTGGCAGACTCATCGAAGGCTGTGTCATCAATGACTGCTAACGGATTCTCTTCAAAGTTGATCTCTGTCAGGTTTGGTGGCAATCTTCCAGCCGGTAAAGATGTGATATTGTTGTTCTGCAGACAAACAAGTTTTAAAAAAACATAGTTTAATAGTTGTTACATTTGCACATTGCATATTCTCAAGTTTCATTGCATTGAGGGTTTTGTGGAAGAAATTAAAATAACAACTAAAATAATAATTGACAGCTACAACATAAAATGTATTCTATGTCATAACTCTGAAAGATCGAGGACAATACATGTACTTATTAAAACGGTACACACTTTTGTAAACGGTTGTCTGCGCAAAAGACAAGGATAGTAATGGTACGACAAGATTACCAACGTGGAACTGAAGGACAAAACATGCCAAATACCAGTGGAGCAAGAAATACGGAGGAGACGATGGCGATGGATAAACTATACATTACGGAAGCCAGTTGATAACATCACTAGATAAGCTCTGTTCTGGACTCTACAGGGTAAAATAAATAGAGGAAGACCGAGATACTCATGGAAGAAGGAACTGAAAGCAAATGTAAAAGCAGTGAACAGGACGTGGACAGAATTGGCTTAGATGGCTCATTATAGCGAGAGGTGGTGAGTATTTATTGAGGACCTATGCTCAACACGGAGCTGACAAGTCTTTGATCGCTTGATCGACATATGCACAATAGCCACTATATAGTACCCTAAAGGCAGAAAAACACCTCCTGGAAGATCCTGCCTTTCCCCCTCCACTAGGTGACAGATTCGCTCGAGCTCCACGATACTCGTGATCCTAATACAAATAAGCCAGCCATCCACTGGAAAAATCTTGCTAAGGACATAATCGACTACCACCATCTCGCACACAAGTTTGGATCTGCACAAGGGCCAACTGCCCTTGTAGATGTACAGGTCGATAACAATTCTCTCATCAATGAGGCCCAACAGTCCTCGTACGACATAAATATGATCAAATGAATTGCTGGTCATACGATTCATATAAAATAAAACACAAATACCTATGGAACAACTGTAGCTATTATATCGATAAGGTATCTGATACGAAATGAGACAATTGACCATTTCGAGATGTCGTGGAAAATAGATCGCATGAAGATCGCAATGGCGTCCTCAAAATGTAGATGTGAGAGCATCTCATAATCTATGCTGACACCTCAATCCTCTCTAGTTCACCTTAAAATTGAAGAAGAATGTTGCAACAATAATTAACTCTCAAACATGTGCAGCGTCTTCAGTCTAGTAATGCCACACACATCTTGATATAACAAATAGTCACCAACAGCAACAAGAACTACTTACTTCCAATTCCAGGTATGTAAACCCAGTCCTGTTTGAGCCGGTCATTTCTGGAAATGCCTGCAGTCTGGCGTATCCACACAGGATAAAGGTGAGAGAACAAACACATTCCTGCGATATAACAATTAATTGACGGTAACACATTATTTATTGCAAAGACAACGACAATGAAAAGCATAAGTAAACAGGGCACTAAATATTCAAGCGAAAAGCATTTTAAAAACTGGAAACAAAGTTACACTACTTGGGTAATGAGTTCACACAATACGCAGAAGACCGTCACCTGACCTCCTCGTTGGGCGTCCTGGAAACGGGCTGTTGTCGAGGACAACCGTCTGGCTAACAAGGTAGTAGTGTGCGACATGCAGATGAAGCCAAGCATAGCACGACCGCTTGGAGGACCACGGTCTACCTTCATTAGCACGATCGAGATGTGAGGAAAGCTACTGCAAACCGTCACTTAACGCTCTTTTCAGGGCGCACATAAGAGTAACCTACACATTGTGGCCATTCGAAACAACAACACAATACGCAACTCTAGTTACTAGTATTTCCTATACACATCCCGTTTTCATTCAGATGCGCATGCTTTCTATGCAATTCACGTCCCATCATCCAATGTCAACCAATTTATAAGTAAGCAGCAGAGGATGGATGCATTGGAAGTTGTACTGCAGCCCGAGGGAAATAGTAAAACCATAGACCCTGGTCAGTACTGACTCTCTGACCAGTGAATAGATGGCCAATGATAACTCAAGACCCATCACCGCAGACCCCTTTTAGTGCCCGCATGACTAGGATTACGAATATTCCAATTGTCCGCTGGCCAATTTGTGACGTAACTATACAATTGGAATGAGGAACTGGTTGTCTACAGACTCCCCTGTCTTCGTCGGGTCGCTGTGGTCGAGAAGTTAATCGATCGTTTTTTAAATCAATGAATAGAAAAGCTGGGCGATCGAATCATGTAAGTTTCCAAGTGACCCCTGTTCTCACGCGAGTTGGGACCAGAGTACTTCCATACTGCGTTACCTCCTGTCGTCTTGACTTATGTCTTGCCACTGGCCCAAAACTAGTTCGAGATTAGAGAGCGAGATTGGTGACCAGCGTAGATTCTTCCTCATTATAATAGAAATACAGCACATGTAACATCATGATAACAGAAACGTCTGATGATGTCTTGTGCGACAAGAGCTCTGAACTAAATTCGAAATAATCAAGGATCACCCTGCTTCCTACTGGTTTGAGTAAAATAATTGACTTATTAAATCTAACCTTGTAAATGCAATCAGAGGGACACACTGGTAGGCACATGAAACCGGAGAATATGATCACAGTCACATAAATGGCCTTGTCCATTTTGTCATGAAATCATCAGCTAAGGAGATAATATTACATAGTGACAATGTATAGAAGTCAATGCAGACACGGTTTGAAGCATATATCTTGTTATATTATGTTGTTATGGTACGAAGTGGTAACTGTTGTCGAGAGATATGTAACTTAACTCTCAAAGCGATGAACGGACAATGCATTGTATGGAGTGCCACAGGTTTCAAGCGACCCTTGATCTCAAGAGAGGTTGGACCACAGTCTACGCATCCTAAATTACCACTAGTCGTTTATATCTATCGTCTTACTAATGGTTCAAGGTAGTTAGAGACCAGAAAGTGATGTTGATTATCAACAGCTTCTTTCTCACTATAACCCACATACAATGTAAGTTACATCATCATGACAAGACCTGTCTGGCGATGTCGTATCATCAATTGCGATGTCCTATCATCAATTGCGATGAACAGCTAACTGTGGTACGAGATGTTTACTCAACATGCTTATAATATTAATAGTAATAATACGTCTTTCACTCCCTTGGAGAATTGGCCCAAAGTTAATTCTAGATTATCGCTCATTCAAAGTATAATGAAAGTCTAATGTGGTTTTTAAGCAAGTGAAGTTATCTGCCCCATAACAATTCACCTTGATCCCGTGACGCTCAGAAAGGGAATCATTAGGATTTACCCAAGGAAGCAGGTGGGAAGCCGTCCAATGAAGATATTGTTTGTTTAAATTGCAAACAACCCAAGTGGTCTGCAGGGGTCTTTGTGTATCACAAGGACAAGAATATCAGCTCTGCATGTCGCAAGAGGCGACTAACTGTGTGACGTAGCATAAAACCCGACATGATTAAATTGTTTGTTTAGAGCAGCGTAGATGGCACCTAACAGGCTGCGGGTCTGTTTTACTTTACTGTTTGAGCCTATTGGTTAGTTTGGAAGGTTGGTGTCTAATGCCCACAATGGGTTGGTAACCGTTTTTTACGCTCTGAAAAGGACGGAACGTGTGGCAGATTGTAGTAGCTTTCCTGACACCCTGTGCGTGCTGATAAGGTGGACCGAGGTCATCCAGGTGGTTGTGCAATGCTTGGCGTTATCTGCGCCACTCACTACTACGGAAGATATTTGTGCATGTATCACTTGGTCTAGTTAGATATATGAGTTGATATCACTTGGTCTGGGTAGATATATGAACATGTATCACTTGGTCTAGGTAGATATATACGCATGTATCACTTGGTCTACGTAGATATATCAGCAAGTATCACTTGGTCTAGGTAGATATATCAGCAAGTATCACTTGGTCTAGGTAGATATATCAGCAAGTATCACTTGGTCTACGTAGATATATCAGCAAGTATCACTTGGTCTACGTAGATATATCAGCAAGTATCACTTGGTCTACGTAGATATATCAGCAAGTATCACTTGGTCTAGGTAGATATATCAGCAAGTATCACTTGGTCTAGGTAGATATATCAGCAAGTATCACTTGGTCTAGGTAGATATATGAGTTGATATCACTTGGTCTGGGTAGATATATGAGTTGATATCATTGATGGTTTCCTCATTGTACTTCTTATGGCTGTTTTCGGGGTATTGGTCTATTGTTATTTATCTTCAGACTAGCAGCTCGGCTGACCCGTGTGAGTCCAGCGAAGCTTGTATGGCTTCCTCAAAAGTATGACTTATGTCCTCTGCAAATCCTAAAATAGTGAGCCACTCGCAACCTATATTTACACCTCTGTTGATTTAATTCAATTGTTTAAAAATCTGTTAGAGAGCCGCTTTAAATGGATTAAGGAGATGGTATCACTGACATGCACAGGCGTTATTGTATATGATATATGATATGATATTGTACAGAATCGACATCACTGCACGTCTAGCATACCCATATGTGCTCAATATATATCTCCCTACATATGTCCCTCCCTGTTAATCTTTCTATGTTTCTCTCCCTCTACCTCTCTCTGTCTACCTCTCTCTATCTCTGTCTCCCTCTCTCTATCTAGTTATATATATATATATATATATATATATATATATATATATATATGTCTCTCTGTCGCTCTCTTTCTTTCTCTTTCTCTTAAATATGTCTGTCTCTGTTTCTCCATGTCTAACTTGCTGCCTCTCCTACTGTTTCTCTCTGTGTTTCTCTCTATCTCTCTCACTTTGCCTTTCTTTATGTCTCTCTGTATTTCTATCTATCTCTATCTCTTTCTATCTCTCTCTCTCTCTCTCTCTCTCTCTCTCTCTCTCTCTCTCTCTCCTTCTCTATCCTTCGTTCAGCAAAACTACCAGATTGTTCAGTTCTGCTTTATGCTCTCGGACGCATTCACACTGCTCAACGCATGAATGATGTTAAAATTGTACGTAATTTGGGCATCACCAAGTATCGATATCAATGACCAGATGGCGAGCATTTGATCATTTTAAAATATCCAACTCTCTGTCTCTCTCTCTCTCTCTCTCTCTATATATATATATATATATATATATATATATATATATATATATATATATATATATATGTGTGTGTATATATCGTATAAACTAGAAAGTGAAATTGTCATACCAGTTAATAATTCACTTAACTAACATTATTTTGCCAATATTTTATTCTGTAGCTCATGTCACACTACAGAGGGCATGTACATGCGAAACATTTTGTGGACGTCTAGATTCCTTCCATTTTGCAGAGGATATTTTGAGAAGAAACGATATGCCATGCGATGCTGAAAATAATGCCGCATTTTCCTTTCTCACACTGCGATATCAGCGCCATTTAGCACATTTCCTCCGATTTTAGCAGGTCATTTTAGTACCGGGATTGCCTTCCTACTGCGAACCCCATTATCTTAGCTAGACTACAATGGTGCAGGCATGTTGCCAGGTTCAGCCCTTGAAGGTGCAACAGGGTCTTGGTGAGGTTTTGTTCCGTGACCCTGAAACAACCAGCCATCTATGAGCCGCTGACCCTGACTCAAGCAACCAGTAATGAGTCGCTGACCCTGACGCAAGCAACCAGCTGTGATTCGATGGCTGCTGTCACTATGCTGCACCCTACAACCTCCGACTGAGAATAAAGACCAATTGTTGACGCAGTAACAGTGCTGTGTTCAGACTAGCTAGCCCACCCTGCCAATTTTGTATCGGAGACGTTACTGAGGTCTGAACTCGTGCCCTTCAGCGTAGTCGATCTGTACCCATATCACCCCTGCCACACGCTCTTTGACTGACAACATAAAAATGAACCATCTGAAAAGACGATTTTGAACAACATTAAATTCATAAAGCAAATAAACTTGAATAATCAAACTGTCAACAATTTACATTAATAACAACAATAACTAACAGATCACATTCATTATTACCTACATCAGAGCCAGCGCCTGTGAAGAGGCAAGAAGAAATGTAACATTCACGTCTTATCTCTCTCCACACTGGCAAGCTGCACTGCAAACACAATAGAGACGGACACACTGGTTGGTATTAAGGTTACGTGTAAAACTTATGCCAGTATGTGCTAGGTAATTATACGTGTTGAGGGAAAGGTAACTACAATCTTTCTACGTTAGGAGTTAGGCTATATATGTCTGGATGCAGCCTTTATTACCGTGTAAACGATTATGTCACTCAAAGTGACTGCTAGCGTCAGGACCAGGGGCCCAAAGCTGACTGCTAGCGTCAGGGACAGCGAACTAAAGCTGACTGATAGCGTCAGTTCCAGCAACCCAAAATAGACTTATAGCGTCAAAGCCAGCAACTTATAGCGTCAGGCCTAGCGACCCAGAGTTGACTTATAGCGTCAGGCGCAGCGACCCAAGGTTGAGTTATAGTGACAGGCCCAGCGACCCAAAGTTGACTTATAGCATCAGACCCAGCGACCCAGAGCTACAAAAAATCTTCTACATCTCCAAGTGATGATCCTGGAAATTAGGCTGCAGCTGGACAGACTGGCTAAGGAGAAGGGATTGAAAAGAGAAGTCTAACCCTGGACTCAAAATGCCAGCTGGAGTCGGGTGTGTCGGACCGAAAAGTGTAAATATCTCAGTCAAGCTGTGAACTAAAACACAACACTTGCCTGTCTCCGAACAATATCTTGCTACTTGAAAATCACTTTTCAGGACTTGATAGAGGAAGTTTGAAAACAAAGAATAAAAAGAAGATAAAGAAGAAGAAAAAGAAGAACAAAAACAAGAAGAAAAAGAAGAAGAAAGGAAGAAGAAGATGAAGATGAAGTTGAAGAAGAGGAAACAGAAGAAAACGACAAAGAAGAAAAAAAAAAGAAGAAGAAGAAGAAGAAGAAGAAGCAGAAGATGAAGAGCAAAAAGAAAGCAAAGTTGAAATTATGTGAATTTTGATAAAACGATGACCTACATTTTGAGATGCCTGGTTCTTCTATGACATGAATATAGCCTCAGAAGCAAAAATAAAAATTTGTTTAAAAGAAATATATATATAAATGGAGATTGCAGGCACTGAGCTTAAGAATATATAA
The DNA here is from genome assembly GCA_036924085.1 of Ariolimax columbianus. Taxonomy (NCBI): domain Eukaryota; kingdom Metazoa; phylum Mollusca; class Gastropoda; order Stylommatophora; family Arionidae; genus Ariolimax; species Ariolimax columbianus. The sequence continues at coordinate 16,883,632 of JAVGWX010000020.1, read as the reverse complement.
ATTAAAAGACGAAGATGTCAGTCAAAATGCATATCGTTGGTCCTGTGGTGTTGTGAGACACGCCATTGCCTGATGTAGCATTTTAATTTTTCATGGCAGCAATGTAAACACAAAATTCCATTCGAATAAAGACATTCCCATTGCTGTGGTAGTCGAAGACTTTTTAGACTATGGACTACAGGCCGCTTCACCACTGTTGTCAACAAGTAGTGTGACCGTTATTTATTTATTTCACCCCAACAAATAAACAAGGAATACCTTACCGGAAATTCGTTCCTTACCTTTCATTGTTGGTAGGCAGGCATCAAAACCATTCAATGCACATTCAGCGGCGTGTCACTTATGGATGCAAAAGACGAGAGGAGACTTCTTCGCTATTTAGAACTTTAGCAAAAACTTAAAAATATTAGCAACATAGTTGAGAATTTTCAATACGAATGTAAAGCAACTCGTTCTATGGTTCTGAAACACGATGGACAACTCAAGAGTCACCGAATATATTTTATAACTGTCATAAGTAATTATCTGAGCATAATATTAACGCCATAAAACACAGTATTCCTTGCCTCATTGTCCTATCAGTACCAGAATTGAATATTAACAAACAAAAATAAATATACATCACAACACCAGACATGAAATGCCTACGCAGAATGCTTGGAGTAACAAAAATGGAACAAATCAGAAACGAAGATATTATGAAACAAGCAGGTACACCACCAGTGATAGATTTAATCAAGAGACATTAAACCAAATGGTTTGGCCATACAAGACGTCATCCACCAGATAGTCTATCTATCTATCTTTAATCCACTTATGTCGTTAGACGTCGTGGGGATGTGTTACCTCCTGTGTTTAATGTTAATTTGGAAGGTGAAAATCCACTGGTGACTTGCCAAGTCAATCCCGGCATCTCTTAATAGCCCCTGGAATATACGATCGCTTATTCTTGGGACTGGTGGAGGTGGAATATTAAAGTAGAGCAAGGTAGACCCGCATCCCACTACCCTAAGCTTCATAACGAAAAGCTACCCAAGCATGGACTGGACCCATGCATACACCGACGGTTCTGTAACAAACACTACACAGAACGGAGGGGCAGGAGCATTCCTGAACCTACCAAATGGCAGAAAAATAACACTGTCATTCGCTACTGGTAAGTACACAAGCAATTCCAGAGCAGAGGCAGAGGCACTGAGGGCGGCAGTGGACGAAATGGTAACACACAGTGAAAATGAGAGCCATATAGTCTTGCTGACAGATGCTCTCGAAGTAGTCACAGCGCTAAAAAGCCAGAAGAACACTGAGCTTAATGACTTAAGAGCAGCACTCTGCAAACTGTGCCAGCAGTCCGCACCAAAAAGGGTGGTGGTACAGTGGGTTCCGTCACACTGCAACATCCTAGGCAACGAGGAGGCAGACAGACTGGCAAAAGAAGGTGCAAGGCTACCACAAACAGATACCAGTATGACGTACGAAGAGTCAAAACGGCTTATCAAAGCCAGATACATGTCCAAATGGGAAACCGAACATACTGGTTACACCAAAAACGATGCCTATTACCAGTTGAACCGAAGAGAGCAGGTCGTTGTCTTCAGACTTCGCACTGGCCATAACAGACTGAGGTACCACCTATTCAACAAACTGAAGATAGGGTGTACCGACGAATGCCCGTGCGGTACTGGTAAAATGACCACTGAACATCTGCTGCAGAACTGCCCGACATACGAGGATCAGAGAGAGCAGATGTGGCCATTGCCAGTGGAACTGCAAGACAAGCTGTATGGTAGTGGCGAGAGTCTCAGGATGACCGCCGCTTTTTTCGAGAAAATAATGGTTACTGTCTGACTGTGTACGCAGAAGAAGAAGAAGAAGACCCGCATCCTGTCAGGCGCAATATATGCCGCTCCGCTAACCACATAGCTAAAACCTAATGTTATTGCCACACAGTCCCCTTTTTTGCGACATAATATCTGTGAGGTGAATATCCCTAGAAAAATGTGAGTAGATTTTTAACATGAATTTTGCCGGAGCAGCGGACGTTAGATCTACTTTTTAGATTTCCAATTGCTAAGGTATTTTTAACGTGCCCCACTTCGCACGAGTGTCTGATCTCACTACTCACAGATCAGGGGAAATATTTACGTGAAAAAATACTGGTCTCCACCATAATTTAAACGCGCGGCATCCAGCTCCGGAGCCAAACACCTTACCTCGAGACCACTGGGTCTCATATCCACCAGATAGTATCCATCAGAAAGCAATGCTATACATATATGAGACGTGTTCAAATGAAACCGGACCTAACTACACCAAGTGAACATAAGTACGATGTGCATGATAACGTTAACCCTATTTCTCTTCCAAGTGGCGACCCTGAAAACCAGGCTGCAGTTATTCATCCTGCTAAAATATTAGTCTTCGAAAAGGGAAAACAAAACTGGTTCTAAAAATGATATGCTAAAATAGGATGTCTCGGGCCGAAAGGCGTATATATCGCAGCCTTGCTGTAAACAATGACATAACGACACATACGTTCTTCTTACACAGAACGCCGAATTTGAAAGAGGAGGAACTAAGAACTGTCTCGAAGTTCTCTTATGGCATAAGATGTTCATTGGCCACAATAACAACACAAATGTAATAAAGAATATAACAACGTTGTATCGTATCTTGTTATATTTTTTTATTTTATTACAATGCGATACACAAAATACATACAGAAATAATAGGTCCGTGGAATATCGTGTCTTGTTTCATTATTAGTCTTAAAATATCATATTAATCCTCCTTAACCAATTTAATTTAATATCTATTAATTTGGTAATTTACGGTAGAGAATGGGTGTTGGCTGGCAAGACATGAGGAACAATGAAAACCTTTGGGAATAGAGGCAACAACAACCAGTGGAACAACATATCAAATTTAAGAAATGGGATTGGACACAAAAATCACCATCAAACGTCGACCTGGCATGGGACCCACAGGAGACGAGGAAGAGACGTAGACCAAGAAACAACTGGAGACCAGTTTCTGATAATGAATTTCGGTCCCTAGACCTAAACTGGAGTGAGGCAGAGAAAGAAGATCAGGATTAAACTTACTGGTGGAGAGTTGTCAATGGCCTGTGCCTTTAAATGAGCAATGAGCATTGATGATGATCAAGAATTAGATCACTTGAAGATAACTTTTTGTTGTAGTTTGCTTTCGCCTTTTTTCTCTAATCCCCAAGGCGGGACACGTTGCACTGTGGTTTTTGTTTTGCACCTGTCGGCCCAGTGCATCCTACTTTAGCATGCATTTTATGTAAGTGTCTGCTTCCTCCTGAATTTTCTAAGCGTTTGTTTCTCCGGGGTAACGGCCGGTTGTGTGATGGGGATCGAACCCAGCACCTTCGGATCTGAGCCGTGTCACTTATCAACTAGCCCACGCCATCCCGCAAAAAAGTGTTGATAAATCACTGTTTCCTTTAAGTTGCCTTTACTAATGGTCTTGATCTCACTATACCGAATACATTAGTTGGTTTGGGGGTAAGTAAAGGAAAGTAAAGTAACCCATAGCACTACTGTCGCAGAGGTGGGAGGTGTAAGTGATCTCACATTTCAAAGGCTCGGCTATATGAGGGCAGTAGCCATCTCCTCTTCCTCGCTGCTTTTACTTCCCTGACTGAACCAGAACCCATTTAAGGCTGGGTCGACCAGGGAGCCGCTGCAGTCTGAAAAAAACATTTCCACCTCAACTGGGGAATGAACCCAGGACTACTCAGATACGAAGCAAGCTTTTAATTATTGCGCTACGCGGCTCCACCGCTTGGGGCTACGCTCATCCATACTTTGCTAGTCTGACTGTAGCGTCATTGTATTCGTTATTGCATTTATTGGAGATCTGAGTCATTGCCAAAATATTGTTGACTGCGCTAGACACCACGGACCCAGTTACCTACACTCCACCGTCGCGTTGATTGCGCTAGACAACACGGACCCAGTTACCTACACTCCACCGTCGCGTTGACTACGCTAGATACCACGGACCCAGTTACCTACACTCCACCGTCGCGTGGACTGCGCTAGATACCACGGACCCAGTTACCTACACTACACCAACGCGTTGATTGCGCTAGACAACACGGACCCAGTTACCGACACTCCACCGTCGCGTTGACTGCGCTAGATACCACGGACCCAGTTACCTACACTCCACCGTCGCGTTGACTGCGCTAGATACCACGGACCCAGTTACCTACACTCCACCGTCGCGTTGACTGCGCTAGATACCACGGACCCAGTTACCTACACTCCACCGTCGCGTTGACTGCGCTAGACACCACAGCCCTATTGCTGTTGTAATTCTCTCTAGGATAGAAGGAAATACCAGAGCTCTGATATTGAGATGACACAGTTGTTCTCTTAAAGAAGTACTGGAATGGACGATCAGTCGCTTAAACAACACATCGAAGAACAACATCTATGTATGAATGACAAAAATTAATTAGCACATAATAGACAAAGACCAAACCTAAAATTATTTTAGATCAACCGAAAATTTAGAAAGACACGCGTTTTGAGTATTTCGGATCAATTATAAGCAACAGTGCAGATTGACTGAAGGAAGTCAGACGGAGAATGAAATAGAAGATGCCTACCAGGCACAGAAACACACAGTAGCTGTTTGGGTGGATCTGGAAAAGGCATTTGACAAAGTCTGGAAAGACGGACTTATAGCCAAGCTAAGAAGAAGTGATATTTGTGGGAAAATGTACAAGTGGATCCACCACTACCTCAAACAAAGAACGGCCAGAGTCCAAGTACAAGGGCAGATGAGCAAAAAGGTGACACTCGAGCAAGGAGTACCCCAAGTTGGAGTACTGTCACCCACACTCTTCCTGGTATATATAAACGACATTACAGAGAATATACCAAGGAGAGTCCATAGCTCAATGTTTGCAGACGATCTGGCTATGTGGACCTCTGAAAAGAATCTCACCATATCAAGAAATCGGATGCAGCAGGCCCTAACATCGCTGGAAGAGTGGGCGAACTCATGGCTGGTCAAAATAAACGAGGAGAAAACCACATGCACAATATTCTCGCTTTCAATCAAACCCCAAAATACCAAATTAAGCTTAAATGGCAAATGCCTGCAGCCAAACGACAACCCAACCTATCTGGGAGTCACATTTGATCGGCGCATGACATGGAACAGTCAGATCGAGAGAAACCGAATGAGAGCCAGAGAAAGAATGGCAATAATGAGGAAACTTGCTGGCACAAGCTGGGGAGCAGACGAAGGCATACCAAAGAAACTGTACACTGGAAGAGTGAGACCAGTTCTCGAGTATGGCACTGCGGCATGGACAACAGCAGAAAAGGCGAACTTTGATAAAGTTAGCAAACTTCAAAATCAAGCCATGAGAGTTATAACAGCAGGCATGAAGTCAACGCCAATTGTAGAACTTGAAAAGATTACAAAACTGCAATCCATGACCGATAGAAGAGACTGCAGAGCCCAGCTGCAGTCAGAGAAACTCCGAAGACTGACTGACCATCCAATGCACCAGAGACTAAACAATTTGGGAAAAGGGAAACTAAAGCGGAGAAACTTTGCAGAGATAGCCAAAGCAAAGATGCACGAAGATCCCATAAACGCATTAACAACACCAAAACCCATCACTACTGTACGAAAACCTACCTGGAGGCAGGATATATTTTCAGAGGTGGTAGAAAATATACCAGGTATTGCAAACAAAAACTGCCAGACTGAAAAAGAAAGGAGAGATACTACCCTAAGCTTCATATCGAAAAGCTACCCAAGCATGGACTGGACCCATGCATACACCGACGGTTCTGTAACAAACAATACACAGAACGGAGGGGCAGGAGCATTCCTGAACCTACCAAATTCCAAACAAATAACACTGTCATTCGCTACTGGTAAGTACACAAGCAATTTCAGAGCGGAGGCAGAGGCACTGCGGGCGGCAGTGGAAGAAATGGTGACACACAATGAAAATGAAAGCCATAAAGTCTTGCTTACAGATGCTCTCGCCGTAGTCACAGCGCTAAAAAGCCAGAAAAACACTGAGCTTAATGACTTAAGAGCAGCACTCTGCAAACTGTGCCAGCAGTCCGCACCAAAAAGGGTAGTGGTACAGTGGGTCCCATCACACTGCAACATCCAAGGCAACGAGGAGGCAGACAGACTGGCAAAAGAAGGTGCAAGACTACCACAAACAGATACTAGTATGACGTACGAAGAGTCAAAACGGCTTATCAAAGCCAGATACATGACCAAATGGGAAACCGAACATACTGGTTACACCAAAAACGATGCCTATTACCAGTTGAACCGAAGAGAGCAGGTCGTTGTCTTCAGACTTCGCACTGGTCACAATAGACTAAGGTACCACCTATTCAAAAAATTTAAGATGGGTGGTACCGACGAATGCCCGTGCGGTACTGGTAAAATGACCACTGAACATCTGCTGCAGAACTGCCCGACATACGAGGATCAGAGAGAGCAGATGTGGCCATCACCAGTGGAACTGCAAGACAAGCTCTATGGCAGTGGCGACAGCCTCTGGATGACCGCCGCTTTTTTCGAAAAAATAATGGTTACTGTCTGACTGCGTACGAAGAAGAAGAAGAAGACGGAGAATGGTTTTGGCAATGCAGAGGTTGAATAAAATTAGAAACCTATGGCAGAACACTAATAAAATGACAAACATAAAATTAATGCGAACTTGCATCTTCCCGGTTTCAACGTGCGGATGTTAAACATGGACCACAACACAAACACTTGAAAAAAAGGATAAAATCTATTGAGATGAAATGCTGCAGACGGGTGCTCGGAATAACATGGGCAGTGACAACGAAAATGCAGAAATCCTAAAGGAACTGTTTGTTTAGGAAAATTGTTTAGTAAACAATATCTTGTCCAGAAAGCTAAAATATGTTGGCCACATCAAACGTCATAATGGCCTGGAGAGATCGATACTGGAGTGTGAAGTGCCTGAAACACGGGTCAGTTGCAAATACAGGAAAAGATGTACACACGACATCATGGAGGTAATGAAGATGACAACGACAGTGGCTGGAGTTCTGGTTAGAGATTAAGAGTTTTCTAAATCTGATATTGTGAGATCGACGTTCTGCAATGGAAATACTACATGTTGATGAAGATATATATATACTGGGAATACTCGGAATACTTTTGTTCAAACAGGCATGGTTAATGTACGTTGCCAGGTAGCCAATGTCTTCGGCTATGCATAGTACGTACTTTAGAATTTCACGCTGCTTACCAGGCCTTGCACTTTAACTATAATTTTTTGAATTTTGTCCACCAGCGGCAGTTAATCCTACTCTTTTCGTTTTCTAACTACCAAGTAATTTTTAGCGTGCTCGACACTGAATACGGGAGTCCGATCTCACTACCCATATATATATATATAAATATATATACACAAGTCATTTCAAAAGTATTAAAACGATAACATCACGTTCCATCATGAATACACTTTTACTACCAATCGAATAACCTATGACATTCTTTTAAACACATTCTCAAGCTTACGTAGAGTGTTCTACAGTGCATATTCCTACCATCAGGTGGCAGGCAAAGGTCGATTTGTTAAGTGGCTACGAGTGTTGCGGAGAAAGCATTTTGTACTTTACAAATTCTCGTGAGTAGATCAGTATTGACAGTGCATCGTCAGTTTGGTACACAACTTCACAAGGAAAACTACAAAGACTTCTATTCGAAAGGCGTGTGATCAATTACAGCGAGCAGGTTGATTTGACAATTTATTCAAACAATATACAAAAACTGAAATCATTTGTTTATGTCCTGTGCATAATTAATAAAGTTTAAGAAAAGTATTGAATATACGTTGGGACCAGTTCATAACTAATGACTCGATAAGAACAGAGACAAACCAAATATACGTGTCGGTCATCATCCGGAATAAACGATTGACGTACATCAGACATATCCTTAGAATGAACAACAACCGTCTTCCATTGCAAGCACTCGAATGGGCACCAAAAGGCGTTCGGAAAAAGGGAGACCCAAGGAAACTGAAGAACAATCATTCGATAGGGCTCAACTATGGTCCTCAGATCCATACAAGATCTAAAAAACAGTCACGTCACACCGATCCTTCTGGATTATTTGCTTCTGCCTTTTGCGCAATATTTGGCACGCAGAGAAGAAAGATAGATAGATAGACAGAAAATTAACAACTGCCACATCACTTGAAGAAACATTGTTGCACAGAAATCAAACACTTTTTTTAATGAATGTCAAATTATTTCCTTTTGATGCTTTAGAAAATATCATCGGCCTGGACATGACGGGCCTAAAGTGGAAAAGAAAACATAAACACTGGTATGGCCACAGTCCCCTAAAACCTGATATGAATGCAGTTTCATAATCCAATCTGTCAGACTACTCTCTAAACAGGTGCATACCAGATTTTTGCTGTTACTAATGTCCAATCTGTTTAATTTAGTCAGGACTCTGAGCCCTAACGGCATGCGGGTTAATTGTGTAGACTGCAATTTTAGTTCGACCAGATTGCCCAGGTTTTGTAAAGCGACAGAAGAAATCTTGCTAATTGGGTTGTTGCTTAGGAATAAATACTTAATTGAAGAAGATTCTGGGAAACTGGTGTCACTCAGTTCTGTTATTAAATTATTACTAAGATCAACCGTTGACGCATGATTGTGAAAGTCTGAAGCTTGGATTATCTTGATAGCGTTGTAGGAAAGGTCAATGTCTACTACGTTTAACAAAAATACCAAAACTCGAGGAATGGATGGCAGATAATTATTGTTTAGGTCAACGACCAACAGATTGGAAGGGACAACACCAGAAGTTGGATCGGATATTTTGTTGAAACTAATATCCAGCCGTCTAATCTCTGTCAATAAAGAAAAATCAGGAATGGATGTTAGTTCGTTGTATTCAATACCTAAATAAATCAATTGGTTCCCGATAGAACGTAAACTGTCACTGAGTTGTCTAGAATCAGATATTTTGTTGTTATTCAGAGTAATGGAGGACAACTTGCCACCCAGAGAAAGGAACGAAACGTCACTGATATGGTTGTGTTCAACGTACAACATTTCTAGCTTTGTCAGGTTTAAAAGAGCTTTTGGAATCATTGTCAAATTGTTGTTGTTTAGAGACAAGCTGGACAAACTACCGGCGACATGGTCGAGTGCGTGATCTGGAATGGATGAAATAGAGCTACCAATGATCGTCAAATAAATAAGACTGGAGCAATTATTTAACCAATCAGGCCACGTTGTCATGCCAACGCTATCCAAGGTTAGCGTTTGCAAAGTGTGACCTAAATTCGTCATTGCTGCCTTATTCCAATCCGAAATATTGGCTCCGGAAAGCGACAGATATGTTAGTGCATGTAAATGGGAAAATGCGTTAGGAATCCCAGTCAATCGGGTATTTGATAACATCAATAAAGTGAGCGTGTTGGCAGACTCATCGAAGGCTGTGTCGTCTATAGTTTCTATGGGGTTGTTAAAGAAGTTCATATCTGTGAGATTTGGCGGCAATCTTCCAGCTGGAATTGATGTGATGTTGTTTTCCTGTGAAAATAAAATAACATTTAAAATTAAGGATGTTTACCTTTTTATAAATGCAGAATGACAACAATTTTGATCCTGCGGATTTACATTTTACAATTAGCAATGTTCATATGTGATTGAAGATCAACCCCAAAAACTCTACTGAAGATAAATTAAATACATCAAGCTAAAACGCTTCAGGAGAGTGTTCAAAATATAAAATTATAACGCTACAGAAACGATCATAAATCGTACAGGCACTTGATATAGAAGAAAACTGGCTGGTCACAACACTCAGTTGAGTTCATCCAGTGACCTATTGAGATAGTTGGGTCACCCCTGCTGACACCCCCATAACCCTCCGCCATCTCTATCTGCATTAGCTTTTTGTGTGTCGAGTCGTAGGTTAGTCTTTTCATGGATGTTGTCTTCCCATCGTTTTCTCGGACGTGAAAAAACGGAGAACAAAAAGAAGAGAACAAATATGGAGACCACCTATCAATGACAGGAAGGATCAACGAGAAAATCCACAAATGACATGAAACACTTTTGCAAAACTGAAACTCTAAGTCTGTCCATAATTTTCTCGGTCGTCCTCGTCTTTGCTTACCCTGTACTGTGTCATGTACTGTATATTGCAATATCAAGTCACCTTTAGCTCTTTGATAGTTGTGAAGAGGTCGTCGTACAGTCCCCTTGCATTCTCAAATCTTTTTCGCATTTCATCGTCTGTGTTATGGTCTTTGTAGGTGATATTTAGGAGTCTTCTAAAACTTCTCATCTTCATGGCCTGCATTCTTCTCTAGAGGTCTGCTGTAATAGTCCGTTTTGTAATCGTAGAGGAATATCGAAAAAACAAGTGAGCGCATTCGTCTGACGTTTATGGCGAGAGAAAGCCGTTTATCTTTCCAGATATTGTTCAGTCGTGCAAGCACTGCTGTTGTCTGTGATATTCTGGTCAAGGTCTAGTTTTGATCACTCATCATTGATTGTTGAGCCCATATATTTAAAACGGTTCACTATTTTAAGAGCATGTTCATTTGCTTTAATCACATAGTTGATTTCTTCACAGTTGTTGGTCATCAACTTTGTCTTTTGCCCTAAACCTTGTGATGTTACATCCAGTCTTCGGATCATTTCTCAAAGTTCTGTCTCCGTCCCCCCAGTCCGTCAATGGCATCCGCTAAGCGTAAGTTGGTAGTTGTTCTATCCCTTATCCTTAGGGTGCCAACATAATCTTCTAGGACATCACTCATAATTATTGTTACGAATATATTGAAGAGTTATCTGGGAAAGTATACATCATTGTCTTACCACGATGGATGTGCGAAACTATTTATCCATCCACATGGACTGCGTTTGTCGCCTTTCATAACATTTTGTTGATAACTCTCATAGTGTTACTGTTGATGTTATAAATCTTCATTGCTGGCCATAAAGCATCATGTCAGACTCTATCAAAAGCATGTTAAAAGTAAATAAACGTATGGTATAGAAAATGTACATGCTTTGGCCACATCATACACCCCAACGGCATAGAAAGAACCATAATGGAGGGAATAGTACCTGGCAAAAGAGACAGAGGCAGACAGATGAGTAGATAGACAAGGGACATTACTTTGGTTCTGTGTGTGACAGTGGTAGAGGAGGGGGAGCTGGCCGTGGATTGACTGTTTGCAGATCGGCTGTCATGAGAACCATATGAAAATTATGACACAAGATCCACTAGTCACATATGTCATATGTAAGAGCCATATCACGGGTGGGACATTAGGTTGATGAGATGTCAATTTCATGAACCATAACAGGACTAGGACATTAGGTCACTAAGTTGTCAGATCTGTCATTTTTGTGAGCCATATTAGGATAGATAGGAGCGGGTGGCCGAATGGTTTCGATGCCTGCCTACCGAAAAGAGGGGCAGTAGTTCGAATGCCCCGTAATGACACATTTTGTTTTTCTGTTGGGGATGAAATAAACAAAAATAGCCAGCACACGGCGTGGCGATAGCAGTGACAAAGCGGTCTGCAGTCCTCAGCCTTCAAAACTCCTCGACTACCCCAGCAATGGGAAAAATATCGTGTGACAGTAGTATGAGGATAGAACATTAGGTCACTAAGTTGTCAGATCTGTCATTTTCGTGAACTCTGGCAGGACTAAGATGTTAGTCAATACACTCCATAATCCACGGCACTGCGTGTACACGATCTAGAAGTCCATTATCCACTCGTTCCATAACCATTTATGTTTTACATCCATAAACGTGGATTTAGAGATAGCCACGACCATTATTCAGATACATGACGTCCCAGACAGTCAAAAGATGAAAAAAACTATCTGTATCACCATTATAATACTAAAGGTATTTATTAACGACCAGAGCTGAGTTCAGGCGATCGATTCACGTACCCGAGGCTCGATTCTAACTCTCAAAACACACCATAGATCCATTGATACTTCTTCTTCTTCTTCTTCTGCGTACGCAGTCAGACAGTAACCATTATTTTTTCGAAAAAAGCGGCGGTCATTCTAAGGCTGTCGACACTGGCATAGAGCTTGTCTTGTGGTTCCACTGGTGATGGCCACATCTGCTCTCTCTGATCCTCGTATGTCGGGCAGTTCTGCAGCAGATACTCAGCGGTCATTTTCCCGGTACCACACGGTCATTCGTCGGTACCACCTATCTTCAATTTGTTGAATAGGTGGTACCTCAGTCTATTGTGGCCAGTGCGAAGTCTGAAGACAACGACCTGCTCTCTTCGGTTCAACTGGTAATAGGCATCGTTTTTGGTGTAACCAGTATCTTCGGTTTCCCATTTGGTCATGTATCTGGCTTTGATAAGCCGTTTTGACTCTTCGTACGTCATACTGGTATCTGTTTGTGGTAGTCTTGCACCTTCTTTTGCCAGTCTGTCTGCCTCCTCGTTGCCTTGGATGTTGCAGTGTGATGGTACCCACTGTACCACTACCCTTTTTGGTGCGGACTGCTGGCACAGTTTGCAGAGTGCTGTTCTTAAGTCATTAAGCTCAGTGTTTTTCTGGCTTTTTAGCGCTGTGACTACGGCGAGAGCATCTGTCAGCAGGACTATATGGCTCTCATTTTCACTGTGTCACCATTTCTTCCACTGCCGCCCTCAGTGCCTCTGCCTCCGCTCTGAAGTTGCTTGTGTACTTACCAGTAGCGAATGACAGTGTTATTTTTCTGCCATTTGGTAGGTTCAGGAATGCTCCTGCCCCTCCGTTCTGTGTTGTGTTTGTTACAGAACCGTCGGTGTATGCATGGGTCCAGTCCATGCTTGGGTAGCTTTTCGTTATGAAGCTTAGGGTAGTATCTCTCCTTTCTTTTTCAGTCTGGCAGTTTTTGTTTGCAATACCTGGTATGTTTTCTACCACCTCTGAAAATATATCCTGCCTCCAAGAAGGTTTTCGTACAGTAGTGATGGGTTTTGGTGTTGTTAGTGCGTTTATGGGATCTTTGTGCATCTTTGCTTTGGCTATTTCTGCAAAGTTTCTCCGCTTTAGTTTCCCATTTCCCAAATTGTTTAGTCTCTGGTGCATTGGATGGTCGGTCAGTCTTCGGAGTTTCTCTGACTGCAGCTGGGCTCTGCAGTCTCTTCTATCGGTCATGGAATGCAGTTTTGTAATCTTTTCAAGTTCTACAATTGGCGTTGACTTCATGCCACCTGTTATAATTCTCATGGCTTGGTTTTGAAGTTTGTTAACTTTATCGAAGTTCGCCTTCGCTGCTGTTGTCCATGCCGCAATGCCATACTCGAGAACTGGTCTCACTCTTCCAGTGTACAGTTTCTTTAGTATGCCTTCGTCTGCTCCCCAGCTTGTGCCAGCAAGTTTCCTCATGATTGCCGATCTTTCTCTGGCTCTCATTCGGTTTCTCTCGATCTGACTTTTCCATGTCATGCGCCGATCAAATGTGACTCCCAGATAGGTTGGGTTGTCGTTTGGCTGCAGGAATTTGCCATTTAGACTTAATTTGGTACTTTGGGGTTTTAATGAAAGCGAGAATATTGTGCATGTGGTTTTCTCCTCGTTTATTTTGACCAGCCATGAGTTCGCCCATTCTTCCAGCGATGTTAGGGCCGTCTGCATCTGATTTCTTGCTATGGTGAGATTCTTTTCAGAGGTCCACATAGCCAGATCGTCTGCAAACATTGAGCTATGGACTCTTCTTGGTATATTCTCTGTAATATCGTTTATATATACCAGGAAGATTGTGGGTGACAGTACTCCCCCTTGGGGTACTCCCTGCTCGAGTGTCACCTTTTTGCTCATCTGCCCTTGTACTTGGACTCTGGCCGTTCTTTGTTTGAGGTAGTGGTTGATCCACTTGTACATCTTCCCACAGACATCACTTCTTCTTAGCTTGACTCTAAGTCCATCTTTCCAGACTTTGTCAAATGCCTTTTCCAGATCCACCCAAACAGCTACTGTGTGTTTCTGTGCCTGGTAGGCATCTTCTATCTCCTGGGCTATGAGGATGACCTGGTCCTCAGTGATCCATTGATACGAACAACGCTAATCCGGATGATTTCTCATGTCGACTTAAAAATCTTGGGAAAGACATTTGCTATTTCAAAAAGCATTCCGGCTGTCCTGTGTCGTGTTTCCGCGGTTCAGTGCACAATTCTGTATTTCATAAGATTCACCCGCTTCGCCCTGTTTGCTGACAAGACATGGGTCAAACATGGACTAACACATCGTCTGGGAGAGATTGGACCCTGACCAGTTGGCAGCATGACTAAGACGCATCGCTCACACTCTTGAGTGTTCCTTTAATCATCATGGTCATTGTCCCACAACCATCGGAGAACTCGACTTCCCTCAGAAAGTCGGCTTGGACTTCATACGACACACTTACTGGGAAGCTCCAAGACACCAGGACTTCATCTCTTGAAAATGGAAGTAAATGGGAGCTGTAACGTGGAGTATACATTTGTTTGCTGCAGTACATTGCCATGCCAGTGGTGGGTTGACACAACGCCACTGATGCCAACGCAAACATTTGTATTATGTTTGTAATTACCCCTTTTGAGTCTAGTGTGACGAGTTCTAAAACCTTCATCCAGACCCGCTTCCTCATTTCAATCTACAAATCAAAGCTTCCCTCCAACAAACAAAAGTTTCATAAATCAAAAGCCACTGAATTACAAAATATCCATAAAAATATACATTTGTGACTTTAGGAAATTATAGCTAGATGTCAATAATTAATGAACACCTGAATTACTGTAGTATCTACTCACCTGTATCTCAAGCCACTTAAACTTTCTCGTGACTGAGATGACCATTTGAGGAAGTGCCTGCAGGTGACTATTATCGCACATGATAGACGGCCCAGAACAATAACATTCCTGCAATAAAACAAACAATCGGAAAGATAGTATTACATGTGGGAATAATTATTGGTTCGACGAAATCGAGGCAGATTTCACGATCTTGCTCGATAAAAAGCACCTTTTGTTTGGACTGTTCCAAAGCGATCCCTATTCATCGTATTGAACGAATGTATTCCACAACGTAAGTAGGGTTGTCAAAAGCAGGATTAGCTCAATGTGGGATGCCTGACTTTGCAAAAAGGAGATATAAATTCAAGGGTGTTGTGAAGACGGTCTATAGCCCTCTGCTCCATCCCTCAGCTCATGCCTTTAATGCTGACGCTAATGACTGACACGGCCTAGATTTTGGAGCGTTCTTCTTCTTCTTCTTCTTCATCGTTAACTGGTATGACAATTTGACTTTCTGGTTTGAACGATATATATATCTTCTTCTTCTTCTTCATCGTACGCAGTCAGACAGTAACCATTATTTTTTCGAAAAAAGCGGCGGTCATCCTGAGGCTGTCGACACTGGCATAGAGCTTGTCTTGTGGTTCCACTGGTGATGGCCACATCTGCTCTCTCTGATCCTCGTATGTCGGGCAGTTCTGCAGCAGATGCTCAGCGGTCATTTTCCCGGTACCACACGGTCATTCGTCGGTACCACCTATCTTCAATTTGTTGAATAGGTGGTACCTCAGTCTATTGTGGCCAGTGCGAAGTCTGAAGACAACGACCTGCTCTCTTCTGTTCAACTGGTAATAGGCATCGTTTTTGGTGTAGCCGGTATGTTCAGTTTCCCATTTGGTCATGTATCTGGCTTTAAAAAGCCGTTTTGACTCTTCGTACGTCATACTAGTATCTATTTGTGGTAGTCTTGCACCTTCTTTTGCCAGTCTGTCTGCCTCCTCGTTGCTTTGGATGTTGCAGTGTGATGGGATCCACTGTACCACTACCCTTTTTGGTGCAGACTGCTGGCATAGTTGACAGAGTACTGCTCTTAAGTCATTAAGCTCAGTGTTTTTCTGGCTTTTTAGCGCTGTGACTACGGCGAGAGCATCTGTAAGCAGGACTGTATGGCTTTCATTTTCCTTATGTGTCACCATTTCTTCCACTGCCACCCTCAGTGCCTCTGCCTCCGCTCTGAAATTGCTTGTGTACTTACCAGTAGCGAATGACAGTGTTATTTTTCTGCCATTTGGTAGGTTCAGGAATGCTCCTGCCCCTGTGTAGTGTTTGTTACAGAACCGTCTGTGTATGCATGGGTCCAGTCCATGCTTGGGTAGTTTTTCGATATAAAGCTTAGGGTAGTATCTCTCCTTTCTTTTTCAGTCTGGCAGTTTTTGTTTCCAATACCTGGTATATTTTCTACCACCTCTGGAAATATATCCTGCCTCCAGGTAGGTTTTCGTACAGTAGTGATGGGCTTTGGTGTTGTTAGTGCGTTTATGGAATCTTCGTGCATTTTTGCTTTGGCTATTTCTGCAAAGTTTCTATGCTTCAGTTTCCCATTTCCCAAATTGTTTAGTCTCTGGTGCATTGGATGGTCAGTCAGTCTTCGGAGCTTCTCTGACTGCAGCTGGGCTCTGCAGTCTCTTCTATCGGTCATGGATTGCAGTTTTGTAATCTTTTCAAGTTCTACAATTGGCGTTGACTTCATGTCTCCTGTTATGACTCTCATGGCTTGGTTTTGAAGTTTGCTAACTTTATCGAAGTTTGCCTTTGCTGCTGTTGTCCATGCCGCAATGCCATACTCGAGAACTGGTCTCACTCTTCCAGTGTACAGTTTCTTTAGTATACTTTCGTCTGCTCCCCAGCTTGTGCCAGCAAGTTTCCTCATGATTGCCGATCTTTCTCTGGCTCTCATTCGGTTTCTCTCGATCTGACTGTTCCATGTCATGCGCCGATCAAATGTGACTCCCAGGTAGTTTGGGTTGTCGTTTGGCTGCAGGAATTTGCCATTTAGACTTAATTTGGTATTTTGGGGCTTGATTGAAAGCGAGAATATTGTACATGTGGTTTTCTCCTCGTTTATTTTGACCAGCCCTGAGTTCGCCCACTCTTCCAGCGATGTTAGGGCCTGCTGCATCCGATTTCTTGCTAGGGTGAGATTCTTTTCAGAGGTCCACATAGCCAGATCGTCTGCAAACATTGAGCTATGGACTCTTCTTTGTATATTCTCTGTAATGTTTATATACACCAGGAAGAGTGTGGGTGACAGTACTCCCCCTTGGGGTACTCCCTGCTCGAGTGTCACCTTTTTGCTCATCTGCCCTTGTACTTGGACTCTGGCCGTTCTTTTTTGGAGGTAGTGGTGGATCCACTTGTACATTCTCCCACAAACTTCACTTCTTCTTAGCTTGACTCTTAAGTCCGTCTTTCCGACTTTGTCAAATGCCTTCTCCAGGTCCACCCAAACCGCTACTGTGTGTTTCTGTGCCTGGTAGGCATCTTCTATTTCCTGGGCTATGAAGATGATCTGGTCCTCAGTTAATCTGTGCTGTCTAAAGCCTGCTTGCTGTGGAATTAGTATTCGATTTTCTTCCAGATGCCACATCAGTCTGTTGTTTATCATACGTTCCATAAGTTTGCCGACACAGCTCAGTAGGCTGATAGGCCTGTATCCATTTGGATCTGTTTTGTCCTTTCCTTTCTTTGGTACTGGTACAGGTACTGCGTCTTTCCATGCCTGGGGTACAATACCCATTTTCCAGCTTTGGTTCAGGACTGATAGCAGTTTCCTCTTTGGTGTTTGGCCCAGCCCCATCAGCCTTTCGTTTGTTATCCAGTCTTTTCCGGGAGATTACCTTTTCTTTAATGTTCTCATGGCCTCTTCCATTTCGCTCATTGTTAATTTGGCCATCATATGCTCTTCTGGTGCCGTATTGATGTTGTCGTGCCCCTTTCGCTCTTCACTAATGTCTGTATGCCTATCTGCAGGGACCTCGATGTAGTTTTCTCTGGCATTGTGTTCTACAAAAGCGTTTGCGGCTTTTTTTCCAGTGAGCAAGTTTTCGCCCTGCTTGATGGTAATTTGTTTGTTTGAAGGGGTTTCGTCATTCATGGCTCTGACTAGCTTCCATAGCTTCTTCCCTTCTTTGTCTAGCTTGAGGCTTTCAGTTTTGTTTTTCCAGCTCTCTCTTGCTGTTTGGTTTAGAGTGTGTTTGTATTTCGCCGTGGCGGCATTGAGGGCGATATTTGCCTCCATAGATTGTTCTCGCTCTGCCATGTTCCTAACATTTGTGACTGCATCTTCCGCTTTCTGCAACTCATCATTCCAATAGGGCTTATAGTTTTTCCTAGCCCCTCTTGGGATGGTTTCAGTAGCGGCTTGCATTATTGCCTTGCTTAGGCTTTCCACCATGGGCTTCATTTTATTGTTTCGTGTGTTGATGGTTTCACACAGCCCATCTGTCAAGATTGCAAATCTGTCCCAGTCGGCTCGTTTGTATTTCCAACGTGGGAGCGGTTTTGTTTCCTGTGGGCCCACGTCCATATCAATGTCTAGCCTGATCGGTCTGTGGTCGCTACCTGCCAGTTAATTTAGCACCTGGCGGTCTATTTTATGGTGAATGTCCTGTGTGCAGAAGGCCAAATCTGGAGTCGAGGTGGTATGCCATGTTCTAGAATAGAAACTAGGGCTATCCTCTGGCCTATTTATTAGGGAGAGATTTGTGTCTATCTCCCAATCTTCCACTTCGTCACTTCTGCTGTCTGTGTCCGAGTATCCCCATCTCTCCGAGTGGCTGTTGAAGTCTCCAACTACTATGCAGTTGGAGTCTTTGATTTCCATACTCGAGAGCGATAGGTCTTTATTTGGTGGTCCGGACAGATTGAAAATGCGGAGCTTCGTCTCTTGAGCCATTATGTCAACTCCTACAATTTCTGCTTGTCCCCTCCTTTGTGACCTTTGTGGCTGGTACGCCTAGCCTTCCCTGCCACCTGGGATGTTGACCCAGTGGGGCAGGTGTGCAATGTCCGCTAGCCTGTATCTCTTCTGCGTCCATTGGTATTGCTGATAGCGTACAGAGGTAGAGGTCGAAGCAGAAGTGCATTTAACCAGGAGACAAGCCTGGTAATGTCACGGAGATGTTGTTCGCCTGGTTTGCGGACATATCTCGTGTTCAAGGAATGAGTCTCGACAGCTCACAGTGAGGTGGCTGCTCTACTGTTTTTGACACCCCGACCAAGAACTAAGTTTTATGTTGGTGGTTTCGTACCCTATCGCCGTATAGGGTGAATATCGAGCAGCTATCCGCCCACTTTGACCGGCGGATGGAAGAGACCTCTTTCTGTGGCTCGACCTGGTAGGGTTGAGGCGCGATCCCCAGATCCCGACCATATTGAAGCCTCCCATTGCAGTGGTGCTGAGATTTTGGGCGGGATTCCGGCTTACAGGCGTCCGGCCCTAATCCCTCACATGGTAGCCTCGCGCCATTGGCTTATCAGCCTGGTACGTGAACCAAATGTCTGCGGCTCCTCTCGAGTTGAGCAGGATTTCCGTAGCAACGCCTGTCATTTGTAGGGTAAAACTGACCTGTCTTCCGATGGTCTATTTCCAGCACCCGTTCACTATTTGGCCAGGACGAATTAATCGAGGGCTTTTGTTTGTCAGTGACCAGGTATCTGGAACCTGCGATTTCTGCTGGGTTGAGACACGATTTCCGTAGCGTTCCTTCATTAGAAGGTTAAAGAGCTGACCTGTCTTCATGGGTCTAATACCATCACACGTTCACTATTAGACCCAGCGAAAGTGCTCTCGATTTGTCAGTCGTTCTACAGTATTTGCGTGTTGAGTCAAATTAACCCGCAGACTCCACTCCTGGTGGTGCTCTTCCGTTAATTCCTTTAACGAACACTGGATGCGGGACAGTCAGGCAACCGAGAGGATAGCCCCAGATTTTCAAGGGTCTAATTCCAGCACCCGTTCCATATTAGACCCAACGAAAGTGCTCTCGGCATGTCAATCATTTCAGTGTTTGGCCGTGTTGAGTCAAATTAAGCCGCAGGCTCCACTCCTGTTGGTGCCCTTCCGTCAATTCCTTTAAGTTTCAGCTTTGCAACCATACTTCCCCTGAAACCCAAACACTTTGTTTTCAGGAAAGCTGCCCGCTGAGTCATCGAAGGAACTCCTGCGGATAGATAATCGGCATCATTTATGGTCAGAACTACGACGGTATCTAATCGTCTTCGCGCCTCTGACTTTCGTTCTTGATTAAAGAAAACATTCTTGACAAATGCTTTCGCAGTAGCTCGTCTTGCGGCGATCCAAGAATTTCACGTTCGAAAGCGCATTCTCAACTGTCCGTCGATTGTCAGTGAACAAGCCATAGGTCATGTGCCTCAAGTTTCTATTAGACAGGGGCTCTCAAGCTCAGCGAGGCTAAATCAGAAACGCTATCAGCTCGATGTCAAGAGATACGGCTCCATAGTCAGAGTATCTCCATGATGAGATTTAGCAGGCAATCTGTCCTGTGCTTTTCCAGGAACTGTCTACACTTTGTTTATGATAAGGGCAGCGGGAAAGTTTCACGGAAAATGTAAGATGCCATAATTGTACAGCATGTTCTGCCATACGTTTTTAATTTTAGTTAACCACTACAATGTCATGGGCATTCTTCTCTATTATCTTTTGGTAATCTTGATCTGGGCGTTCTGAACGGTTTGCTTAACTAGGAAAAGTTGATGTTTGGTTTTCGTTTTGTCTGTGCTCATTGTCCTGACTGTGCTCATTGTCTTAGTCTTGTCTGTGCTTAATGTTTTAGTTTTGTTTGCGCTCATTGTCTTAGTCGTGTCTGCCCGCATTGTCGTGGTTGTGCTTATTGTCTTAGTCTTGTCTGTGCTCATTGTTTTAGTTTTGTCTGTGCTCATTGTCTTAGTCGTGTCTGTGCTCATTGTCTTACTCTTCTCTGTGCTCATTGTTTTATCTGCGCTCATTGGCTTGTATGTGCTCATTGTTTTGTCTGTGCTCATTGTCTCATGTGTGCTCATTGTCTTGTATGTGCTTATCTTCTCTGTGCTCATTGCGTTAGTCTTTACTGTGCTCATTGTCTCGTGTGTGCTCATTGTATTGTCTGTGCTCATCGTCTTAGTCTTGTCTGTGCTCATTGCCTTAGTATTGTCTACGCTCGCTGTCTTTTTTGTGCTAAGTATCTTTGAATTGACTTTGCCCATTGTCCTAATCTTGCCTGTGCTCATTGTCTTGTATGTGCTCATTTGCTTGTCTGTGCTCATTGACTTAGTCTTGTCTGTGTTCATTGTCTTGTCTGTCCTCATTGTCTGAGTCTTGACTGTGCAGATTGTCTCAGTCTTCTCTGTGCTCATTGTCTCAGTTTTGTCTGTGCTTGATGTCGTAGTCTTGCCTGTTCTCATTTTCTTAGTCTTGTCTGTATTTATGAACATCATTTGTTTCCTACTGTGTTGTTTCACGGACGTAATCATATGTTTCCGATCAGCAGCGCTTTTCGAGAGAAAAACTGTATATGTGCATGTGTTTATTTATGTGTGTCTGTGAGCGAGTGAGTGTGTGTGTGTGTGTGTATGCGGGTGTGTGCTTTTGTGTGCATGCATGTGAATACATCAACCATTGCGAATTGAATAAGTTCAACTACACACATCGTTCTCTACAACTATCTGTATGGTTTCATGAGGTACCTTTTTCCGATTTCAATGTTAATACTGATATCATTAAGGAAATACAATTTCAAATAAATAAACGACGTGTTAGTTTAAATATTTATGAACTCTCACCTGATAAATACACTCTTGTGCACACACTGGCATCAATAGAAAACAGCAGAACATTATCGACACTGTAAAGCCAGTCTTTTCCATTTTGTAGTGAAAATAGCTATGGATAGAGTTTGAATTATATGATACATACTACATATCAACAAAATACAAACGTATTATTTTTTGTCAATTACATCGAATCAAATGTTTTTTAATACGTAACTAGGAGAGACAGAATGGGCAATGAAGATGTGAGAAGATGATTACTACTTCTGCTACTACTACTACTATGATTATTACTACTACTAAACTACTACTACTACTACTACTGCTACTACTATATCAACAACAACTACTACTGCAACGATTACTATTGCTACTACTAATACTAATACTAAAACTACTACTACTACTACTACTACTACAAAAACTACTATTACTAATACTACTACTACTACTACTAGTTCTACTACTACTACTACTATTACTACTACTACTACTACTACTACTAATACTACTACTCCTACTACTAATACTACTATAATTGCTACTACAATTACTACTATTGCATTGACTACTATTGCCACTACTACAACTACTACTACAACTACACTTACTACTACACCTACTACTACTGCAACAACTACTATTGCTACTATTATTACAAATACTACTATTACTGCAAGAACTACTACCATTACTACTACTACTACTACTACTACTACTATTACTACAGCTGCTACTACAATACTACTTCTAGTTCTATTAATTTGTGAACGACTTTATTGCATGTGTTTCCATCTTCCTACACCATGCGCTGGTCAGTTGTCCTCATGTTTCTCATCGGCTTGTCTTCCTTCACACTATGCCCATTTACAGTTGCATGTAATAGAGAATGCCACTGTCTGGGTGTGGGCCCTATCTCTTTAAAGTGAGAGGATATCGCTCTAACCGATCTACCACTGAGATATTACTTTTACTTGTATATGTGTCTAACACATGGTACAGAACGTTCTTGAATATAATATACAGTGAAAAACGCACTTGAAGATACAATGTATGGATCTATTTGTGAACTTGGAGGAAGGCTGAGGACAACAAAAGACTAAAGAATGAAAAACCAAGCCAAAAAAAACTTGCAGGAAGGACTTGGCTAGAGAGCACATAACAAGATGTAACGTATCTCGTGGTTTCATGTAGACTTGACCAGAGAGCATATTACAAGATGTAACGTATCTCGTGGTTTCATGTAGACTTGACCAGAGAGCACATAACAAGATGTAACGTATCTCGTGGTTTCATGTAGACTTGACCAGAGAGCACATAACAAGGTGTAACGTATCTCGTGGTTTCATGTAGACTTGACCAGACAGCACATAACAAGATGTAACGTATCTCGTGGTTTCATGTAGACTTGACCAGACAGCACATAACAAGATGTAACGTATCTCGTGGTTTCATGTAGACTTGACCAGACAGCACATAACAAGATGTAACGTATCTCGTGGTTTCATGTAGACTTGACCAGAGAGCACATAACAAGATGCAACGTATCTCGTGGTTTCATGTAGACTTGACCAGACAACACATAACAAGATGCAACGTATCTCGTGGTTTCATGTAGACTTGACCAGAGAGCACATAACAAGACGCAACGTATCTCGTGGTTTCATGTAGACTTAACCAGAGAGCACATAACAAGATGCAACGTATCTCGTGGTTTCATGTAGACTTGACCAGAGAGCACATAACAAGGTGCAACGTATCTCATGGTTTCATGTAGACTTGGTCAGAGAGCACATAACAAGATGCAACGTATCTCGTGGTTTCATGTAAACTTGGTCAGAGAGCACATAACAAGATGCAACGTATCTCGTGGTTTCATGTAGACTTGGTCAGAGAGCACATAACACGATGCAATGTATCTCGTGGTTTAGTGAATGCAGATTTGAACAAACGTTTCAGGATATGGTGCTCTGCCTGAGATGACCCTCCAGATGGATAGAATGCTGGTCCCTATGCCTTGAAGGGCTCAGTTCGAGTTACTAGCGGTCACCCTGACCAGGTTCAGAGTGTCTTATCTTATGTTTCTAACGGTCACCCGTAATATTCGGAGTGTTTTGCTCTATTCTCCAAAGGAGCACACTTTGAGGTATTAGCGGTAACCATGGCCAGGTTCGGAGGGTCGTGTTCTATGTTTCTTCGAGGTCAACCTTGAGGTATTAGCGGTAACCCTGATCAGGTTCGGAGGGTCGTGCCCTATGCTCCATAGGGCCACATCCTGAGGTACTAGTGGTCACCGTGACCCGGTTCGGAATGCCAGGAAACTGGAATAAAGAGAACGCATTACTGGCCAGGTCCGACCTGGCTACAAAAGAATGCTACAATTCAAGCTATGTACCTCCAGCATATGATATTGCGGCCTTACAAACACGACCGAATCATATGTACTCCAGGACTGCCCGTAGCACCCACATCTTATGAGAAGGATGTGGTGATGTTCAGACTCTGAGAAGGACAGCATAATTTATTGAAGAATCCCAGTCTAAACAAGGAATGCTCGCAGGTGAAGAACAAAAGACAGTGAAGTTTATACAAGAAACAACATTGCTGATTTAGACATTATGGTTCAGACGAAAGAAAAGAACAAGAACACAGCAATAGCCCGATCACTTACCTTCTGTTTCTATTTGAGACCTTTACTAACGAGAAGTCTTAAGTCTTATCTGGCTCCACAATTCGTGCAGTCTGGCTACACACATACACACACACATACACACACACACACACACACATGGAGAACGACACACACATACACACACACACACACATACACTTAGTGTGTAGGTTATTATGTCGTTGTTGATCATAACTCGCCCGTTAGTTAATCCTCGATAAGGGGAAATAACAACATGATTGTTTACAGTTTAACACCAGGTCATGGAAAACACAGGGTGCAATTGTCAGCTAAGCGACTAACTTTACAGTCGATTCGGCGACCACCATTACTACCCATTCCTCTCACAGGGTAGTTCCAAAGAGTGATTAACGCCGTAGTGAGATTTCTATTGATTTTCCTCCTGTCTTTAATCTGTAATAATCTTCTTTTAAAACGTCGTCTTTTCTTTGTTTGTCAACTTCTACATCAACTACTAATTCATCTTCTTAATATTTTCTACCTCATCTGCTTTTCTACCATTTCTTTTCTTTTTCTTCTTCTTCTTCTTCTTCTTCCTCCACTTCGTCTTCTTCTTCTTCTTCTTCTTCTTCTTCTTGTCGTATTACTAGTTCCAAACATAACCTGAAACATAAGAAGTGTCCAATAAGAAATCGAGAATTCGAAAAAAGGTTGTTGTTCTTGGGGATTTTTCACAACTGTTCAGCATGCCTTCTCTTGGCGACCCATCGGCATTCTTAAATACATAAAGATCTTCTTCAGTTGTTCCACTGCTATGTACAGTATGTTTACAATTGTCGACAGTTCTTGGTAAGAATATTTTGTTCATATCCTTTCACTCAATGAGTGCAATTGTTTCGCCAGTGTGAGAGCAATGTCTGCACAAGAGCAGGTGCTGGGGATTGATGTGGTTCAAGCGGCTATTGACGCCCTGTTCAGGACTGGGAGATGAAACAGCTACACTACCTAAAGCTCCATATGTTTGGACACTTGATTCTGCTCACAAGACTCATATCTAGATTAAGTTTCTTGCAGTCAAAACAGTCCTTGAACTATCCTCGGACATGGTTGCATCGACAAATGGATTGAATTGATACAGGCCCGTATATATTAAACTGCAAAAAAGAGTTGAAGATGATGCTGTGAATGAAATGACGGCACCCACAGACTCATTGTTGCCAGTTTGCATCAGGGTCAGCGAACCACAGCTGACAAGACCCTTTTCCACCTCCAAATAGCGATCCTGAATACAAAGTGCGCTAGTGTAGTTCGACTAATATAATAGCGATCCTGAATACAAAGTGCGCTAGTGTAGTTCGACTAATATAATAGCGATCCTGAATACAAAGTGCGCTAGTGTAGTTCGACTAATATAATAGCGATCCTGAATACAAAGTGCGCTAGTGTAGTTCGACTAATATAATAGCGATCCTGAATACAAAGTGCGCTAGTGTAGTTCGACTAATATAATAGCGATCCTGAATACAAAGTGCGCTAGTCTAGTTCGACTAATATAATAGCGATCCTGAATACAAAGTGCGCTAGTGTAGTTCGACTAATATAATAGCGATCCTGAATACAAAGTGCGCTAGTGTAGTTCGACTAATATAATAGCGATCCTGAATACAAAGTGCGCTAGTGTAGTTCGACTAATATAATAGAGATCCTGAATACAAAGTGAGCTAGTGTAGTTTGACTAATATAATAGCGATCGCAATGGGGAGGAAGCAAACCTGGTTACTAAAAAAAAGCGTGCTGAAAAAGGAATAGTCGGGCCGAAAGTACAGATATTACAGACTCGCTGTAAACTTGAATACAGCGTCGTCAGAACGTCCTTTTCATACAAACACCAGAAAAGATGAAGAGAAGAAGACGAAGAATAAAATAAAGAAAATTAAAGAAGAAGACGAAAAAGAAGGATAAGAAGAAGAAGAAAAAGAAGAGAAGCAGGAGAAAGAAGAAAAACTGCGGTAGGAATCTACAACTACAATAATAGCATTAACCGTTATGGAAGTCACTAAATAGACTCCGAACTAGTGCATCACCATACAGTAAACACTCAAAGAGATGGGGACACAGAGATGATGATACTTGCGACTGTGTAGCAGCACAAGACACAGACCACCTGATGATCTGCTCAAACATTCTGGAAACTTGTAAAATGGAAAAAAGTGTTGAAGAATATTGGAATAATAATCCACGAGATTGAGCATTGGGAACATGATGTCAGGCGTGGTGTCCAGGACATGACAAGTAAGTAGGTCCGTAACAACTTGGCAGAGAGAATCATGTATTCTGATTTTTGGGGATGTATTGGGCATATTGGGATCTCCAGATAGGGTGTTCGCCTCGGATGCTGGAGGTCATGGGTTCAAATCACGGTGGAGACCAAGATTGTTTTCACGTTGATCAACCAGTAAAAATGCTCCCTCACCTCTGAGTAGTGAGATCAGACACCAGTTTACAGTGGCGCGCGTTAAAAAAATCCTTTGGCAATTGGAAATCGAAAAGATTAGGCTTAACTGTTGCTGTTCGGGTAAAATTCAAATTAAAAACCTACTAACATTTTTATAGGGAATGAGACGGTGTGGCTTTAACATCAGGTGTTGGTTATGTGGTTAGTGGAGCAGCATAGATGGCGTCTGACAGGCTGTAGGTCTACCTTGCTCTAATTTACACTTCCATGATCACCAGGCCCAAAAATCGGCAATGGTATTGATGGGGCTACCAACCGAACGGACGGTAACATATACTAGGATTGACCTGGGAGGTCACCAGCAGATTCGAGTGCCAACAAATATGAAACAAAGAAAGTCATACCTCCCCACAATGTCTAACGACACAAGTGGACCGAAGGTAGATAGTTCAAAAACTGTTTGGGGATTATGTTCTACAGCTATTGCTCATTGACGAAGTCACATTGCGCGAGTTTGGGAATGACAGGAGTTTAAGGAAGACGGTCTACTCTAGATGGATTTATATTGATACTGCTGTTATTTTTCTTTTTCTTGGTGACGTCTCTTTGGAGCTGGTTACAGTGGCTCTTCTTAGATCAAGAATTGTTATTGAAAAGATAAGCATGCGTTCTCCTGGCCTAAACAGTGCGCCTCAAGAAAATTAACATTGTTGTAATTCAATGTAGATCCATACCTCGTTGCCCATGCTGCTGTGACACAGCCTGCTTCTTTGAGTATCAACAAGATTAGGTCTTGTTCAGTATTTTGAGCATATCCTGATCATTCTTCGCTCACTTCAATCAAGCTCATCGATTCAGTCGGGGCAAAGGTCATTGACCACATTTAGCCAGCATACACGGTCTTGGGACACGCTTTCTGCCTCTCTCCAGGTATAACCATTTCATCGTAGTTCTCTATCACATTCTATTCTCCGTGTATATTTAGGTATGTCTCTCCTTCTTTTCTTCCCTTTTGCAAATCTATGTCATAGCCTGCCTAGCTATGTTGTTGAACAGTGACTTCCTAAGTATATCCTGTGCGACAACATTTATTATTTTGATTTGTTGTTCCAGTGGCTGTTATTGACTTCTATCACAAAGGTCTTCATTCTGCACCATGTCCTGCCATTTTATACACATTATCTTTCATAATCATCTTTTAACAAAGTAATTGCTGCTTTGTTGTCTTGGTCGTTCTCCATGTTTCGGCTCCATACGACTACATCAGCACAGACTTGACATACCATAACTTGTGTGTGAACCTTTATTTCTCTGGATCCCCATATGTTGTATAGTGTCAGGAGTGCTAGTTTTGCCATTCCACTTTTGTTCTTTATAACTGCATCTGTACACACTGAAGTCATAATTGCACTGACTTAACATCGCCACTTCTTTTAACTGCTGCCCTTCCAGCATAACTGGTTCTTTGTTGATCGAGTTAATTTTATGCAGGTTGATTTATTAATGTTGATACTCAATCCCAATTACGGGGATCACGATGCTGAGCAGCGCATGGGCTGCAGTGGTCAGCGACGTACAGCTGACTGCTAGCGTCAGGGCCAGCGAACCAGAGCTGCCAAGACCCTTCTACAACAGGCTACAACAGGGCAGACTGGCTAAGGAGAAGAGATCGAAGAGGGAATGCTAACCTGGTACTCAAAAAATGTTTGTTGAAGTCGGATGTGTTGGACCGAAAGGTAGAAATTTCGCAGTCAAGCTGTAAACTTCGACACAACGCATTCCGTGCTCTTGACTTCATTCTGCTACTTAAGCCCTTTTCAGAGTTTGGTAGCGGGAGACTGAGAACGAACAAAGCAAAGCCAATCCCAATTACACTGATTGTTATGTCTTTGCTCCCTTAAATTGATAATAAAGTATGTTCGTTCGTATTATGAAAATGACGCCCACTTTCTTGTAGTCAAACATAAAAATATCACTGAATCAGACGCCCGGATAATTTATTTGCTACGTGTGAGCTTTGCTAAATGACAGAATAACAATTGTGTTTTGTACCAGGAAAGTAATAACGTCGAATAACAGAAAAGAAAGAAATGTGTACTTAACAAAATAACAGGCACACCAGCAATAAAGAAATACAATTACACTTTGAAAACGCATTGGTAGAAAATCATAAGAAAAGATTGTGCAGTGGGAAAACAAAACTCGAACAGGCCTGATTTGTATCGATATACTACGCGTTTATTTCTGTTCACATCTTCAGTACTTTATTCAAACGTGTTTTAATGTACCTAGGACTGTTTATGTGTTTGTATTTGTGATGTTTATATTACCAAACGGGAAGTTAGACTGACGTCTGGTCTAGAAAAGTATACTGATCAGACATGATAGTCAGGGTCAGGGAAAGTATACTAATCAGACATGTTAGTAAGGGTCAGGCAAAGTTTACAGATCAGAAATGTTAGTCAGGGTCAGGTAAAGCATACTGATCAGACATGTTAGCTAGGGTCAGGTAAAGCATACCGATTAGACATGTTAGCCAGGGTCAGGCAAAGTGTACTGATCAGACATGTTAGTCAGGATCAGGCAAAGTACACTGATCTGACATTTTAGTCAGATTCAGGCTAAGTATACTGATCAGACATATTAGTCAGGGTCATGCAAAACATACTGGCCAAGACCCTCACCTTGGATTCCTAGTAGCTCTCTCAAACGAGCTGTTTTCATGGCAGCCTGGCTAAAGATGTGAGTGATCAACGAGATCCCCTTAGTAGTGAGTGACACACAGATGAAGGAAGGAATAGAATAACCGCCTGAGGGACCAAGGTCTCCCTTCATTTGCATGCTCGGGATGTGAGAAAAGCTACTTCATCCCGCCACTTAACGTCCTTTTCAGGGCGCACAAAAAGATCCCACTCATTGTGGGCATTCGAAAACAACGTTACCAAACTGCAGTTCTTTTATGTTGGATAAAATAGAAAATGGCAGATAACATACTTCATTGGAACTGGGTGATCCCATATTTGCTCATTCTCTCTCATTGCTGCTAGTACCGACGACAGAGAACGAACTATGTAGCTCCCGTGAAGCTCAATGCAATGGCAGGTCCACTAGGTTCATTTTGTGTTCGTCCGTCAATTGACTGGTACCTACCGGGTGCATACTTTAAGGAAATTCAATTGATGATCAATTATGATGCAGGTTAAACCATGCAAACACTTTAACGCAGCTGCTGCATTGTAAAGCTTTACTCAAAAGTTATCTTGAACCATCTCCCTCTGACGAAGGACACATGCCTATGTTGCAATCTCAAGAGGATGTCCAGGGAGGTTTTCATCAGCAATATATTATCGTCCTTTAAAATGTATTGACCCAGTTATGTTCCACTTTACGCAACAACCACATCTCCCCTCAAACACGGAGAATTTCCTTATGAATGTCCCTTGCAGAAATTCATTTTGCGCTCATCCCTCACAGCCGGCACAATCCCTCTACAAAAGCAAAACAACCTTTGACAGCTGAAAATCAAAATGTTATTTATTATACATTCTGTGAGCAGTGACGCCATTTTATATTTGAGCTGCGCAAGTGCATGCGATACCTAGCGTCTACTGCATTTTTTTATCAACGAAACTGTTGTTGTTGCCACATAATGACACTTTTATAGACTACTAACTATTCTTCAGATATCTCATATCCGTTTGTGACTCACTTACTGAAATACGTTCGTAGTATTCAGAGTCTATCGTGTAAATCTTCAAAAGTTATCACTGCTCAAGAAGATCTAGTTGTGCAGGACAAGAAGGGCTTAAAGTGGTAAAGAAAATAAAAACAGTTGTGTGCCCACAGTCTCCTAAAACGTTTTCCGGTCTGAACCTCATTATCCAGGTTGTTAGACTATTCTGCAGACAGGTACAGACCAAGCTTCTGCTGTTACTGACGTCAATAAAGGTCAACTTATCCAGACAGACAAGCCCTAGTG
Source organism: Ariolimax columbianus (assembly GCA_036924085.1). Classification (NCBI taxonomy): domain Eukaryota; kingdom Metazoa; phylum Mollusca; class Gastropoda; order Stylommatophora; family Arionidae; genus Ariolimax; species Ariolimax columbianus. The sequence goes on along the minus strand of JAVGWX010000020.1, from coordinate 16,852,908 downwards.
GCAGACGGGTTAACTGTGTAGATTGTAAGTTCAATTCTACAAGATTAGGAAGATGTTGTAACGCAACAGTAGATATATGGATAATGGGGTTGTTGTTTAGCTGTAGGTACATTATTTTGGAGTTTTCTGGGAAGCTTGTGTCACTCAGTTCTGTTATCAAATTGTTATTGAGATACACGGATATTGTCAGCGCGTGAAAGTCCGAAGCTTGAATTATCTTTACCGCATTGTATGAAAGGTTAACATCTGTAACGTTTAATAAAGCCGACAAAATTGTTGGTGCATTAGGAAGATAGTTATACGCTAGATCAAAGTCCAAAATGTTAATAGAGACAGATCCGGAAGTTGGATCAGATATCATATTGTATGTCAGATCTAATCGTTCTATCTTTGTTAAAAAAGATATATCTGGAATGGAAGTTAATTCATTATGGTTAATATCAAAAAATGTCAAATAGTTTCCGTAAGGACGAATCCGTTCGCTGAGCTGTTTGGCGTCCTTTATCTTGTTGCCACTAAGACCTATAGCTGATATTTTGCTTAACTGGGGAAGATACCCTACGTCTTGGATTTGGTTCTGTTGCACGTACAACTGGTTAAGATTTGTCAGTTTTGAAAATGCTTTTGGAATCATAGTTAATTGATTGTCGTGAAGATACAAACTCATTAAATTATTAACAACGGAGTCCAGGGCATTGTCTGGAATTGATGAAATTGTGCTTCCAGTTATTGTCAGTACGGAAAGACTAGAGAAATTTTGTAGCCAAACAGGCCATGTTGTCAGACCAACAGTTTCCATGGATAGTCTTTGCACTGTGTGGCCTAACACGATCATTGCTGGCTCGTTCCAGTCAGAAATATTGCCATAAGAAAGTTGCAACTCTGTTAAGGCGCGTAAATGGCCAAATGCGTTTGGAATTCTAGTTAGATGCATGTTGGAGAAAGTTATTCTCGTGAGAGTGGTGGCAGACTCATCGAAGGCTGTGTCATCAATGACTGCTAACGGATTCTCTTCAAAGTTGATCTCTGTCAGGTTTGGTGGCAATCTTCCAGCGGGTAAAGATGTGATATTGTTGTTCTGCGGACAAACAAGTTATAAAAAAACATCATTTAATAGTTGTTACACTTGCACATTGCATATTTTTCAAAGATTCATTGCATTGAGCAATTTGTGGAAGAAATTAAAACAACGACTAAAATAATAATGTACAGCTACAACGTAAAATATGTTCTATGTCATAACTCTGAAAGGTCGAGGAGAACACATGTACTTATTAAAAATGTACAGACTTCCGTAAACGGTTGTCTGCGCAAAATACAAGGATGGTAATGGTACGACAAGATCACCAATGTAGAGCTGATGGAACAAATATGACAAATACCGGTGGAGCAAATAATACGGAGGAGACGGTGGCCATGGATAAACCATACATTACGGAAGCCAGTTGATAACATCCCCAGACAAGTTCTGTTCTGGAATCCACAGGGCAAGAGAAGTAGAAGAAGACCGATCGGCTCATGGAAGAAGGCATAAAACATGACGTCGACAGAGTTGGCTTAGATGGCTGATGATAGAGAGAGGTGGTGAGTATTTGTTGACGACTTATGCTCTACATTGAGCTGACAGATCTTTGATTGATAGATTGACGTATGCACAACAACCACAATGTGGTATCCACACGTCATGACATCCCGGAAGATCATCCCCTCTCCGCTTCTGTTCACTGATATCTCGCAATGGCCGCTGTGCTGGTCATGTAGTACGCGTGTCATACAACATATATACTCGACGAACAGCCTTTTGGTTTCCTTATGGTCATATATTTTGACAAAAAGGAATAGGTCTTTTCTGATACAACCTTAGAAAGGATCAAGATGCATCGTAATGTTATTGGTAACCTCGCTCTCGGGAACCTACCTGGTGGTTGACTTTGAGGGCAATGGCATATTTGGGACACTTTTATGACGTTTATTCTCCTCTAATTCTTAAAGAATGATTGGCTGCAGTTTGATCGGACAGAGACCTCCATCTGTTTGTATGTTTACTGTCTTGGTCAATTCATATTGCAAAGTAACATACAAGCGGAAAGGATACGATAACTTATGAAAACTAGAAAGTAGCCTATCTCATGTAAGTATTCATTGAAAACACCCCTCAAACATAAAACATGCTCAGAAACAATTTTCAATACGGATTCTGAGCCAATGAGCAGATTTTTATATCAGAAAAAGATCAAGGTCAGTCCCATGGCAACAAATGCGGTAGGGGATAAAGATAACTCTTCAAGTGGAAACCGCACTCTTTGTGAGGGGGGGGGGGGGGGTTATATGTTCTCTTTCTTCCTATTTATACATTCCCCAACTTATAAGCCAGGTACCCATTACACCTGTGTCTGCTGGATGATCCGTCGCACCAGAATCGAACATCGTCCATGAATTGTTCCTGTCTGTCCGTGATTTCGAACGCTGAAGCGCTGTAATCCCAGTCTTTACAACCACTGTTGACTAGGCTATACCCTCCACTATATTAGACACGACTTCCTTTAACAAATAATACTTCTACAAAAATAGGACCAACATGATCATACTGCGACACAGAGAAATGTACAAAGTCTTTCAATTTAGATAAGAATATCTCAGAATCAGCAGCATCATCATCATCATGTAGCATGTTCTTTGACATCAACATTTGTGATGGGCTCATTGTTCAATCTCAGATCTTCCGTAGATCAGGAAGTCTCCCCTATAAATTGAGTCTTTGTTCTATTGATGTCAAGGCGAATCTCCTTGTCTGCTTCATCCACCTTGTTTAAGCTTTCTTCAGCTTCAGCAATGATGTGGCTGAAGATCGCAATGCCGTCCTCAAAACGTAGATGTAAGAGCATCTCATAATCTATGCTGACACCTCAATCCTGCTAGTTCACCTTAAAATTGAAAAAGAATGTTGCAACAATAATCAACTCTCAAATATGTGCAGCGTCTTCAGTCTAGTAATGCCACACACATCTTGATCTAACAAATAGTCACCAACAGCGACAAGAACTACTTACTATCAGTTCCAGGTATGTAAACCCAGTCTTGTTTGAGCCGGTTATTTCTGGAAATGAATGCAGCCTGGCGCTTCCACACAGGATAAAGGTGAGAGAACAAACACATTCCTGCGATATAACAATTAATTGACGGTATCACATTATTTATTGCAAAGACAGCGCCAATGAAAAGTATAAGTAAACAGGGCACTAAATATTCAAGGGAAAAGCATTTTTTTAAACTGGTAACAAAGTTCCATTATTTGGGTAATGAGTTCACACAATACGCAGAAGACCGTCACCTGACCTCTTCGTTGGTCGTCCTGGAAACAAGCTGTTGTCGAGGACAACAGTCTGGCTAAAAAGGTAGTAGCAGCAACAATAAAACAATATGCAACTCTAGTTACTAGCATTTCCTATACACATCCCGTTTTCATTCACGATATGGGCATGATATCTATGCAATTCACATCCCAGCATCCGCATTTGGGCACCTCTGCAGGGAAAACCGTTATAATTAAGCAGCAGATGATGGACGCAGAGGAAGTGGTACTGCTGCCGGACGAAAATTGTAAAATCATAGACCCTGATCAGTACTGATTCTCTGACCAGTGAAGAGATGGCCAATAATAACCTCAAACCCATCACTGCAGACCCCTTTTAGTGCCCGCATGACTGAGATTACGAATATTCCAATTGTCCGCTGGCCAATTTGTGACGTAACTATACAATTGGAATGAGGAACTGGCTGTCAGGGTGACATATTTGTTTTCTGGAATGGAGAACGCAATCGAACATCGTAAAACAGGTTTGAGTCCCATCACAAGAGGGAGTCAGAAATGACGTTATCTGGGCAGGATGATACACACTTGCTCTCCATTTAACTACTATGTTCACCTTCTGTCTGAACGAATGCCAATACACCACCAATGGAAAACGCCACAAACCATCCTAATCCGTAAAATGTGGGACAAGGAAAACTAGGTAATTTACCGTCTGATCTGTCTACTCCCCTTCTTTTATAAAATCTTCACCAGAGTGATTGCCAACCGCATAGAGAAGCTACTAGATCCGACCCAACCACGAGAACGGGTAGGTTTCAGAAAAAGGCTTCTCAACCACTGACCCCAGCTACGCGAGCAACCAATTAATGGATAGGGGGCATGGCGTGCAGATGCTTTTATGCTTTGTGTTTGTGGATTATGAGGAAGGCTTTCGAGAGCAGCGAAATAATTGAGGTGCTGAACGCCCTGAGAAATCAGGGAATTGCAGAAAAAGACTCTCAACTGAAAGAGTAGATAAACTGTGGATGCACAACGGATATCGCCCTATTCTATAGATCGATCAACATACCGATACACCGGTGCGTCCGACAATGTGATACAATCTCAACAAAGCTATTTACAGCGGCGTTTGATGAGGTATTTAACTACATGAACTGGAAGAATACGGGCATAAATATGGACGGGGAAAGTCCTACTCATCTGGTTGTCATTAGCCGCGACGTAAAGAAGCAGAGAAAATCCTAAATGAATTCAGCAGAGCAAGTGTTGCAGCTGGCCTACAAATAAATAGAAAGAAAACCTAGATCATGCCCAACACCTTCTGCCCAAAAGGAGATATGCGCCTTGGAGATTTTGACGTCTAATACCTAAATTCTTATATCTACTACAAGAAATCTCAAGCTCCCGTATGATAAATAGGGAGATCTCATGTAGGATAACAGTGGGCTGGCTCAGCTTTAACTGTATTAAACCCATACTGCAACGTTAACGCTATGGCTCACACTTTCAACAGTGTGGTTATTCCACCCTACGGAAAGAATGGATCAAAGAATATTGAAGACTTTCACTCGAGACCCTATCCGCAACGCAGAGATCAGATGTCGAACTTCTTTCTCTGACATCATAAATGTCTCGCTGTTACGAAAATACAGATGGGTCGGCCATGTTTTATGCATGCCGGATAACAGACGGGCACGTAGAGTGATGGCCATACAACTTTAGCCACCCTCGCGGGCGATCGAGGAAGAGGTGGAGAGATGGTATAATGGAGGCCCTGGGCCCAACATGGTACACAAAGGCAAAAAAGTAAAATAACTTTATCAACATTTGGCTACCTGGCAACACATGCACGTGCCTGATTGAATATCAGGAATTTTAGATTTTGAGATTTGGGGAGCGCAGAATGAGAGCAACGCGTTGTGGCGCACCATGCCACTGGAGAAGACAACAAGAGCGATTTCAGCTGTAAGATTACTCTGGGATTCTAGTCTCATTACATTTGGTAATGACTTTCATAAGAGCTCAGTACGCGAGATAAGAATGTCAGTTAACCCGTTTTACTTTGGGCGAGAACGTTCCATCGGGCAACTCTTACCTGTGGTCTGGGAATGCCTGCTATGGGACGTAGTGTTAGTAATCATTTGATGGGTGATGTCTCTACGGGACTGAGTGGAAGCTAGTTACCTATCTGCCTTTTAACAGTGCCTGCAAGGAGCGTGTTTGAGTGGAGTGTTTCATCTCCTGCAGGATGTTTTGGTGTTTGTATCCGACCCACTCTGTTTCCGCTGTCCTAACACTGGGCATATTGAGAATACGAGTGAAGGTACATGTCCGTGTAACATCCATTGGTAGTGGCATTGGTGGTGCATCGGTATCGGCGAAAGTAAATAAGTGCAGCCTTCGCCTACGTATCGCTCCCCATGGTTGAACCAATTTTGGTTTCTCTCAGATTTATTTTTGGAATATAATTGATAGCTTACATTCGAGACCAGGTCAATGGCGGCCAGTGTCTTGTTCGACAAGATCTCTGAACTAAATTCGAAATAATCAAGGATCACCCTGCTTCCTACTGGTTTTAGTAAAATAATTGACTTATTATATCTAACCTTGTAAATGCAGTCAGAGTGACACACTGGTAGGCACATGAAACCCGAGAATAGAATCACAGTCACATAAATGACCTTGTCCATTTTGTCATGAAATCATCAGCTAAGAAGATAATATTAAATAGTGACAATGTATAGAAGTCAATGCAGACACAGTTTAAAGCATATATATTGTTATATTATGTTGTTATGGTACGAAGGGTTCGCTGTTGTCGAGAGATAAGTAACTTGACTCTCAAAGCGATGAACGGACATTTTCATGTATCGAGTGCCGCAGGTTTCAAGCGATCCTTGATCTCAAGAGAGGTTGGTCTATGCATCCTAAATTACCTCTAGTCGTCTCTGCCTATCGTCTTGCCACTGGTTCAAGGTAGTTCGAGACCAGAGAGTGAGGTTGATGACCAGCGCAGTTACTTCCTCACTACAACCCACATACAACGCAAGTTACATCATCATGACAAGACCTGTCTGGCGATGTCGTATCATCAATTGCGATGGACAGCTAACTGTGGCACGAGATGCTTACTCAACATACTAATAATATTAATAGTAATAATACGTCTTTCACTTCCATGGAGCATAGGCCAACTAAGAACTTAGAAATTGCGAACAAATCTCAAACTCCATATTAGTTCTCCACGCATCTCGAAATTCGAGCCCTTGGACAACTGTTATTAACAAGCTTGATGTAACATGCGACTAATGAGGGTTGTGGATGTAGACATCACGCAAATGATACCATAGACGAGAATAATAGATCAACTGTCACCTTCCAAGCATGTTGTAAAAGTCAACTAAAGAGGGTTGCTCCTGGCGTTGACAACCTGATTACTCTCCATCTCTCTCTCTCTCTTTCTCTCTATCCTTCGTTCAGCAAAGCTACCTGGCTGTTCAGTCCTCTTTTCTGCTCTCCGACTCGTCCACACGGCTCAACACATGCATAATGTCAATATTTTACGTAATTTGGGCATCACCAATTATCGATATCAATGGCCAGCAGGCGGGCATTTTATGATTTTAAAATATTCAACTCTTTCTCTCTCTATCTCTCTCTCTCTCTCCCTCTATATATATATATCGTATAAACCAGAAAGTCAAATTGTCATACCAGTTAATAATTCACTTACCTAACATTATTTTCCAATATTTTATAATGTAGCTCGTGTCACACTATAAAGGGCATGTACATGCGAAACATTACGTGGTGGTCTAAAATACTTACATTTTTCAGATGATATATTGAGAAGACACGAAATGGCATGCGATGCTGATAAAAAGGTCTCATTTTCCTTTCTCACAATGTGATATCAGCGCCATTTGGCACGTTTCCTCCGATTTAAGCAGGTGTTTTTAGTACCGGGATTGCCTTCCCACTGCGAACCCCATTATCTTAGCTAGACTACAGTAGTGCAGGCATGTTGCCAGGTTCAGCCCTTGAAGGTGCAACAGGGTCTTGGTGAGCTTTTGTTCGCTGACCCTGACGTAATCAGCCAGCTACGAGTCACCCCATCCCCCCCCCCCCCCGCCACCACCCGATGCAAGCCGCCAGTATGTCTCTGACCCTGACGCAAGCAGCCAGCTATGAGTCGCTGACCCTGACGCAAGCAGCCAGCTATGATTCGATGGCTGCTGTCACTATGCTGCACCCTACAACCCCCGACAGAAAATAAAGACCAATTGTTGACGCAGTAACAGTGCTGTGTTCAGACTAGCTAGCACATCGTACCAATTTTGAATCGGAGACGTTACTGAGGTCTGAACTTGTGTCCTTCAGCGTAGTCGATCTGTATCCATATCACCCCTGCCACACGCTCTTTGACGGATAACATAAAAATGAAACATCTGAAGAGACGATTTTGAACAACATTAAATTAATAAAGCAAATAAATCTGAATAATCAAACTGTCAACAATTTACATTAATAACAACAATAACTAACAGATCACATTCATTATTACCTACATCAGAGCCAGCGCCTGTAAAGAGGCAAGAAGAAATGTAACATTCACGTCTTATCTCTCTCCACACTGGCAAGCTGCACTGCAAACACAATAGAGACGGACACACTGGTTGGTATTGAGGTTACGTGTTAAACGTATGCCAGTATGTGCTAGGTAGTTATACGTGTTGAGGGTAAGGTAACTACAATTAAGGAAAACCATGTTGTTTATAATCTTTCTAAGTTAGGAGTTCGGCTATCTATGTCTGGATGCAGCCGTTATTACAGTGTAAACGATTATGTCACTCAATGGTCAAGGACAAAGATGGCTAGTCGGTCGAATGTGGCTCTACTCATGGCCCACTCTTATGTTACACGTTTATTAAAATAAATTGTACACAGGATTATGAGAACATCAGCATCTACTGGCGACGTTAGATCAGTGTGTGAGCTGCAGCTGTCAGAGACCCGTAGCTGACTCCTACCGTCAGGACCAGCGACTCAAAGCTGACTGCTACCGTCAGGACCAGCGACACAAAGCTGACTGCTACCTTCAGAATCATGGACCTAAAGCTGACTGATAGCGTCAGTGCCAGCGACCCAAAGTTGACTTATAGCGTCAGGCCCAGCGACCCAAATTTGACTTATAGCGTCAGGCCCAGCAACCCAGAGTTGATTTATAGCGTCAGGCCCAGCGACCCAGAGCTACAAAGAATCTTCTACACATCCAAGTGATGATCCTGGAAATTATTCTGTCACTGGACAGACTGGCTAAGGAGAAGGGATTGAAGAGAGAAGCCTAACCCTGTACCCAAAATGCCAGGGGAAGTCGGGTGCGTTGGACCGAAAAGTGTAAATATCTCAGTCAAGCTGTGAACTAAGACACAACGCGTGCCGTTCTCCGGACAACATCTTGCTACTTGCAAATCCCTTTTCAGGACTTGATAGCAGAAGTTTGAATACAATGAAAAGAAGAAGAAGAAGAAGAAGAAGAAGAAGAAGAAGAAGAAAAAGAAGAAGAAGAAGAAGAAGAAGATGAAGAAGAAGGAGAAGAAGAAGAACGAAAAGAAAAACAAAAACAAAAAGAAGAAGAAGATGAAGATGAAGAAGAGGAAAAGGAAGAAGAAAACGAAGAGGAAGAAGAAAATAAGGAGAAGAAGAAGAAGAGGAAGAAGAAGAAAAAGAAGAAGAAGAGGAAAAAGAAGAAGCTTACAAAGTTGAAATTATGTGAAATTTGATAAAATGATGACCTACATTTTCAGATGCTGGTCCTTCTATGACATGAATATAGCCTGGTTCTTCTATGGCATTAATATAGCCTGATTCTTCTATGACATTAATATAGCCTGATTCTTCTATGACATTAATATAGCCTGGTTCTTCTATGACATTAATATAGCCTCAGAAGCAAAAATAAAATTTTTTAAAAAGCAAATATATATAAATGGAGATTGCAGGCACTGAGCTTAAGAATATATAAAAAGACGAACATTATGTCAGTCAAAATGCATATCGTTGGTCCTGTGGTGTTGTGAGACACGCCATTGCCTGATGTAGCATTTTAATTTTTCATGGCAGCAATGTAAACACAAAAGTCCTTTCGAATAAAGACATTCTCATTGATGTGGTAGTCGAAGACTTTTTAGACTAAGGACTACAGGCCGCTTCACCACTGTTGTCGACTCGTCGTATGACAGCGTTATTTATTTATTTCACCCCAACAAAAAAACAAGGAATACCTTACCGGAAATTCGTTCCTTACCTTTCATTGTTGGTAGGTAGGCATCAAAACCATTTAATGCACATTCAGCTGGGTGTCACTTATGGATGTAAAAGACGAGAGGAGACTTCTTCACTATTTAGAACTTAAGCAAAAACTTAAAAATATTAGCAACATAGTTGAGAAGTTTCAATACGAATGTAAAGCCACTCGTTCTATGGCTCTAAAACACGATGGACAAACTCAAGAGTCACCGAATAAATTTTATAACTGTCATAAGTAATTATCTGAGCAGAATATTAACGCCAAGAACACACAATATACCTTGCCACATTGTGCTATCAGCACCAGAATTGGATATTAACAAACAAAGATAAAATACACATCACAACACCAGACATGAAATGCCTACGCAGAATGCTTGGAGTAACAAATGTGGAACAAATCAGAAACGAAGATATTATGAAACAAGCAGGTAAACTACCAGTTAAAGATTTCATCAAGAGACATTAAACCAAATGGTTTGGCCATACAAGACGTCATCCACCATAGAGTCTATCTATCTATCTTTAATCCACTTATGTCGTTAGACGTCGTGGGGAGGTGTTACCTCCTTTGTTTAATGTTAATTTGGCAGATGAAAATCCACTAGTGACTTGCCAAGTCAATCCCAGCATCTCTTAATAGCCCCTGGAATATACGATCGCTTATTCTTGGGACTGGTGGAGGTGGAATAATACAGCAGAGCAAGGTAGACCCGCATCCTGTCAGGCGCAATATACGCCGCTCTGCTAACCAGATAACTAAAACCTAATGTTATAGCCACACAGTCCTCTTTTTTGCGACATAATATCTGTGAGGTGAATATGCCTAGAAAAATTTGAGTAGATTTTTAACATGAATTTTGCGGGAGCAGCGGCCGTTAAATCTACTTTTTAGATGTCCAATTGCTAGGGTATTTTTAAAGTGCGCGCCACTTCGCACGGGTGTCTGTTCTCACTAATCACAGATCAGGGGAAATATTTACCTAATGATCAACGTGAAAAAATACCGGTCTCCACCATAATTTTAAACGCTCGACATCCAGCCCCGAAGCCAAACACCTTACCTCGAGACCACTGGGTCTCGTATCCACCAGATAGTATCCATCAGAAAGCAATGCTATACATATACGAGGCGGATTCAAAAGAAAACCGGACCTAACTGCACCAAGTGAACATGCGCATGATAACGATAACCCATTCCCCTTCCAACTGGCGACCCTGGAAACAGGCTGTAATCTTGAATCCTGCTTACAGGTTAGTGTTCAAAAAGGGAAAACAAACCTGGTCCCAAAAATGATATGCTAAAATAGGATGTCTCGGGCAGAAAGACTGTATATATCGCAGCCTCGCTTTAAACTACTACACAACGTCACATAAGTTCTTCTTACATTGAACGCTGAATCTGAAAGAGAAGGAACAAAGAACGGTCTCGAAGTTCTCTGATTGCATAAGATGGTCATTGGCAACAGTAACAGAACACAAATGCAATAAAGAATATAACAACGGTGTATCGTATCTTGTTATATTTTTATTTTATTACAATGTGATACACAAAATACATACATAAATAATAGATTCGTGACTATCTTGTTTTGTTTCATTATTAGTCTTAAAAGATCATTTTAATCCTCTTTAACCAAAATTTATAATTGGGTCATTTACAGAAAATGGATGTTGACTGGCACGACATCGTGAAGAAGGAAGACCTTTGGGAATGGAGGCAACAACAACCAGTGGAACAACATATCAAATGTAGGAAATGGGATTGGACACAGAAATCACCATCAAACGTCGACCTGGCATTGTACCCACAGGAGACGAGGAAGAGACGTAGACCAAGAAACAACTGGAGACCAGTTTGTGATAATGAACTTCGGTCCCTAGACCTGAACTGGAGAGAGGCAGAGAAGGAAGGTCAGGATTAAACTTACTGGTGGAGGGTTGTCAATGGCATGTGCCTGCAAATGAGTGATTGGTATTGATGATGATTATGAATTGGATCACTTGGAAACATCTTTTTTTTTTTTTTTTTTTTTTTGCGTTCGCCTTATTTCTCTAATCCCCAAGGCGACGTGCGTTGCACTGTGGTTTTTATTTTGCGCCTGTCAACCCAGTGCATCCGACTTCAGGATGCATTTCATGTAAGGGTCTGCTTCCTCTTGCATTTTCTAAGGGTTTGCTTCATCGGGGTAACGGCCGGTGATATGATGGAGATCGAACCCTGCACCTTCTGGTTGTGGGCCGTATCACTTATCCACTAGCCACTTGGAGATATGTATTCTTCGTCACATACACTTACTTATTTCTTCTATATTACCATAATAGTGTTAGCGATCTCTTTTTATGACTGCCTTCTTAATAAAATGTCCTTAAGACTAGAAACGAATTAACGTCATTCAATTTCCCTGTCAATGGGCTCTGTGTAGATGTCATATCCATATCCCGTTCCTCCTCTAATGTACTGAGTGAGAATCATATCTTTTCCGTTGCTATTTATGTCATATCATGAGTTAGTGTCTTATCCATATCTATTATTATCATTATATCATTATATCATATTCCTAAGTGGGTGCCTTATCTGTGTCTGCGTACTTCATTAATGTGCTGAGTGGATGTTCAATCTATATATACATCAGTTCGATAAGTTCCAAAGTGAGTGACATTTGCACCTCAACTTCTTCCATCATATATACTTATTACTTGTTGGCATGTCATTTGCCACCTTCCATATGAAGTGTCTGCAGCGTATATTGAGGATTGGGTGGCAATAGATAGTGCCACATAATGTGAAGTTACAGCCAGCAACGATTCTCAAAATGTACTCACTGTTGAGCGAGTAACGCCTTCGATGGTTGGGGCATTCTTCTTCTTCTGCGTTCTTCTTCTTCTTCTTTTTCGTACGCTGTCAGACGTCAACCTTTATTTTTTCGAAAAAAGCAGCGCTCATCCTGAGGCTGTCGACACTGCCATAGAGCTTGTCTAGTGTTGTCACTGGTGATGGCCACATATGCTTTCTCTGATCCTCGTATGTCGGGCAGTTTTGCAGCAGATGTTCAGCGGTCATTTTCACAGTACCGCATGTGCATTCGTCAGTGCCACCTATCTTCAATTTATTGAATAGATGGTACCTCAGTCTATTGTGGCCAGTGCGAAGTCTGAAGACCACGACCTGCTCTCTTCTGTTCAACTGGTAATAGGCATCGTTTTTTGTGTAGCCATTATGTTCTGCTTCCCATTTGGTCATGTATCTAGCTCTAATAAGCCTTTTTGACTCTTCGTATGCTTCTGCGTTCGATCTCAATCTTCCGCTGTCAAGCCATGAGCAGGGCTTTGCAAGTAGCACCATTTAGTCCAGAGAACGAAATGCGCTGTGTCACTAGTTTACACTTTGACTGCGATATTTGTACGTTTCGGTCTGACACATCCGTCTTCGGTAGGGTTGGGGTATGTTTCCCGCGTGGAAGATAACGGACTGATAAAGGATATTCTCTATGGCAGTGTGCTATTGGAGCTAGCATAATCGGACATCTCACACAGCGATTGAAGGACGTATACAAAAGGGATATAAAGTCATGCAACATCCCACCCGAAGGCTGAGAAACGATTGCTCAGAATCGAGCTGTCTGGAGACAGTCAGTTGGAAGGAGTCTAGTGGCTTCCAACGCTCGTCGAGAACTTCTTGCAGCAGTGAAAAGAGAACAGCTGAAAAGAAAGGCTGACACCACGGCAAGCCAGCTTCCCCAGTTTAATGCTGTGATCTATGACAAGGACTGTCATTCTCGGATCGGTCTTTACAGTCATAAAATACAGGAGACGGAGCTGGACAAAACTGACATTGCGACACACACTGTGTCTACATAAACTAAAGAGCCAATGATTCAATTTGTCTCAACTCTGAGATAGCATTATTCTGTTGAACTAAACCAGAGGCATATGTAGGTGAAAGATGCGAGTGTTACTAAGAGAGCCTGTATTATTTCGTTATTTTTTGTTCAATTCAAAGTGAGAGAACCTCAGGTCATGATATTCATAATCCTGCATAATAATGCGTTACTGTTCTTCCATTCAAATATATCTATCTATCTATCTATCTATCTCTATCTATTTTTATCTATCTCTATCTATCTCTATATATCTCTATCTCTATTTATCTCTATCTATCTCTATCTATCAATATATCTATCTTTATCTATCTATATCTATCTCTATATATATCTATCTCTCTATATCTATCTATCTATCTATATATCTATATCTATCTATGTATATCTATATATATCTATATCTATCTATATCTATCTATATCTATCTCTATATCTATATCTCTATCTCTACCTATCTATCTATCTATCTATCTATCTATCTTTCGCTCGTGTAGCATGTCCTTTGTAGAACGTCGCTCCCATCACAGTCTGTCTGAAAGAAACTCGTTCCCTTGCCAAAACTCCAGCTTCCGCCACTGTCATACTCAGGCACTCCTGGATATCTTGGTGACATCGTCTTCTTGGTCTACCCCTTCCTCTTTTGCTTGGCACCATACCTTCCATCACCGTCCTCTCAAGACCGTTGTGTCTCTTGATGTGACCAAAGTGTTTGCATTTTCTAGCCAAAATGGAATTGATAAACCAGTTCTCCTCTATGCTCAACTCTTGCCGAATGTCTACATTTGTTCTTTTCTCTGTCCAGGGTATTCTGAGGATCTTTCTGTAACATTTTGACTCGAAGGATTCGATTCTTTGTCTAGAAGTTTTGGTAATCGTCCATGCTTCACAGCCATAAGCTGCCACAGGAAAAACACAGGCTCTCAAGACTTACTTTTATCATTTTGTTGGTGCCCTGCCATAATTTCTTCAGGCTGTTCAGTCTCTGCATTGCCATAGCTAGTCTTCTGATTTCTTTCGAGCAGTCTCCATTTTTGTCAATTCTGGAGCCCAGATAATCAAAATGTGTAACCTGATCTATTTCCTCACCACCCACTGTAAATTTATGCTGACACTGTGTTTTATCGGTGATCATTATCTTTCTTTTGTTTATGTTTATGAACAGATGTTGATCTTTACTATGTCCATTAACGGCTGAAAGTAGCTGCTCTAGCCCTTCCGCTAGTCATCTGCGTATCGTAACTCTGGAATCTCGTACCCCCCAATCGTAAATGGGTCGAAACTTTCAATGTTCTCATCTTCTCGTACAATTCTCATTATACATTCCGCATATATGTTGTACAGATAAGGTGAGAGGATACATCCCTGTCGGACTCCCTTTTGTACTGCAAACCAATCTGATGTTTGCCCAGATACTCGGACAGCGGCTAGTTGATCTTGGTATAATGTTTCAATGAGATGGACTATATGCAAAGGAAACCCCATTTCCTTCACGATTCTCCACAGATTTTGATGTTTTACCGCGTCGAAGGCCTTAGTGTAATCAATGAAACATGTGTACAGGTCTACATTAAACTCTCTACATTTTTCATAGATATTCCTTAAATTGAATATTTGGTCCCGGGTCCCTCTGTCTTTCCTAAAACCTGCCTGGACTATCTATCTTTATATATATGTATATATATATATATATATATATATATATATATATATATATATATATATGCATTTGTATATATATAAATATATATGTATAACTTTATATATATATATATGTATGTATATATATATATATATATATATATATATATATATATATATATATATATACACGTCTCTCCGTCCGACCGGCAGTCTCTTTATGTTTGTCTGTCTGTTCCTAGAACGTGAAACACGTTGCATAAGGCATACAGAAGAGCTCTACAAGGTGAACGATATGACGTCAGTTTAGAAAGTTGTATTTTAGTCCGACCCATAGTTTATCCTTTTCTGGTGATTGCTTAGCAAAGTCTCACTTTTAGCCATCCTCTCTTATTGCTGAAAACTGGAACCCACATAACTGCCTGTAATGGGAGACTGCTGCTCTTCATTATAAACACCAACCCGATGTATGTCCACAGTATTTTCTTAAGTTTGGAGAAGCAAGTTCTGGTCGGTGTTTTATCTTATTAGCTTCCTGGTCTTGAAGTTCACAAGTTTTCGAAGTAATTTATTTGGAAAATCCTTTAGCTTATTGTTTATCGTCTTCGTCTTTTTTCAGAAATACAGAAAAGCAAAATTCTTTCGGACCAAAAGATATGCGCCAGAAACATTAGTAAATAGCATGTATTGCTGTGTTCTGACTACCGAAAAACAGTTCGTATGGCCCTTGTTCCTATACACTTGAAATTACATAAGTTGGACGTTGCTTTGAATTCATTGCTCTAAAAAATCGCTTTGTGTTGGACAAGAAGGGCTTAATGTCGAAAAGAAAATGTAAACAGTTGTGTGCCCACAATCACCTGAAACGTTTTCTTGTTTGAGGTTCATAACCCATTCAGTAAGACTATTCTCCAGGCAGGTACATACAAGATTTCTGCTGTTACTAACGTCAAAAGTTGTCAATTTGCCAAGGAGTTTAAGTCCAGAAGGAAGCCGAGTCAATTGTGTTGATTGGAGGTTTAATTCAAGAAGATTTGGAAGATGTTGGAAAGCAGCAGACGATATCTGGCTAATAGGGTTGTTGTTCAGCTTCAAGTACATTATTGATGAATGCTCTGGGAAACTAGTGTTGCTCAGTTCGCTTATTAAATTATTACTAAGGTCTACAGAAATTGTCTGCGAATGAAAGTCTGAAGCTTGGATAAATTGTATAGCGTTAGATGAAAGGTGAATGTTATTGACGTTCATTAAGGAAACTAGAATTGTTGGCGCAGAAGGAAGATAGTTATTAGAAAGGTCAAGGTCAAACAGATTGGCAGGGACAGATCCGGAACTTGGATCAGATATCTTGTTGTAAGTTAAGTCTAGAATTAATACTTTGGTCAAGAAAGAAATATCTGGAATAGAAGAAAGTTCGTTGTTGTCTAAATCAATAGATGTCAAACAGTTTGAAAAAGGACGAAGGCTTATGCTAAGTTGTTTATCATCCCTCACTTTGTTGTTGCTCAGAGCTATAGAGGACAGTTGGCTTCCCTGGGGAAGGTATGACACGTCCTGGATTTGGTTTTGTTCCACGTATAACGTTTGTAGATTTATCAGCTTCGAGACTGCTTTTGGTATCATTGTCAGACGATTGTTGTAAAGATACAGGCTCTTTAAGGTGTTGACCATATAGTCTAGAGCATTGTCTGGAATTGATGAAATGGTGCTTCTAGTTATGGTCAGATCTACAAGACGAGAGTAATTGAGTATCCAATCAGGCCATGTTGTCATACTGACGTTGTCAATGACTAATGTTTGCAATGTGTGACCTAGATTCATCATTGCTTCATCGTTCCATTCAGAAATATTGGCACCAGAAATGTATAAATCAGTTATTGCCCGTAAATGACCGAATGCGTTTGGAATCCTCGTTAAATGTGTGTTGGAGAAAAACAATGAAGTGATAGTGTTGGCGGACTCGTCGAAGGCTGTGTCGTCTATGAATGCTATAGGATTTTCTGCGAAGTTTATTCTTACCAAATTTTGTGGTAAGCTATCAGCTGGTATTGTTGTGATCGTGTTGTTCTGTGGAAGATAAAGTACAATATAAAATGGTGTAATGTAAAAACGTGTTATAAATGTATTAGGTGATTTATGTTCATTTGTAGTAATATAAGAGATGATTTCTGATACTTGGAAAAAGTTTTAAAAAAAACATGTATGCAGATATCTTTAGTCCATTTATGTCGTTAGACGTCGTGGAGAGGTGCGAAATTCTTAGTTTCATATTTTTTTGGCAGGTGAAAATCCACTGGTGACTTGCCAGGTCAATCCCAGCATCTGTTAGCAACCTGGATATACGATCGCCTATTTGTTAGACTGGTGGAGGTGGAAGCGTAAATTGGAGCAAGGTAGACCTGCAGCCTGTTAGGCGCCACCTAAGCCACTCCGCCACCACATAACCAAGACCTGTTGTTATGTCCACACAGTCCCCTTTTTTTTGCGACATATTCTGTGGGGCGAGAATCCCTAGAATAATTTGAGCAGATTTTTTACTTGAATTCTGCCCCAGCAAAAGACGTTAGACCTACTCTTTTCAATTACCAACTGCAAAGGTATTATTAAGCTATTGAATCCTTGAAAAGGTGGGTATATAGAAGATTGGGTACTCTTTTCGATTTGCAACTGCTACGGTATTTTTAACGAGCGCGTCACTGCCTGCACACGAGTGTCTGATCTCACTGCTCAGAGATCAGGGGAAATATGTATTATATTCCCAACGGAAGAAGTTAGTTGTGAAAAAGAATCCAGCAAAAAAAAATAAGTATTGGCAATATAGTATTCAGCAACATGAATACATACTGACATCCAAACAGATAACTTGAAAATGAGAATTGGCAGGTTTTCTGTATACTCGTCACTATTTATGGCGCATAAACATGGACACTGAATAACACTTCGAGAAAGAGTATTGAAGCCTTCAAAATGTTGGTATATAGAAGATTAGGTCGCATTTCTTGGAAAAAGAGGAAAAGAAATGTGGAGGTATTGAACAAGTTGGTAGTGAAAAGATAATTAATGACCGAAATCAGGGTTAGACAGTTACTTGATTTTGGTCATATAACAAGACATACCTTCTTGTTTAAGACCGTACTAGATGGTAGCGTGGACGGCAGTCGTTCAAGAGGCAGACAACGTTATAAGTGAGTTGATAAATTCAGGAAGTGGACTAAAAAAACCTTTAAGATTGCACCATTACTGGAAAAGATAAAGTACACTGGAGATGCATTGCAGCAGACCTTCGATAAGGAGATGGCACTTGGAACGAACTGAAGCAATAGGTACAACATGTGGGAATGGCAGATATAAATACCCAAAAGCGTCAGTTGCGTTTGAGGATAATACCCATTTCATGTTCCTGTTTTGGACAAAGAAAGGACCCATAATGGGAACATAATACATGCCTGTCCCGCGGAATCCATCAACATTGCTTTAAGATGCAAAGATACTCATAAAACGTCCATGAAGACGGGATGGACAGACCAGCAGATTGAATGTAAATCAGAAAAGGACAGCACGAACAAACTTTAGCAAACAAAGATCGTTAGACTCTGAAAGGAACATTGTATGATCAAAGTTCAGCTCCGCAGAATAGGTCTTAGAAACACCGTCCCGTACGATTACGGAGCAACCAAGCAAACACAACAACAAATCATGCAGAGTACTCCACTTATGCAAGCCAAAGAGAGGATGCCGTGCCCATGGGAGCGACCATGTTCGAAAAAACGGTGGGGAACGGTGAAGACATGACATGTGAACCTCACCGGGCTAGAAGCATAGTATATGTGGATCGAAGAGGAATAATAATAATACGAAGAAGAAGAAGAAGAAGAAGAAGAAGAAGAAGAAGAAGATGATGAAAAAGAAAAAATAGAAGAAGATCAAAACAAGATTTAAATATTAATAGACATATACGACAGCATGTTAAATATTGACGTGGGAATCAATGTGTTAGTGATCTAAATTTGGCATACAATTGAAATCAGTCTGGTCAAACAAGAAGTAGTCACTGATATATGGTGTATTAGTTCGTACAATCAGCTCCATGATTCATCAGGGTCCATGCACATAATGGTACGTCAATAAACAAGCTCAGGACTAACTAGTTAACAAACGACATCGATAAGAGCACTAGTTAATAGACAACAGCAGGTAGAACCTAGTTATAAAGCAACACTCGGAGGAATAACATAACAGATAACATCGTTAAGAGCACTAGTTAATGGACAACAGCAGGTAGAACCTAGTTATAAAGCAACACTCGGAGGAATAACATAACAGACAATATCGTTATGCGCTAGCTATCATATGCTTGGCTTGGCTCCCTTCGTTCTCAATCTCCCGCTACCAAAACCTGAAAGGGCTTAAGTAGCAGAATGTAGTCCAGAGAACGGAATGCGTTGTGTCGTAATTTACAGCTTGATTGTGATATTTGCACCTTTTGGTCCAACACATCCGACTTCAGCAAGCATTCCCTCTTCGATCCCTTTTCCTTAGCCAGTCTGCCCTGCTGCAGCCTGTTATCCAGGATCATCGCGTGGAGATGTAGAAGGGTCTTGGCAGCTCTGGTTCGCTGGCCCTGACGCTAGCAGTCAGCTATGGGTCGCTGACCACAGCAACTCATGCACAATTAGATATAATACAATATCAAGACGAACTAGAAAAAATATACCATCAGCAAGAGCTAGTTAATTAGTTAGTTATTCGTCAGATTATCTTCATCGCACTCGGGACAAGTTCATATGCGCTCAGATCTCATCATCAGTATGTTTGCCAGAACATGTTGACTGATCGTTCTGATCCGGTGCTGGTTAACCAGACGTCTTTCGATCCCCTGTGGTTTTCCTTCCTCTATTCAACCAGTCGCTCCAAGGACGTAGATTCTGGATCAACTTCTGAAACTTCCTTTAAGCAAATTTCCCTACTGGCGTTTAGGATATTGGCTCGGTCTATTGATCTCCCGCCCTCCACTGTAGCTGTACTCGATAACCTATGAGCTATCTCATCCGGTGAGGTTCACGAAGGCGACTGTGCGTTTCGGGTCTACCCCCCCCCCCCCCCCCACAGCTTTCTTTTCGAGCATGGACACTGCCCCAGGCCAGACTGCCTCTCTTTGGTCAGCATAGGTAGGACATTCTTGCAGAATATGTTCTGGTGATTGCTTGGCTGCTCCACCATCACACGTGGAAGTGTCTGAGACCCATTCTGTGGAGGTGGACCTTGAGTCTACAATGTCCTGTTCTGAGTTTGAAGATCTTTGTCCGCCCATCTCTGTCATGTTTGTCTATGCTTTCATTTTCTGGCTTGTATTCTGTGTGCTGTTCTCTCCACTTTGTTCTCATGGATCGTTTGATGAGTGTCTTTGCTTCTTTATTGCTCTGTGGTTGAGGCTCATCTGCTTTCTCGTTTCCAGTGATCCCACAGTGGACTAGAATCCATTGTAGGACTAAATCTGTTTTTTGAGACAGCAATCCTATGTTGTATTTTAGTTCATATGAAAGTCTATCTTGTTTGTGGCTTGAGATGGCTTGGAGTACACTCCTGAAGTATGTTAGAAAGATCGTTTTTCTTGGAGACAAAGAGAACAATTCACCCACCCAGTGTCACTGCCAGAAGTCAAGGCACATATCCCAAAAAAATGTAAACAACAGTTGATAGAGAGAACAAACAGCAACTAGCCACAGGACCCAATAAATAGACTGAATAGGAAACAGTTTAATACAATTTTCCGCCTCAGAACAGGTCATTGCAGACTAAATGCACACATGCATAAAATGAAAGAAGCATAGACTAGACAATACATATGTCAGAGAGTACCTTAAACTCCACAACACATCCAGCAAACATGTTCACTGCACCAAGGCTCCCGTGAGGAAAGAAACATGCAAGACAAACTGTGGGGAACCATTGATGACTTGCGACTGACGTGTCACTTTATATATGAAGCCCATCTGGTGGCATAAAACGAGCATACGAAACCGAACGCAAAGAAGAAGAAGAAAAAAAACAATCAAGCAAATCTAGCTAATGCACACGATCGTGAAGAACTAACTAATGAACATAAACATGTAGTACTAACCAATAGACAACATCAAGAAGAGTGACTTACCCCAAATTCAAGCAATCTGTAAACAGCCGTGTTCGTCTTGACCAATTGTGGAACTGCTTGCAGGTTGCTGTCCCCACAAATGATAATATCTTCCGTACAGAAACATTCCTGCAATACATATATACTTGACAGTAACATATCAGTGTGTGCTTATAGTTTGTCTTTTATTTCTTTATGTCAGAACTGCATGGGAGTGAGGTGAGGGTTTTGTCATATGATTACACCTGGACCTAACTAAGATTGTCTGATCACTATCTTTTGCTAGTTAATGAAACCCACTGGAGTGATAATTTCGAAAATCGGAAAACAGTTTTACAATTATACTTTACAATCTAGTTACTGCTCTATTGTAGACCCTATACAAGCTTTGTAAGTTTGTTAAAGCAAATGAAGGTCTGTCCCATAGCGGTTGCATTACCGTCGGGTAACGAAGTATATTAATTCAAGGTTTGTCCCATAGTAGTTACACTACTGTCAGGGAATGAAGTTGTTAGAGACTTAAGTATACTAAGTCAAGGTTTGTCCCGTAGTAGTTACACTACTGTCGGGGAATGAAGTTGTTAGAGACTTCAGTATACTAAGTCAAGGTTTGTCCCATAGTAGTTACACTACTGTCGGGGAATGAAGTTGTTAGAGACTTCAGTATACTAAGTCAAAGTTTGTCCCGTAGTAGTTACACTGCTTAGGTCAACACACTGATGTGGCGTGCAGTTTCCTTCGAGGTTTTAGAGACAGCTCGAAAGGCAACCGCCATATGTATATGTCTATTTTAATTTAGCGCCACACACGACAATTACGGCAGAAACAAGAGCTCTCTAGTTTGATTGGTGTGACGCTACTGTTCGTGTATGTTGTTAAGACTCATAGTTTAGCCTTCACGGATGATCGCACTGTGAAGACTCTTCTTTGACCTTCACTCTTTCTGCTGCCATCTGGGACTCATATGAGTGCATGTCATGGGAGTCTGTTGCTGTTTATTCTAAGGACATACTCGATGCATGTTCACAGTCTTGTTCTTGTGATAGTAAAAACATATTACTGGTTGCTGTTTTATCTTATTAGCTTATTGGTCTTGAATTCTTCCCAGCCAATGTTCAATAGTTTTCTAAGATATATTTTTTTAAAGTACTTTTTTGAAAATTTTATTTTCTAGTGTCTTTGTCGTTTCTCATCTTTCAGATATATATGAGAGCATTGACATTACATTGTAGTTAAACAGACTGAGCTTTATGTTCTTATTCAGTGATTTTGATTTCCAAATGTTTATTAGTTATGCCAGCTTGTTTAGTTAGTTTTGCCGTAATGCAAAATCAATTTGAATAAGTATTTATTGTGTTGTATATCGGTTTTTGTGTCATTTTATTTCCCAAGTTGATGAAACTTTCAACCTTCTGTTGTAGTTCTCCATTAGGTTTGCTATCAGCAGCTTTGTTTGTAAATTCATTACTTTTGCCATCGGGACATTTATTTTGAGTCTACCTATTCTGGCAGGTGATATAATACGAGACCTTGTTCTTGTTCTTCTTCGTACGCTGTGAGTGTCAACTTTAATTTGTTCGAAGATAGCAGCTGTCATCCTGAGGCTGTCGACACTGCTATAGAGCTTGTCTAGTGTTGCCACTGGTGATGGCCACATGTACTTTCTCTGGTCCTCGTATGTCGGGCAATTTTGCAGCAGATGTTCAGCGGTCATTTTCCCTGTGCCACAGGTGCATTCGTCAGTGCCACCAATCTTCAGTTTATTGTATGTTCTGTTTCCCATTTGGCCGTGTAACTGGCCGTAATAAACCTTTTGGACTTCTCGTAGGTCACACTAGAATCTGGTTGTGGTAGTCTTACACCTTCTTTTGCCAGTCTGTCTGCCTCATCGTTGCCTTGGATGTTACAGTGGGATGGAACCCACTGTACCACTACTCTTCTTGGTGCGGACTGTTGGCATAGTTGACAGAGTACTGCTCTTAAATCATTAAGTTAAGTATTTATCTAGCGTTTTAGTGCTGTAACCACGGCCAGGGCATCTGTAAACATAATACGAGATCTAACGATCTACATTCTCAAAATGCTTAATCCATAAATATAGAAATTCTGGAACAACTATAAAGCTTGGTATTCCTTGGCGAACTCATTTCAGCTGATGGCAAATACGGAAGGGCGATCATTAAAAGAAGTGCAATGGTCAAAATTGCATTAAACAACATGAGAAGTACACTTCTGTCAATACAAATATCTCAGACCTTAGAGAGGAACACTCCTGTCAATACAAATATCTCAGACCTTAGAGAGGTACACTTCTGTCAATACAAATATCTCAGACCTTAGAGAGGTACACTTCTGTCAATACAAATATCTCAGACCTTAGAGAGGTACACTTCTGTCAATACAAATATCTCAGATCTTAGAGAGGTACACTTCTGTCAATACAAATATCTCAGACCTTAGAGAGGTACACTTCTGTCAATACAAATATCTCAGATCTTAGAGAGGTACACTTCTGTCAATACAAATATCTCAGATCTTAGAGAGGTACACTTCTGTCAATACAAATATCTCAGACCTTAGAGAGGTACACTTCTGTCAATACAAATATCTCAGACCTTAGAGAGGTACACTTCTGTCAATACAAATATCTCGGATCTTAAAAATGAGAATATAATGATATGTGCATTCAGTTTTCTTGTATGGAGTAGAAACCGGAACAATGACAAAGAAAATTGAGAAGCTTATTGATGCCTTTGAAATGTGGGTATTCAGAAGACTTTGGTGAGTTTCTTGGAAATAAAAGAAAACCAATAATGAGGTTCTGGAATAACTCCAGGTGGAACAAATATTTCTGAAGGAAATAATCAGAAAAATTAAATATATTTCGATCGTGTCAAACGCCATGATTGTCTGCTAAAGGTTATTTTGGAGGGCAGAGTAAAGGGCAAGAGAGCCAAAGAGCGACATAGGTACAGATGGACAGACAGCATCAGGGCGTGATCGGATCACAGTTTGACTGCGTGTAGCAGAGTGACGCGAAACAGAGACATATATCGATCTATTACCGTCAACGTCCGTTATGGAGACGGCACTTGATGATGATAATCCAAGAATTTAAAAATAAGTTCTACATAGTTCAATTAAGCTGGAAAACTGTTTCATGACAATGATATCCAGACATCTAGATTGTGTTTTTTTTGTGTGTCTAGCTATCGAAAATGTTTAAGGGAAACATCTGTTATAATCTGACCGCCTTTCTTGCTGGGTCGTGTTGACCTATTGCAGTCGTCGGCTTGGCTATGACCTCTATTTCGAGGCGTAGAGTATTCACTTAGGCGCCGTCCGTCCCTATCCATTCGTTTGATCAGGGCGTGGTTGACCTGTTCACAAGTGCCAAGTCGCTGCTGACCGCAAAGGTAACATTTCGGCAAGTTCGAAACCAACACTTTCTAGCACAGCCTATAATTTCATTGAAGCTTCTAGCATGCAGAAACACAAGCAGCTCATGTCATCAAATGGTATCATTGCAAGATACAGTTATGGACCAGTCAAGTAATTTAAGACTAATTTATTTCTAACAAGTTCACGTCTAAGTTTGCTACCTGGAACGTTCGTACAATATGTGACAAAGGAAAAGCTAGGCAAGTGGTGACCGAAATGTGCAACTACGGGTACGACAACCTTCTTCTGGCAGAGATTAGGGCGTTAGGAGTGAAGAAGGGGAAGCTGGGTACGAGAAATGAATACTATCATCCAGGGACACTCAGGTGGACGAACACCATAGATGTGAAGTGACCATGATGCTCTCAACAGAAGGTAAAAACGCGCAAATCGAATGGGATGCATTATTACTCAGATTAATACTAGCCACTTTCAAAACTGACCCAAAAAATATAAAGGTCAACATTATACAATTATTTGACCCGGTAAATGACAAAGACACATTTAAGATGGGAATTTTACACGAGCCTTCAAAGGGTGATAGATAGCTGATAAAATGAGGGACATAACGCTTTTAATTGGAAACGTAAAAGCACAAGTTGAGAATTCAAACATCGGGTTTAAAATGATCATGGACAAATTCGGAATTGGGTCTAAGAATGAGAATGGAGAGTTACTGACGGACTGTGCTTTAAATTAACTGGTGATTGGAGGAGGCATGTTCCCGCATAAAAGGATGCACAAACGGACGGGGGTGTCAAAAGAACACATGACGCAAAACCAGTGTAGCAGAGAAAACAGGGTCTTGCTCTATCTAACTTAACTAAGGCCGCTCTTCATCTACACACCTTAATCTAAAAGAATCTAACACAATTAACACATTTTTAATTCCTTACTAAACTGGCACTCTTCTATCCACAACTCACTCACTCCTATCCCGGAATTACCTAACCTAACAATCTCTACCCCTACACTTAAACTATTGTCAACAGTCACCTTTCCCGTGCTTGGCCTGCCGTGCGTAACGCCAGTCAGAGTCCGAATTATGACCGGAACAGCGCCGGTGAGTACTTCGTGTTGCGACCTCAACACAGATAGATCGCCCTTGGTCTTGTTCCTTCGTTCCACTTGTCGAATTACGTCGTGTATGTCAGGAAAACGCAAGTCAGCAGCCGCAGGCTTGAATTGACGTGTGTTGACCAGGGGCCGGCTGGCCACATGATAACGTGTCGCGGGTCAGCACACGTTGGAAATGGCAGCGTTCACTCCCCCAGCGGGCAATTATGGCTAACTGCTCAGAGGATCGTCTACGTAGCTGGTGCTGGTCACACCGCAGCCTAAATGAAATGGTACTCACAGGTGTAGACTTGGAATACTTTGAACTGGAACTCAGACGAGACTCGTTCAAGGTGTCGGGTGCTCGAAAACCTCGTGTAATTGAGTGGGACTTGGAAAGCGTGCTGATGACCTCTTAGGGTGCAGCGCTCAACTGACTCCATCTTCAATGAATGGCTCTTCAAAGAAAATCGCGTAGCATACGTCGCACAGTCTCTTTGCACATGTAGTCTACCTGCATATTGCACGCTCTCTCTCTCTCTCTCTCTCTCTCTCTCTCTCTCTGCAAATGTCTCCTCCTTCAAATCGCAGTCTTCTCTGCCGATGTCCCCTAGTCCATCTTCACAAATCGTACAGTCTACCTACAAATCATACGCTCTCTCTGCAAATGTCTCCTTCAAATCGCAGACTGTCCGTCTCTCTCTCCTATGCCGTCTAATCTCGTCTATCTCTCGTCTAATGCTTCGTGTTCCCCAATCGCGAATAGTAAGAAAGACCCCTGCTCCTGGCCCGCCAGGCTTTTTTATAACACGAGACTATTTTTTTAAGTCGGCGCTACTTTCAAGATGGCGTCGCTATTAATCCGCCATCCGTCGCGGTACTCGCCGACTGAGTGGTCAGGTCCCGGTGGGAAGTCCGTGGGGAGACCAGATTTGTCTGCCTAGACTAAATCTGTGACACTAGATTGACCATATATTTATCAACATGAAATTCAGATCATCATTACAGGACGTAAAAGTGTACAAAAGAGCAGACCTGGCGCCAGATCATCATCTTCTGATAGCCAAAATAAAGATGACACTAAAGAGGTACACACCAACATTCAGCCACATAAAACAATTCAATGTGGGATTCCTCAAGAACAAAGACGTGCACGATAAATCTAAAGTCACGGTATCAAATATGTATAATGTTCTACAACAATTAGAAGAAATAGAAGACATGGAAGAAAACTGGCAACATATTAGCAATGTATGGAACGAGAATTGTTAGGACGTTTCGGGGAGAAAGAACACAAACACAAAGCGTGGATAACAGCTGAAACAATGACGAAGCTAATTGTACGAAACAAATCATAAGGCCTGTGTAAACGGATGCAGGACTAGGAATGCCAAAGCCTTGTCCCAAGAAAAATGCGATGAAGCCAACAAAGAAGTAAAGAAGAGCATCAACAGTGGCAAGATAAATGATACTGATGAGTTAGCGCGAGGCAGAGGAAGCTGCTTAAAAAGCACAAAGAAATTAACAAATAAATAATCAGTAAATGACTTTATCAAATAGAAGGCAGGACAGTTTATCAGCAACACCAATCAGCAAATGAAGACATGGTCTGAACATTTTGCAGAACATTTAAACCACCCGGACACACAATATTATCCTGGCATTCATTCAGCGGATTCGGAACCACAAGTAAATTGCGAGAGACCAACCGCAGAAGAAATTAAGAAAGTGATACGTCTTCTGAAAGACGACAAAGCGACCGGTTCAGATAATTTCTTCGAAGAAGCGATCACAGCGAATATTGACACTTCAACAATGACGTTGTACAGCTACTCGGTAAAGTCTGTGAGAGCGAAGAAATACAGAAGACTGGAAAGAAGACTATGTAATAAAGTAGCCGAAAGAAGGCAGATTTACAGCATAGTACCAATTACAGAGGAAACAAGTTATTATATGTGGCGGGGAACGTTTTGAACAGAATCATTATAGAGAGATTAAAACAGGCTTCAAATGTATGACCAGTTGAGGGGATATGCAGACCGGTTTCGACAAAATAGGACCACTACAGATCAGATAGGAACACTGAGAATAATAATTGAACAAAGTGTAGAATGGAACTTACCGTTTATTGTGGTCAACGAGAAAACGTTTGACAGCTTGGTCAGGACATCACTATGGAAGTTGTTCAGACACTATGGAGTGCTTCCAAAGCTCTCAAATATAATCCAGAAAACATATGTAGCAAGGAGAGGGTCAGCTTTTTAAACCCTTTAAAATAAAAACGGGGGTTCGTCAGGGCTGTCGACAACCAGCATTGCTCTTCCTACTGAGCATTCACTGGATTATGACGTCGACATTATCGTCAAGTGACAACGGCATTCATTGGACATTGA
Organism: Ariolimax columbianus; assembly: GCA_036924085.1. Taxonomy (NCBI): domain Eukaryota; kingdom Metazoa; phylum Mollusca; class Gastropoda; order Stylommatophora; family Arionidae; genus Ariolimax; species Ariolimax columbianus. Next base: position 16,824,744 of record JAVGWX010000020.1, on the reverse strand, counting down.
CGAGACAAGTTAAAGATCTACACTTTGCCGAGGATTTGGCTTGTCTGTCCCATACCCACAGCCAGATGCAAAATAAGATGTGCATACTTGAAGAGAGGTCACTACAATTGGGACTAAAGATACGCAGAGACAAAACACAGGTTTTAAAAATAAATGCAAATAACACTGATGATATTGGGTTGTGAGTAACTCCCTTTCAGAATGTGGAGCCTTTCACATACCTTGGCAGCAATATAGACATATTAGGAGGTACAGAAAACGATGTTCAGTTAACAATACAGTGAACGAGAAAAGCTGTTATTGCATTGAGGACTTTATGGAAGTCAAACGAAATTAAAACCCCCACCAAAATAAAGATCTTCAGCTCCAACGTAAAATCGTTTCTATTATATGGCTCTGATACATGGATGATAACACAGGTGCTTATGAAAAAGTGCATACGTTCGTCAATGGTTGTCTGCCCAAAATACAAGGGCGGAATTGGTACGTCAAGATCACCATCGTGGAACTGATAGGGACAACGGGACAAAAGCCAGTGGAGAGGAAATACGGAGGATGCAATGCGATGGATAGGTCACACATTACAGAAACCGGTGGACACCATTACCAGACAAGCTGTGTTCTGGAATCCACAGGGCACTAGAAGAAGAGGAAGACCTAGAAATCAATGAAAGAGTGTATTGGTAGCAAATGTAACGGCAGTAAACACGCCGTGGACAGAATTGGTTCAGATGGCTAATGATAGAAAGACTTGGCGAGTATTCGTTGACGACCTATGCTCCACAGAAAACTGACAGGTTTTTGATTGATTGATTGACTGAAGAATGTGTCTTCTTGACGCTTCTTTCAAGACATAGCTCACAGTTGGCACTTATCTGTTTCTATATTTCTGCAGCTATACCTTCCCAAGATGTCATCCAGATCCACTACCGTCATGTCCCTCTTACCCGCGTATTTGAACCTCTACTGTGATTAGCAAGCTGGTCTTTTATTATGTGAATGCGACCATCTTTCATGTGACTAGCATCACCAAGATATCGCAATCTTTGCTGCCTAGGGAGACAGTACATACTTGGGAGACATGTGCGAGAATGCACCTCTGCGTTTGTCACCCTATCTCTCAATGAGACTTCAAGCATGGATCTCAGGTGTCGTAAAGTGACAGGTGTTGCTCCTTTGCTTTTGTTTTCCTTTGCTTTTATTTTCTTAGTTTTTTCTTTGTTTTTATTTTTCTTTGTTTATTTCTTTGCTTTTGTTTTTCTTTGCTTTTGTTTTTCTTTGCTTTTGTTTTTTCTTTGCTTTTGTTTTTCTTTGCTTTTATTTTTCTTTGCTTTTGTTTTCCTTTCCTTTTGTTTTCCTTTGCTTCTGTTGCCTATGTGTCTCTACCATACAGGAGCGTATTCTCGATACATGCATTGTAGACGATGACCTTGAACTTCACTGTAAGTTTAGGATTTTCCCATCAACGTGTTATTAATAAGTTTCAACACATACATGTCTAAAAACCCACCTTGTAAACACAATCAGAGTGACACACTGGTAGCCACACAAAGCAACATATGATCACCGTCGATACGCTTATCTTGTCCATTAGGTTAGGACAATACCTAAGAAGAGAAAATGTTTTTAATTAAAAGGTGTTTAATGGTTTGGATGCGTATGGTTCTAGAATTGAGATTCAGGCAAGAACGGTGAAGAACTTGGCTGCTCTGACCAAATTGAGGCCACTATGAAGAGTCAAAATCATCAAACTGAAATCCAAGTTGAGTGTAATGTATGCACTTGTCACTTCTGTGTACCTTCACACGGATGGAACTTGGACGAGGTGTCCCACATGGAGGTACCCATGGGGTTGCCCCCTTAACATCAACAAATTGTCTGCACGTTATTTGAACTGCATGTCTCCTGAACCCTGGCCATCAATCATGGACACCCACGATCTGCGAGACGAGTCTTGGTTTCGTGAACTTATCAAGATTAGTATTATTATTAGTATTTTTATTATTCTTGTTATTAAATTGTTATTATTCAACACGCTGCAGCATAAATCAACACGAACATTCAAGAACCCTTACCTGCAAAATGTCGTACAAAAAACAATCACCTTTTGTGAAGTTCTGAGTAAACTTTGGATACACGTCGTGTGTGCCTCCTCGGTGATGGGTGTGCTGTACACACTGAAAATGTAGTTGGCTTATACTAGCTGAATGTGTAGTTTGCTAGCACTGGCTGAATGTGTAGTTTGATGACACTGGTGAATGTATCAGTAACCTGCATGTTACATTCGTTAAGATAAGAATAGTGACAGATCTAAGGGAAACAGCTGTTTAAAATGTTACGGCTTTAGAAAGTAGGTCACTCAGTTTATGTATGTAACCATTGTTATCTTGCTAACCTCGGATCGCCCTTGTGGTGATACTGTTGAGAAGCCTTGTTTTGCACTACACCCAGGTAACTCCAGACTCACTTTCTTCAGTACATCTGGAAACAAAATTAGAGCCACTGCAATCCCTCAATAAACATATATCCTTAAAAATGGTCAAGAACTCAGGATGTGAAACTGTGCATACATTCTTGAAGACATTTCGTGGACTTCACAATCTAGAACAACATGGTCCATCCGCTATCTTGCAGACGAAATGTGGCCAGTGCGAAATGTGTTTATGGTCGGCTTTCGTTCACACAACATTTATATAATTATGTTTATATTCATCATCATGTAGCACATCCTTTGTAGAACGTCGCTCCCATCACAGTCTGTCTGAAAGAAACTCGTTCTCTTGCCAAAACACCAGCCTCCGCCACAGTCATATTCAGGCATTCCTGGAAATCTTGGTGCCATTGTCTTCTTGGCCTACCTCTTCCTCTTTTGCCTGGCACCATACCTTCCATCACCTTTCTCTCAAGACCGTTGTTTCTCTTGATGTGACACTCAAAAAACTCCTTTTTTGATGGACTTCTCCAGAGAAAACTTTGTTAAAATGTTGGAGCAAATAGGTATAGAGAGACGACATTAGATTAATCCAGAACCTGTATGAAAATAAAGACTTCTGCATAACTTCGACTACCTTTGGCCAGATTTGGCATCGTCTGAGTTGCACTACTCTGCCTTCACCCGGCATTTATGTTTCCAGAGACACCTGTTGCTTGGGTGAGTCCTTTCGAGTCTTATGGTCCGTCTTCGTTTCTCACAGGTTGTAACTGATAGGGACTTCTCTAAAATTTCGGTTAGATCGTCGCATGACCATACCTGTAGATTCGTGTTTGTCCTAATTTGTCCAGGTGTCTAGTCTAGGTGTCTCCGTCTTCGGCAGACCGGGTTGTGTTATGTTAAGTTATATATTATGGGTTGTCTCCCATAGCCTATCCATCTCCCGGTGTCGGCTGCAATGCAGCAGGTTGGTTTGATTAATAATGTTTCCTTCCCTGTGGCTAGAGCTTCGGGCGGTTCGTGCAGGCTAGAATGTACCCATCATAGGACCAAGGTTTCCTTCCCTGTGGCTAGAGCTTCGGGCGGTTCGTGCAGGCTAGAATGTAGCCATCATAGGACCAAGGTTTCCTTCCCTGTGGCTAGAGCTTATGACGGCTCGTGCAGGCTAGAATGTACCTATCATAGGACCACGCTTTCTTTCCTTGAGACTAGAGCTGAATGCGGCTCGTGCAGGCTAGAATGTACTCATCATAGGGCCAAGGTTTCCTTCCCTGTGACTAGAGCTCATGGCGGTTCATGCAGGCTAAAATGTACCCATCATAGGGCCAAAGTTTCCTTCCCTGTGACTAGAGCTTATGGCGGGCCGCTCGTACAGGCTAGTATGTACCCATCATAGGACATATGAGGTTTTTCAGTGGAGCAACGGAATCCACCTGTTGTCCCACCCCGCCCTGCTGATATACATCGCCGTTTGCTACGCTACTGCTTATTCGTTCAATTACAGCTAGCTCAGAACACAGCTGACACACTATATTGGGGGTCGCTACACCGTCTGTCACTTGTGGACGCCCCTGGTTGGGGTCGGTCGCCCTGACCTCTAAGAGATGGAGAGACGACCTTCACCATGCCGCCTTTGGACCAAGATGCAAGTATTCAAGTAAGTTGTCTGTTGTTAAAATGTATGTTTTCTTTGTGTTTAAATATACATTCAAGGGTACGCCGTGTTTTTTTGTTGATATTATTAGTTTTCAAACCAAATTTTTGTTGCCCATATAAGGAGTCATCAGCTAACCTAATTTCTTGGATCTGAAATGCCCCCATGCTGAAATCGTAACAATCAGCGTGTTCCTGATTATATATGACGTTTATTGTTATAATTTCGACATATATTCAACAAACGCCATTAGTTATATTACAATCAATATTTAATGCATTCAAAAACAAAAGCGCGCTGAAGTGCTCAAAATAGAGATGGTTAGAAACAACACAAATATGTGTATGTCACAAAATAGAGATGGTTAGAAACATCACAAATATGTGTATGTCACAAAATGACCATGTTGTGCTAAATATCTAGTTTCTCTTTTTTGTTGGATGTGTTATCGTTTAATCGCGACTGCGTTTATTTATTAAATACTAGCTTGGATTTGCAGTACAAACTATGTCAGACTTGCTTCATATTTTCGTGCGACAACAGAACATACACTTCAATTATAAACAGTCTTTCCGTCCTTCTTTGACCAAAAGAACATCTACTTGTGGTTTGAACATTCGAGCTGGTGTCAACAATAAGAACAATAAACACATGCTCAAAACTACAAACGTGAGCTGTCAGTTGGAGCCTTGTGCTTCTGGTAGAATCATGAAAGCTGAACATACCAATGTAAAGGAAAGGTTAACGAAAGTGTGTATTAAAACACGGTTCTAACGCAGTAGGAGAAGGCCTAGAGTTATGAAATTTCAATAAGATTGGGGGGTATGGGGGAGAAGTTTTGTTATGATTCAGGTTAATCTTGTGGTCGATTGGTTTGTTGGTTGGTTATTGATCCATGTTTTGTATGATAGATGATGTCTGTGGGGCAGGTTTCTCCCGATCTTCCATCTCTGCGGTCTGCATCAATTAGTACTATCTCTCGATACGGCGACTTTCAGGGTTTGTCTGTATTGGATGTGTTGATTTTATGAAGCTGTGTCTGGATTTGAATATCGTGCTCTGTTCCTGATATCCAAACATTGGGTGCCTTGGACCGTGATCCTTGTCTTTTGATTTCTGCTGCGACGCTTTTTCGAATCTTCCGTGCTGTTATGTCAATTACGAGGGTATATTTTATCAATGGGAGTGGGTTTTAGGTCCCCTGATACTATCCGACCCGCCTCATTTACTGTTGAATCAACTAATTTCGCATTGGCAGAGTTTTTTCTAGACTGGCGCAGCTTATTCAGCTACCGAAAAACAAATGGCAAGTGCAAATGCCCGAGGGACTGATGGCTGTGCTAGTGAAACGCAATAAGAATTATACAATTAAATGTACATATACTTATATATAGGATTTTCAAAAATTATATACATATTATTTGCTTTAGAGATTTTTGAGTCTGAAAATGTTCGAAAAGGGGGGGGGGGGGGGGGGGAGGAGGAGCATATTGGAAATGGATGGAGCATCCCTGTGATGAAAAAGTGAGGCGCTGAAAATATACTCAAGAACAGGACCAACTGTTTTCTCTGTTCTTGTCATTGTTGTTATTTCTGTGTCATCTTCCGTCACCGGCGAAGAAGCGCTTAAACAGTGTCATGTCTGGCAAGATTGATCTGATTAATCGCAGGACAGCACGGCGTGTTCCTGTTAAAACTTCCTCCAAGAAATCTACTGAAGTAATTTGGAGAATTGTTTTTGGGGGAGAAAGAAATATGCCTCGGAGAATGGGAAGAGGATGGGTCTTGGTTTGTGGACTTGTCGAATCTTTCTTCAAAATGGTAAATAGTAATGCCAAGGTGTATGGTAGTCAAACAGTAACACATATTGAAGGAAAACATCATATCTGCATGGACCACTATTCTTTGAAGAGTTTCCACGAACAGACTCAACTACAGAGGCAAACACCATGCTCCCTGTTATGTAACTACTGAGTACAAACCATGTGATGATGTTAACCTAGCAAAACATATGATTAGATTACAACAAACAAAATTTAAAATAAAGGATATATTTGCACAAAAGTATGAGAGGTCAACAAAACATTTGAAAATATCAACTAAAGAAAAAAAATCAGACTTGAAAATATGAAACATTTGAACTGGAGGATCTAATTGTTCAAAACTATCAAAGGGTTTGAAATGTAACGGTTCTGTTAAATGATGCTGTCTTTACTGAATATTTAAAAACAGTAACTTGTGTGCGATGAAACAAATTGCACTTTCAAGGGGCTTGTCATAAGCCTTTACCCTAACTATGAAGAAGTAGAAGGAGAAAGTTGAAATTTGCGATATATGTAGATCATTCAATTTCTACTGAATTTGAGAAGTATGAATTTCCATTCTCGACGGGTATACCAGGTATGGTGCATGGAGTAACACACCTTATTGACAGGATCTGCTACTCTAACGGTTTGTCAGAACAATGGAGAAATCAAAGGTCAGAACTGTGATAAAATTATTTATGTTGCAGGGGAAAACACCTAGAGAAATATACAGGGAGATGGAACCAGTGTTTGGGGAATTCTGTCCTTCGTATGCTTCTGTGAAAAAACTGGTGTAGGCAGTTTAAGTGTGGCCGTTCCCATGTTGCTGATCTTCCAAGATCAGGAAGACCATCCTCGGAGTGCAGCGATGAACATGCTGCATGAGTGAAGAAAATCATTGACCAGGATAGGAAAATGACAATTGCAGAGATATCTAGGTCAGCAAAACTAAATATGAGAAAAATGTGTGCCCTCTGGGTACAGCGTCTGCCGACACGTGAACAGAAACAAACGAGGATTGATTGCTGTGGCCAGTTGCTCAAAATGTTTTGGTCGAAAAACATGTTGCCGACCATGGTGACAGTAGATGAGACTTGGGTTCACCATTATGACCCAGAATCCAATATTTCCAGCATGCAGTGGAAAACCCTGGGCTTACCAACACATGTCAAGCCAAGAGCACAGAAATCTGTAAGAAAAGTAATGCTGACTGTTTTTTGGGACGTCAAAAGTGTCATATTGAAAGATTACCTGCCTCATAGCAGTTTTAATGGACCATATCATGCAGATCTAAACCAAACTAAGAAAGACTGTGACCAGAAAACGAGGGATAGAGCGCACTTAAATGCTGCCTTTGCTTCAAGACAACGCTCCCTCCCATAAAGCAAGGCTTGTGCTGCAAACAGCCAACGATTTGAAAATTGAAATTCTTCCACACCCACCATATTCTCAGGATTTAGCTCCTTCAGAATTTGTTCTTTTCCCAAAACAAAAAACAGCTGAAAGGAGATCATTGTGACAGTGACGAAGATGTCACACCGACTTGTAGTTTCATGTTGACAGTGACGAAGATGTCACACCGACTTGTAGTTTAGTTCGAAAATAGGTTACTTTATTCTGAAGGTCTTTTCAGGGTCACTCAGAGATGGCAGAAATGTATAAATTCAGGTGGTGGCTACATTGAGAGAGAATAAGCACTGTACCAATTTTCAATTTTCTCCTCCTACTTCATCATGGTCAGGGTAAAGACTTATGACAAGCCACTTGTAATAACGAAAATATAGAAAATGATGGTGTCAGATTTGCAAAAGAATTACGGAATATTTAAAAAAAACTACTCTGGATCACCAGTGTGTCAAGAATGTGTGCAGTTCTTTGTACTGCCACTTTTCAAACATAGCCATGTTTTTCACGGGGTGTTAGATCGAATGAGCTTGGAGTTACATGAGAATTTCGTGTTGGTTTTAATTTGAAATCAATACTGTAGATTCTCTAGAAGATATCATCATGTAGGACAAGAAGGGCTTAACGTCGAAAAGAAAACGTAAACACTAGCCTGTCCACAGTCTCCTAAAACATTTATTGGGCGAAGTTTCATAATCCAATCTCTCAGACTGTTCTCCAGGCAGGTACATACAAGGTTTCTGCTGTTAGAGACATTAATATAGCTTAATTTGCCCAGATTGGCAAGCCCTAATGGTAGACGGCTTAAATGTGTAGATTGAAGGTTAAATACTACCAGATTTGACAGATGTTTTAACACAACAGAAGATATGATGCTAATTGGGTTATTGTTTAGCTGTAAAAACATTAATTTTGATTGTTCTGGGAAGCTATTGTCACTCAATTCTGTTATTAAATTGTTACTAAGGTCTATAGATATTGTCTGCGAGTGAAAGTCTGAATCTTGAATCAACGTTATATCATTATTTGCAAGGCTAATATACGTAACGTCTAATAATGGTATCAGAACTGTTGGTGTAAACGGGAGAAAGTTATTACCAAGGTAAAGGTCTTTTAGTTTGGGGGGAACAGATCCAGAAATTGCATCTGATATTTTGTTGTAGGTCAGATCTAGTTTTGATATTTTTGTGAAAAGTGAAAGTTCTGGAATCGACGTTAGTTCATTGTTCTTAATATCGAAAGATTTCAAGTAGTTTGAGAAAGGACGAAGGCATTCGCTGACCTGTTTAGAATCATTTATTTTATTGTCACTCAGAGATAAAGTGGATAGCATGCCTCTCTGGGGAATGTACGAAACATCAACGATTTGATTTTTGTGTGCCTTTAATGTGCGAAGATTGGTGAGTTTTGAAAGAGTTTTTGGAATCATAGATAAACGGTTATTGTTAATAGACAAACTGGTCAAACTGTTAGCCATAGCGTCTAGGGCAGAGTCTGGAAGAGACGAAATTTGGCTCCCAGTTATGGTCAGCTCAACCAGATGTGAGTAGTTCTGTATCCAGCCTGGCCAGGTTGTCATGCCAACATTGTCCAGAACTAATGTTTTCATAGTTTGACCTAAATGTATCATTACTGTCTCGTTCCAGTCAGAAATTTGAACGTTAGAAAGGTCTAAAAGAATTAACGCGTGTAAATGGCTAAATGCGTTGGGAATTATACTTAAAAGTGTTTTGTAGAGATACAGCGATTGGAGCGTGTCAGCAGACTCGGCGAAAGCTGTGTCGTCTATGGATGATAGAGGATTCTGTGCGAAGTTAATATGTACTAGCTTTGATGGCAGGCTCTCAGCTGGAATTGTTTTGATGTTGTTATTCTGTGAATACAAAAATACAATATAAATGGTACATACTTTTTTATCTACATTATATTAGCTTCAGAATGAAGAAACTGAATGTCTAAACCATGAGCTGATACTCGAACTGTTTTTTTTAAATGTTACTAATGCCTCTTATACATGAGTTAGATAATGTTAACTACTTTTTTTCGTGGGGCACACGTTCCATCTCGATGAGCTCTTGAGAATGTGCGCATGGTGCTCCAAACGTTAATTTAATGTGAAGGTCCTCAGAAAGCTACCCACTATATGTTGTCCATATCCAGTAACTTATTTATAGGGGTGGTTTTTACGGTTTCTTTCATTTATTTAACCAAATATGGGTTCCAGATTCATCTTCCTTCGTTGGATAAATACTGCTTGTTGCCACGTGCCTGTTAAGTTGAACAATTTTCGGAAGTCGTTTTACAATCCCTCTTGTCTTAAGTGTCTCAAAAAGTGGTGATCCATTATATTGTTACTGACTGAAATAAGATTGAAGCTCTCATCTGTCAACCTTACTGCCTTCGTCTATTTTGTCGTCTGACTTTCTACCGGGTTGTTGTACCCCAGTGTTGCCTCACTTTTTACCAGGTTGTACCCCAGTGTCGTCTCACTTTCTACCGGGATGTAGCCCAGTGTCGTCTCACTTCCTACCGGGTTGTAGCCCAGTGTCGTCTCACTTTCTACCGGGATGTAGCCCAGTGTCGTCTCACTCTCTACCGGGATGTAGCCCAGTGTCGTCTCACTCTCTACCGGGATGTAGCCCAGTGTCGTCTCACTTTCTACCAGGATGTACCCCAGTGTCGTCTCACTTTCTACCGGGATGTAGCCCAGTGTCGTCTCACTCTCTACCGGGATGTAGCCCAGTGTCGTCTCACTCTCTACCGGGATGTAGCCCGGTGTCGTCTCACTTTCTACCAGGATGTACCCCAGTGTCGTCTCACTTTCTACCGGGATGTAGCCCGGTGTCGTCTCACTCTCTACCGGGATGTAGCCCAGTGTCGTCTCACTTTCTACCGGGATGTAGCCCAGTGTCGTCTCACTTTCTACCGGGATGTAGCCCAGTGTCGTCTCACTCTCTACCGGGATGTAGCCCAGTGTCGTCTCACTTTCTACCGGGATGTAGCCCGGTGTCATGATATGTATAGATATTTCTCCTCTCTCGTGTTCCGAGTGGCACTTTTCCCCACTTTACGGCAGGTCTCGTTTACACTGTCTATTCGCCTTTTTATCGGTCTACATCTCGCCATTCGCCTTTTTATCGGTCTACATCTCGCCATTCGCCTTTTTATCGGTCTACATCTCGCCATTCGCCTTTTTATCGGTCTACATTTCGCCATTCGCCTTTTTATCGGTCTACATCTCGCCATTCGCCTTTTTATCGGTCTACATCTCGCCATTCGCCTTTTTATCGGTCTACATCTCGCCATTCGCCTTTTTATCGGTCTACATCTCGCCATTCGCCTTTTTATCGGTCTACATCTCGTCATTCGCCCTGATGTTCTCCAGTAGAAGGTTGCGTGAACAATGTGGACTGGTTGTATTATCAGAATGTGTTCAACCCATTTCATTATATGTTGCTCGGTGTAATTTAGGCAGGGAATTGTTCTAACTTTCTCCAAAATATTCACATGTGTGATTTTGTCTCTTGTGGTTTTGTTAGTGACTTTTCGTAGGGGCAGCATTTTGCAGGTCGTAACGTTCGTCCCAGAGCTCTATTCAATGTCCATGTATGGCATTTGCAGCACAGGGTACGATTTATCATATGCCATTTTACATGGAAGGAAATGTCTTAGTAGTGGAGACATCTGGAAAGCGTCAGTTTTTGCCGTCTGCACTCTAGTCCGTATCTTTCAATCGAGTTTGCCGTCTTCAGTAAAAACAGTACCTAAATACCGAAATACTTAAACCTGCTTTATGTTTTCCTCATTAACATCAATATCAATTGTGGTCGACAGTCTACCAATATTCATGTCTGAGTTTTTGATGTGTTGATATTCATGTCGGACTTTTTTACAGTTCAACAATTCCGAAACAATTTATCTGACGACTTGTACATCTAGATGTTAATTGTTCATGTTTTTCCCGCGATTCTTCATTTTACTACTCGGTACCATGGGGATGAAGATTAACGTCTGGTCAGGGACAACAAACTGATCGGACATGTTAGTCAGGGTCAGGCATAACAAACTGATCAGACATGTTATTTAGGGTCAGGCATAACATACTGATCAGACATGTCAGTCAGGGTCAGGCATAACATACTGATCAGACATGTTAGTCAGGGTCAGGCATAACAAACTGATCAGACATGTTAGTCAGGGTCAGACATAACAAACTGATCAGACATGTTAGTCAGGGTCAGGCATAACAAACTGATTAGACATGTTAGTCAGGGTCAGGCATAACAAGCTGATCAGACATGTTAGTCAGGGTCAGGCATAACATACTGATCAGACATGTTAGTCAGGGTCTGATATAACAAACTGATCAGACATGTTAGTCCGGGCAGGGTCAGACATAACAAACTGATCAGACATGTTAGTCAGGGTCAGACATAACAAACTGATCAGACATGTTAGTCAGGGTCAGGCCTAACAAACTGGCAAGACCCTCAACTTGGCTTCCTCGTAGCCCTCCCTGGAAACGGGCTGTTTACATGGCAGCCTGGCTAACGGGGTGAGGGAATCGACGTGATTCACGTAGTAGTGAGCCATACTCAGAGGAAGCCAATCATAGCACAACCGCCTGAAGGAGCCCTGTCCACCTTCATCAGCACGCTCGGAATGTGAGGACAGCTACTGTAACCTGCCACTTAACGTCCTTTTCAGGGCGCACAAAAGAGTAAATATAAGGGCATTCGAAACAACAAATAAGAACTACTCGGTACTATAACTGATTAATCAATAATTACATCAGCGTCTACTACTCACCTCCATTTTCAGATATGTAAACCCTGTCATGTTTGTGTTGACCATTTGTGGAACTTTCTGCAGGTTGCTATCGAAACATAAAATGACATTCCCAGAACAAGTACACTCCTTTAAGAGAACAAGCAATTCATTGTTGATTCTAGTACGAATGTATTAAACCCATAAACTGTTTCATACATACATACATAGCCTTGTTAATCAATGTCTGATGCTGAAAACATGCTTAAAACGGCATTAAGACACATGAACTGACCAAGTCTTACGAAGTTAAGCTCATTGTCTACTTGGTACACGAAGTCAAGTTAAGGGATAAATAACTACATCATGTCCATATAATTGACAAATAGTTACATTGTGTCTAGTCAACGAAAAAATTGCTATATTGTGTCAAGCTAGTAGACAAATAGTTACATACTGTCAAGTTAGTGTATAAATAGATACATTGTGTCAAGTTAGTGGACAGCTAAATACATTGTGTCAAGTTAATCGACAGATAGCTACATTGTGTCAAGTGAATGTACATATAGCTACATTGTGTCAATTTAATGTGCAGATACGTAAGTTAAGTCAAGTTAATGTACAGATAACTACATTTTGTCAAGTTAATGTACAGATAGCTACATTGTGTCAAGTTAATGGACATATAGCTACATTGTGTCAAGTTAATGTACAAATAGCTACATTGTGTCAAGTTAATGAACTATTGATTGTATTTCAGTGACATGTCATCGGAAATATTTATTATTGTTTCGATCAGCTACCTTCTTACGGTCTTTCAACTATTAACTAACCTTCAAGCAGCCTGTGGTCAATTGACAAGCCTAATCTGACCTTTGTACTCTAACATGGAATATGCTGTCAGTAGACCGTTCCATGTATGTCTGTAAAGGTACCTATTAATTCATTATATTTATTTAAATCATCAGTTGGTCTATTAAACTGACTTCAATCATCAGTTGGTTCATTAAACTGACTTCAATCATTAGTTTGCCCATTAAACTTACTTCAATCATCCATTAGTCTGTTAAACTTAATCTAATCATCCATTGGTCTCTTAAACTTAATTTAATTATCCATCGGCCCATTTCATTTTCGCCATTCATTCATTCGTTCATTAAATGTACTTTATCCATTCATTGGTTTATTAAATGTACTTCAATGGGCCATTAGTCGATTCATTTTAATTCGTTCAATTATTGGTCAACACATTGCCAGTTGATCATTAACATGGCTTCAGAAGTTGTTCATACTGTCGAGTATTTAATTACCCAGAGTAGCATTTTTTTCACACCAGAGTTTCGCCTGTCGTCCCATTTCCTGTTATCCGAAACTGGTCTTCCATATGGACAACAATTGCTAGACCAGCTGATGACATATATGTTTAGATATAAGAGTCAGGTAAAACGTTTTTGAGCCAGTAAAGTTAAGTTAAGTTAAGTCTGTGCTGTAAAAATGTGGAGGGTTAAAAAGCACCGAAAAAAATTGTGCCAGTATATACACCATTGAAAATGTTAGGCAGCAACACAACATGTCTAGGCGCCATGTCGAACTGGCACCCCAGATTTGATGTGCCCTGAGCGAGACTATGCTAACTGGCGCCCCAGATTTTATGTGTCCTGACCTAGACTATGCTAACTGGCGCCCCAGATTTGATGTGTCCTGACCTAGACTATGCTAACTGGCGCCCCAGATGTGATGTGCACTGAGTTAGACTAGGCTAACTGGAGCCCCAGATTTGATCTGCCCTGAGCTAAACTTAGCTAAGTGAACGAAAACAACAATTACCGGTACCTCACCTTATAAACACAATCAGCGTAACAAACTCGTAACCCCAGAAAACAACACAATATGGCTATCGTCGCGTACCTGGACTTATCCATGTTGTTTTGTAAGTAGCTGTAGAGAAGAAAACACGGTTTACACGGTCAGATAGTCCCAAAGTCAGTCGTTAATCAGTCAAAAGGACTGGAGATGTTTATTTGTCAGCATAAACTGTAACAGTCTTGGGGAACTGAAACGCTAGTCCGGTCAGACATAACATACTGACCAGGATGTCGCGCCACGGTCAGGCACAATATACTGACCAAAACCATTATCTCTCTTCCATCGAGCGGTCCCTGGCAACATGTTTTCGTGTCCAAAGATAATGATGCTAAAAATAGGTGTAATGATTTTAAGACTGTTGTCACGACTAGTCTCTCCGGTATATAGAGCTGTGATCGTAAATGGACGCCTGCATCATAGCTCGTTTTGGCAGTGGTGGATGCTTTAGTATTTGTTTTACATGATATTGTTCTTGATGTAATTGTGAATGGCCAAAATGAGTAGGATTACTCTTTTGTGCGCTCTGAAAAGGAAGTTATGTGGCGGGTTGCAGTAGCTTTCCTCACATCGTGAGCGTGCTGTTGAAGCTGGACTGGGGGGGGGGGGGGGGGGGGGGGGGGGGGGAGGGGGGGGGGTTTCATCTTTTCTGTCTAGCTAAGCTTAGCGTTATTTGCGTTGTCGCTCGCTTCTTCGAAGATAACGTGGAATCTCCCACCTCCCACCACGCTGCCAGAAAATACAGCCTGTTTCCAGGGAGAACTACGAGGTGTCTTGCCCAGTATATTTTTGTTTCCAGGGAGAACTACGAGGTTTCTTGCCCAGTATATTTTGCCTCACCCTGACTAACATATATGATAAGTATAATTTGTCTGATCAGACGTTAATCGTCCATCTCTGTTTTTCAAGATAAGGTTGCTGGTTCTATATTACACTCTTTTTCATCTGTATGATAGAAATTCTTGGTAGGTTACATTCTCTCTTCTTCTTGGTTTTATTTGTATTCTTATTAATTAATTTCCCTGGGCGATTAGCTCTTGAAGATTCTGGTAAACCAATCTAGTTTCCAGTGGCTTTTTTTCTTAACGCGGTCTTGTCATTCGACTAGTCAATAAGTTGCATTTAAATAATGTTATTTATCCTTGGACTAGTCAATAAGTTCTACTTATATAATGTTATTTATCATTCGACTAGTCAATAAATTACACTTACATAATCTTATTTATCATTCGACTAGTCAATAAGTTACACTTAAATAATCTTATTTATCATTCGACTAGTCAATAAATACACCTAAATAATGTAATTTATCATTCGACTAGTCATAAGATACACTTAAATAATGTTATTAATCATTCGACTAGTCAATAAGATACACTTAAATAATGTTATTAATCATTCGACTAGTCAATAAGATACACTTAAATAATGTTATTAATCATTCGACTAGTCAATAAGATACACTTAAATAATGTTATTAATCATTCGACTAGTCAATAAGATACACTTAAATAATGTTATTAATCATTCGACTAGTTATTTATGCTGCACTAAAATCAAGAAAAACGCACAGAGAGACAACACCATCTTTATTGTCTGTATTAGAAACTTGACCTTTGTTGATGTCTGCAGAAATGGAAGATTCATATCGTCTAGCTGGACAAGGAAAATCCGCATGGTAAAAGGGTAGCCTAGTGTAGTGTTATCCAATCTACTGCATGCCTGCGAAACAAGGACAGTGTATAAAGAGACATGCCTGACTGCTACGACTTTCTCACTTTAGCGCTGGCTGCTCACATGTGGGTAGGACAATTCCATTAGCATCGCTGTTCGGATAACTGATTGTTCAGATAACTGGAATGTTCGGATAACTGAATGTTCAGATAACCAGCGTTCAGATAATCGAGGTTCTGCTTTTCTCATGCAAAGAATAGTTTCGTGTTTGTCATTGTTGACTTCAACAGAACCACGCCTCCAACATAACCACGCCTCCAACATAACCACGCCTCCAACATAACTAGACACCCAACATAACCACGCCTCCAATATAACCCCGCCTCCAATATAACCCCACCTCCAACATAACCACGCCATCAACATAACCACGCCCCCAAAATAAACACTCATCCAGCATAACTACGTCCCCAACATAACTACACCTCCAACACAACCACACCTCTAACGTAACCCAGACTCCAACATAACCACGCCTCCAACATAACTAGGCTTATTTTTCTCTCAATAAGCTTACTATTAGTTTGAATCATATCTGCTTGTATGTATACGATACACATATTAATGATCATAGCTATTGTGTTATAAAACTGACTCATTGCCTCATGTTTCTGACGCTATTATCCAGTTTACTCCTCAAATAATCACACTTCCTTCCCTCATAAAACAGTGTATATCAATTTGATTTCCAACTATCCAGTATATCTCTAACGATGGGAAAGAATCCACAGCTAATTTTCATCAGACATCTCCACAGCTAATTTTCATCAGACATCTCAACAGCTAATTTTCATCAAACATCTCAACAAAGCTAATTTTCATCAGACATCTCCACAGCTAATTTTCATCAGACATCTCAACAGCTAATTTTCATCAAACATCTCAACAAAGCTAATTTTCATCAGACATCTCAACAGCTAATTTTCATCAGATATCTCTACAGCTAATTTTCATCAGACATTTCAACACCTAATTTTCATCAGACATCTCCACAGCTAATTTTCATCAGACATCACAGCTAATTTTCATCAGACATCTCCACAGCTAATTTTCATCAGACATCTCAACAGCTAATTTTCATCAGACATCTCAACAGCTAATTTTCATCAGACATCTCAACAGCTAATTTTCATCAGACATCTCCACAGCTAATTTTCATCAGACATCTCCACAGCTAATTTTCATCACACATCTCCACAGCTAATTTTCATCAGACATCTAACAGGGTGTCATTCGTCGTCTTTATTTGTCAAGTAACATTAATTTTACTGATCAAATCCATGATTTACCTGGGGATATTCTCGAAGATGAGCCACTGTATCGAAGTAGCTAGTATAGAGCGATGTAAATTAAATCTCAAATTGATTTTCACGATCATCAATCAACTTCAGAATCGATCGTGTTTAAAATAGATTTAAAAAACCAGGGGTACCAGAGTTAGTCTATGAACTATAGGCTGACCCCAACCCTTATATTTTGTTGTTGATCAAGAAAATCTTGGCTTCATATCATTGTCATAATATTGCGCATGGCGTGTAAAAGGGATCTGTTCTATATCTCGCAATCCTGCAATGTATCCTTTAAACAAATATATGCTCTCTATTGTTGATCATACAATGTGCAAGCACATAACAAGTTACAAACCTAACTGGAACACACAAACACGGACACCCACAAGCACACACACGCACACCCACACACACACACACATATATATACACACAACACTGCGCTTTTTTTTTTTCAACATATTTATTTCACCTCGCTTCAATGGCGTTGATCCTTTTGAATGCACAAGAAATAAACAACACATGTATAGCTTAGTAATCCCATGCATTTAGTGATACCTAATTAATGCCATTTCTTCGTTCAATCTCAAATCAAAGTACTTGTTTTTCTTACAAGGACACCTTTGTTTGTAAGGCCGGCTTATCTCCGTGCAGTTTTCGTGTCATATCTGTCTAGTTAGACAGATAATCCTGGAAGGGTGGGGGTAGAGGGGGGGGGGGGGGGAGGGTTTGAGAGGGGGCATTCAGACGTATTGACAAAAGGGTGCACGTGGCAAAAAAGGTTAAACATCGATCGTTTAACGGGATGGTGCGATGAGATAACATTCTTGGACTTTCTGTCCGTGACAACGATGTCATCTCTTTGTTTCAGCTTCTGTCACCGGTGTAGAGAAGTTTAACACGTTTGCTTGTGCGCCACTTGGACTGGTTCATCCGTTTTCACCACTTGTTCTACAGTGGTGTGTGCTCGGCCTCTTCCCTGGCTGGGAGTCTTGACTTAAGTCTTAACTTCATTATCTGTCATATCCTACCTTCTGGTGAGGTGAAAACATAACCTTTGGCAAGATTACATGGTAAAACATGGTCCCTCCAACTGTGTGATGTCTGGAAAGAACGGTCGGATCAACTGTAAGACCCCACGAAGAGTTCATATCAGAGTTTCCTTTAAAGAAACTCTACCAAAATGAAACTCTACCAAAATGGTAACTATGAAAAAGAAATCAGAAAAAAAGTTGGTATGGCCAAGATAGTATTCATCAACATGCGACACAAACTGCAACCATACATTGAAAAACGACAATTGTCAGGTGTTATGTATACTCGTCACTACTTTCTAGCACAGAAACATGGACACTGAATAGCAGGCTGGAAAAGCGTATTGAAGTCTTCGAAATGTGGGTATAAAGAAGATTGGGTCGCATTTCTCGGAACGAGATAAAACTAATGTGAAGGTATTGAAAAAGACAATTACTGACCGAAATCGTGGGTTAGACAGAACAGTTATTTTGACCATACAACAAGACATACATCCTAGTTAAAAACCATACTTCAGGGTAGGGTGGAAGGCTGCCGTTTAAGAGGCAGACAACGGTATAGGTGGGTGAGTAACCTTTGCAGATGGATTGTAAAGAGCCTGTCAGATTACACCATTACAGCAAGAGATATAGTACACTGGAGTACCATTGCAGCCCACATTCGATGCGGAGATGGCACTTGAAATGAAAATGGTAACCCGAATACCCATTTTAGAAAAACAAAAGAAATACGACAGTATAAATGGAGGAAGGGGGAGGGGGGGGGAGATCTAAAGTCAATCCATTTGTCATAGCATTCTTCAAAAGTCTGAGCTGCAATGACTAGTCCTTCATAATCCTTAAAGAAGATCGACCAGAGCCAATGTACATGCTCTTTGAAGAGTGTTTATCGTGAGACTTGTGATATGAATAATGGCAACACAACACATGCAGATGTCAACCTTGGAGTCAATCTGACTAGACAGCTTGCAACGTTTAAACTATTGAGTCGTTTTGTCCAAAATTATGATATGATAAGTTGACCAAAATTATGATATGGTAAGTTGAACAAAATTATGATATGGTAAGTTGAAAAAAATTATGATATGGTAAGTTGAACAAAATTATGATATGGTAAGTTGACCAAAATTATGATATAGTAAGTTGACCAAAAGTATGAAATATTAGGTTGACCAAAAGTATAAAATGGTAAGTTCCTCAAAAGTATAAAATGGT
Source organism: Ariolimax columbianus (assembly GCA_036924085.1). Taxonomy (NCBI): domain Eukaryota; kingdom Metazoa; phylum Mollusca; class Gastropoda; order Stylommatophora; family Arionidae; genus Ariolimax; species Ariolimax columbianus. The sequence continues at coordinate 16,805,548 of JAVGWX010000020.1, read as the reverse complement.
AAGTTGCTCAAGAGTATACAATAGTACGTTAGTCAAAAGAATGAAATGGTAAGTTGAACAAAAGTATGAAATATAAGGTTGACCAAAAGAATGAAATGGTAAGTTGACCAAAAGTTTAAATTGGTAAGTTGACCAGAAGAATGAAAAGGGTAAGTTGACCAGAAGTGTGAAATGGTAAGTTCACCAGAAGAGTGAACAAAAGTATGAGATGGTAAGTTCAACAAAAGTATGAAATAGTAGGTTGACCAAAAATATAAAATGTTAAAATGTTCAAGGGTATACAATAGTACGTTAGATAAAAGAATGAAATGGTAAGTTGAACAAAAGTATGAAATAGAAGGTTAACGAAAAGTATGAAATGGTAAGTTGACCAAAAGAATGAAATGGTAAGTTCCTCTAAAGGATAAAATGGTAAGTTGCTCAAGGGTATACAATAGTACGTTAGACAAAAGTATGAAATGATAAGTTGACCAACAGTTTAAAATGGAAACAAAATATATAAATATGTCAATTATAAGAAAATCTATCTAGAAAACATGAAACATTCCAACTGAATGATCTAGTTGTCCAGAACTATGACATGAAAAGCTGCAAAAAAATGTGAAATGGTGAGTTGCTCAAAGTTTGAAATGGTAAATTTTCGAAAAGTATGAAATGGAAGCAAAACATGAAGATGTCAATTATAAGAAAATCTGATTAAAAAACAGAACACTTTTAAATTGGATGATCTAGTAGTTCAAAAGTACGAAATGACAACACAACATGAACATATCCAATTTGAAGGAAATCTGCCTAGAGAACAACAAAAAATGTTTAATATATGATCAAGTTCACCAAAAGTATGAAATGGAAAGCTGTCCAAAAGTATAAAATGACAGTACAACATATAAATATGTCACCTTTGGAGAATAATCTGGCTAGAGAACATATACCATTTAAATTGAAGGATCTTCGAGTGGGTTTCAAATGAACACCTTAAAAGTGGGATAGAAATTATGAAAACTGTGTCTTTGTATTGCAATTTGAAAATATGATTTATAAGGATGTCAAGGGTGTCCTTCACGTGCCTTCAATGTACAGATGAACAACATGACATCATAAAAGATGGCAGTCCATCTATAGGCATGTACCAACGAGGAGAGCGTTATGTTATCCCTTTTTTGAGGAATGAAGAAAACAAAGTATATTGAAATTCGTAGGCGAATAAACGTCCAGTACGGTGATGAATGCATTTTACTCCCTCAAGTGTATGAGCGGAGTAGGAAGTTCCAAAACGAAGTGTGTTCTGTGACAAAATGTTCACGAGCGGGCCAGATACAGCGAGCAGTGGCCCCAGAATCTATTGGCCGCCTCGTAATGGAAAATCGACGAGTGACTGAATGAAACAGCTGCACATTTAAACATCAGTCAAGGTTCAGCACACCACAGCATCCATGATGTGCTATAGTACCACAAAGTGTCTGCAAATTAGGTATCACGGCAGCGTACTCAATAATTGAAACAACGACTCGTTGTTGCCTCTCAGGAACTTTTGCTGTTTTGAAGCCGAGCGTGATGGTTTCCTATCAAGAACTGTTACTGGAAATGAAACCTAGGCTCACTACCACGAGCCTGAAACGAAGAGAGTGAGCAAAAATGGGGCCATCTCTCCTCACCGAAATCGAATAACTTTCGCGCACTTCAACCTGCAGGAACGGTAACGTTGACTCGCTTTTGGGATGAACGATGTGTTATTTTACAGCACTACATGCGTAAGAGGAACACTGTCACAAGTGCCACGTAGACATAGCTTCTTAGGAATCATCTTCGATAAGCAATCAAATCCAAACGTCGTGGACTTCTAACCAAAGGTAACCTTCTGCAAACATGAAAATGCCAATCCCATTTTGTCCGTGCAACGGATACAACTATTAAGGACCTCAACTTTCAGTGTCTACCCCATCCGCCATACTCACCAGACCTATCCACAAGTGATTTCCACGTCTATTGACGACTAAAAGCGGCTTTGGTTGGTGGTTGGTTGGTTGGTTGCTAATGCATACAATGCGTTGGTAACCCTTTTGTGCTCCTTGAAAAGGACGGAACTTGTGGCAGAATGTAGTAGCTTTCCTGACATCCCGAGCATGCTGACGAAGTGAACCGGGGTCCTCATAGCACTTGTGTAAGGGTTGGCTTCATCTGCGTGTCACTCACTACTACAGAGACCATATCGAACCTCACCTTATTAGCCATACTGTTGTCCTTGACAACAACCCGTTTCCTGGACGACCAACGAGGAGGTCAGGTGAGGGTCTTGGCCAGTATATTTCTCCTGACCTTCGCTAACATTGTTTGGTCAGTGTGTTTTGCCTGACCAGACGTTAGCCTCATCGTCCCGTCAGGGGAGGGTCTTGGCTAGTATATATCTCCTGACCTTGGCTAACACTGTTTAGTAAGTGTGTTTTGCCTGACCAGACGTTAGCCTCGTCGTCCCGTCAGGTGAAGGTCTTGGTCAGTATATTTCTCCTGAACTTCGCTAAACATTGTTTGATCAGTGTGTTTTGCCTGACCAGACGTTAGCCTCGTCGTTCCCGTTTGATAAGAGGCATTGGGAGGAAAGACGTTCAGGTCCGATGATGAGGTCTAACAAGTGATGTACGTGCGACATAGATACTTTTTTTAAACAGGAATCAAAGCATTTTAAAGGCTCTGGGTTGTTTGTATCTAATGCAATCTTGACTACATCGAAAAAAATGATACATTTATGTTTCACTTTTTCAGAATATAGTTTTTTTTAAATATATATATTTACTATTTTCATTTGAATCCCCTTCGTAGTTGTCCAAAACTATTAAACACGATTTGAAGTTTGAAGGTTTTGTTAAACGATGCTGTCTAACCTGACTACTTTAAGACGGTATCCAATGATCTATATGATTCTGCTGTGTACGAGGAGACAAATTCAAGTTAATAAAGAAGATGCAGCTAATGATGTTGTCAGATTCGTTTCAGGATTCGCAATAGACGATAAGAGATGTGCAACAAATTTATAGAATGCAATAAACGTCACGGTAAAGCCAACATATCTTTGTCAAAAACAAATGTATTCCTTTTGTACTGCGGCCGTTCAACTATCACTATTTTCTTCACAATGTGTTTTATCCAATGAACTTGAATTTGTATGAGACGTTCGTATTAGTTTCAGTTTGAGATCATTGCTGTAGATTCTCCAGGAGATATCAATGCGTAGGACACGAATAGCTTAATGATGAAAAAAAAATGTATACACTGGTCTGTCCGCAGTCTCCTACAACATTTATTTCGTCAATTCTCGTAATCAAATCTGTCAGACTGTTCTCCAGGCAGGTACAGACCAAGTCTCTGCTGTTACTGACGTCAAGAAAGATCAATTTGCTCAGATTGGCAAGCCCTAATGGTAGACGGGTTAAATATGTAGATTGGAGACTTAATTCTTCCAGATTTGGCAGATTTTGGAACACAACTAAAGATACATGACTAATTGGGTTATTGTTTAGTTTTAAAAACAATAATTTAGAATTTTCTGAGAAGCTATTGTCACTCAATTCGGTTATTAAATTGTTACTAAGGTCAATATAGATTGTCTGCGAGTGAAAGTATGAATCTTGTATCAGCTTTATAGCGTTATTTGTAAGACGAATATATGTAACGTGAAATAAGGATTTCAGAGCTGTTGGTACAACAGAAAGATCGTTATAACTTATGTCAAGTTCAGTCACTTTGAGCGGAACAGCTCCTGACGTTGGATCTGATATTTTGTTGTATGTCAGATCTAGTTTTGATATTTTTGTCAAATTTGACAGATCCGGAATGGACGTCAGTTCATTGTTGTTAATATTGAAAGATTTCAAGTTGTTCGAGAAAGGTCGAAGGCATTCGCTGAGCTGTTTGGAATCACTTATTTTGTTATTAGCAAGAAATAAAGTTGACAGTTTGCTTCCCTGGGGAATGTACGAAACATCATGGATTTGATTTTGTTGTGCTTTTAATGTGAGTAGATTTGTCAGTTTTGAAAATGTTTTAGGAAAAACAATTAAACGGTTATTGTTAATAGACAAACTGGTCAAACTGTTAGCCATAGCGTCTAGGGCAGAGTCTGGGAGAAACGATATCCTGTTCCCAGTTATAGTCAGATCAACTAGACTTGAGTAATTCTGCATCCAACCTGGCCATGTTGTCATGCCAACTTTATCTAGGACTAATGTTTGCATAGTTTGACCTAAATTGACCATTGCTGCTTCGTTCCAGTCAGAAACATTGACGCCAGAAATGTATAAATTATTTAAGGCGTGTAAATGGCCAAATGCGTTGGGAATAACACTTAAATGTGTTTTGTAGAGATACAGAGACTGTAGCGTGTCAGAAGATTCGTCGAGGGCTGTGTCATCTATAGTAGCCAGAGGATTATTTGTAACGTCAATATGTACCAGCTTTGACGGCAAGCTTCCAGCTGGAATTCTTTTGATTTTGTTATCCTGTGAGTATAAAAAGACAACATAAATGGTACATTATTTTTATTATCTTAATATTAGCTTAAAAAAATGAGAAAAAAAAAATGGCTAGACTATGAGCTTATAGCAGACATGTTTATGTTGTTGATGTTACTAATGTCACTCATACATGAATGAGAAAATCTTGATGACTTTGTTTCGTCGCACCTTACGGTGTCACCCGTCCCACCCCACGCGCACTTGAGCATGTGTACTAAGGCCCTCCAGTCTGTAGTGCAATGCGAAGTTCCTCAGAAAACTACACACATTGGAGATTACAGTGACAAATCCCACTTTTTTAACCAGACAGGCATGAAATAGTGCGGTTCTGGGTATAGAACTTCTTGAAAATGCAATTGGATCATGAAAAACATTGTTTACATGACCATTACTAGTATAGCTTGATCAGTATGTTTCACCTGTTCCTGGCAAACATACTCTGATCAGTATGTTGCACCTGACCCTGACTAACATAGTCTGATCAGTATGTTTCCCCTGTTTTTGACAAACATACTCTGATCAGTATGTTTCACCTGTTTTTGACAAACATGCTCTGATCAGTATGTTTCACCTGTTTTTGACAAACATACTCTGATCAGTATAGTTCACCTGTTCCTGACAAACATAATATGATCAGTATGTTTCAAATTACCGTGACTAACATAACCTAATAAGTATGTTTAACTTGACCTTTGTTTTACTTGACTAACAAGTTCTGATCAGTATATTTTATCTGATCGGGCATTAGTCTGTGTTTCACATAGCGGACAGATAGTAGGATCTTGTGTCATTATGCATGCTCTGGCAAACTTTGTTTTTACGGTAATGGAAACGTAACATCGAAAACACTCACAGTGAGGTTATAAGATATGGAAGGGATGATCGGCATGTGCACATACTTGAATTACACATAGACCGCCTGGAGTTGACATAGTCCAGAAGCAAGCAATCGTCTCTCAAAGCAATAAACTGGGACAGCAGACGATTGATTCCTGCACGTTTCACGTGACCACTTGTTTCAATGGAGTAAGACCAGAATACCTGCATCATGAGTTACCTCCAGCCGTCGCCACTGGTTGTCTTACCACTAGTCGAATGTAGCTTGGGACGAGAGAGTCAGGTTGATGACCAGAGCTGATTCGTTCTCAGAACAATCCTAATACAGCACAAATTACTTGACCAAGACAGAAAGAAACTGTCGTGTTCGTTGGGCAACTAATCAACTAACTGGCTGACAGTACTTGAACTATGTGCCCATTGCAAAGTTGGCGATAACATCAGACTTGTGCTGCAATATGTGATCTCATGTGACTGTAAAGTCCATTCCTGGAACAACAGATTATCGTAACCGGGGTACACGTTTGAGGATGGGATGATGTGTTGCCGTACCTTTTATTCTTCCGGGCTGCTCGCTTTCTCTGAGTTTTGGCAATGATGTTCGCTCTGCAATTAGAGCCCCTTGTGAGAGTTCATAATGTCAGCTGACGTGGTTTTGTGCAAGCATCTCCCAGAATGTGACACCCACGTTGAAGTGTTCCAGGTTCCTTTATATCAGGAGTCCCTGTAGTCTTCTGTGTCACTGATGAACTTCACCCTATCGGAGTTGCACATGGAGGCGCTCACCAAAAATGTGAACAATATTTTGTTTTTGGCAGAAGCGAAATGGAGCTCAAAATGTTTGACTTGATCTGAATTTCAGACTTACGTTCCTCGTCGCGCCACTTGATCTTGAGCAACCTACGCTCATGCTGGCTGATAAAATGGTTTAATAACTATTGTTTGTTAGATATATGGAGCAAACAAAGAGAGAGAGAGAGAGAGAGAGTGAGAGAGAGTTAGAGAGAGAGGGAGAAAGAGAGGGGGGAGAGATGACGAAGGAATGTTACAACACTATGTAGATGTAGCAAGCGACAAGAACCATCAGCATCAATACTCTACATAATATGCATAAAGAGACATCACACTGCGCAAACATACTTATAGCGTACTAATGTCAGTTCTATATTTATATATTTATATATTTATATATTTTACGGACAGCTAGCGATTGGGGTTAGAAGGATCGGCCTTTCCACACTGCGATTCAAGGACGCATGCAAGAGCGACAGGAAGTCATGCGACATCCCACCCAAGGGCTGGGAAGAAATTACTTAGGATCGACCTATCTGGAGACAGTTGGAGGGGGCATAGTGGCTGCTGACGCTAGTAGAGGTTCTTTGATCTCTTCAGTCTTTCTCTGTTCTCTGCAGCCAGAAGACCTTAAGATTGTTCTTTACGAGGCAGTCAACGGCTTCAATCAACTCTGTGGCTACTTCTCAGTGTGTCTGACACGGTCGTGAACAGTGTCTTACAGAAATCACGCCGTTTTGGAACATTATACTCAACTTATACACTTGTTGGAGTGAAAGGCTTGTATCACTGTACTTAGACTTCAGTCGACGTTGAATTGCTGTAGGTTACACCACTTCGCTGTTGTGGTTTTTTTATTTTTAACAGAACATTGTTCCTATTTGGTGCATGTCAACAATGGGGCGGTCAGTTTGTAGCTGCAATTATAACGTCATGTAGAAAGGAAGACTGCCGACTGGTCAGGCAAAATATAGTGATAAGACAGGTTAGTCAGGTTCAGGCAAAACATTTTGGACAAGACCCTCACCTTGGCTTTCTTGTAACCCTTCCCGGAAATTGGCTATATTCATGGAAGCCCGGCTAACAAAGTGAGGGATCGACGTGCTCCCTGCAGTAGTGAGTGACACGCAGATGAAGCCAAGCATAGCAAAAGCGCCTAGAGGACCCCGGTTTACCTTCATCAGTATGCTCGGGATGTAAGGAAAGCTTCTGCAACCTGCCACAAAACGCCCTTTTCATGGCGCACAAAAGAGTAACCTACTCATAGTGGGCATTCGCAGACAACATGACGTCATGATGTTCGTTTGCACAGTGGTCGTATCTGCAGGACACTCTTGACATCTTTAGCGTCAATATTAACACGCTACAATACAAAAGCCTGGTTATTATCATTTCCATCTCGTTTTTAAGATTTTCATCTGAAGCCTCCTCGTGTGTGTGTATATTAATGCGTGTATATAATATGTATGTTATATATAAGCGATGGAATCAAGATGCTGAGCAGGGCATGAACTGCAGTGGTCAGCGACCCATAGCTGACTGCTAGCGTCAGGGCCAGCAAACTAGAGCTGCCTAGACCCTTCTACACCTCCAAGCGGTGATCCTGGATAACAGACTGCAGCAGGCAGACTGACTAAGGAGAAGACATCGAAGAGGGAATGCTAACCCGGTACTCAAAAAATGATTGCTGAAGTCGGATGTGTTGGATCGAAAGGTGCAAATATCGCAGTCAAGCTGTAAACTACGACACAACGCATTCCGTTCTCTGGACTACATTCTGCTACTAAAGCCCTTTAAGGGTCCTGTTGCGGGAGATTGAGAACGAACGAAGCCAAGCCAAGGCAAGCCATATATAAGCGATAATGAGTATCTACCAAATAATTGTGTTGTACTGATGAACACCGGTACGTTGTAGCTGTTTCATCAATTTTGTCATTGATTTTTTTAAAAATCTTGAATAGGTTATAGTCTAAGATGTGTTCAGGCTGTTTCTAAAGAACTGTTTATGTTTAAAGTTATGTACCACTTTTGATGTTTCAATTTGTTTAGCTTCTGCAATTTTTGTTTGTCCATGTCAATATTTAACAGAAATTTCGAATGCATACATTCTTGTCATAATCCTTTGTTAAATTTAAATGCATAATTTATACCAGTAATGAATTGTTCGTATTTCTATTTATCACATATAATGAGGCCAAGACCATAATTAAAGCCAACTTCGGGGTAAAATGGGCTGTTCAACACCCCGACTTCCGAAAAGAAGACAGCTACTTTAACTTAACTAGAGAAGCGCAAGTCATCATTTTCAGACTGAGAACTGGGTATTACAGACTCAAGGGTCATCTTTACAACAAAATGAGGATTGGGACAGATGACAGGTGCCCATGTGGGGAGCATATCATGACCGTGGAACACATCCTGCAAAGCTGTACTCTCACGCAGGAAAAGAGAAACAATACTGGTCTCGTGAGACAGATATGAGACAAACTTTGTTTGGAGATGAAACATCCTTACAAACAACGGTGACCTTCGTAAGAGAAACCGGAACCTTGATCTAAGGATGAACGAAGAAGAAGAAGAAGAATGCCCATTGCATTCATGTGATACCATTAGGTCATGTTATCCAATAGCGCTCTAAGTATTTCACCAGGCTTTAATATTTCCATAATTTATTCATATCTACTTTATTGCAAGTTCTCTCCTGCGCTGATCAAAATGTTTTGCTTATATATGTCATTCTATATTGTTTTTGTTCGTGTAACCGTCTTAAGAGGAATGCGGCATCACTACATATACATTATGTTTTGCTCAGCTGAGGTTTACCAATTGAGCGTAGTCTTTATTCACATATTTTCACATACAATTCTCTAGAACGACTTTGCAGCGATTTTTCTCTGTATGTTTAGGCATTTTTCACTGCTGTTTTGTGTACAGCTCCCGATTATTCTAGCCTGTTAACAATAGCCTGGTATTCTTACTACTTCACATGCTTTTATGAAGATTATCTCACCCATCATGTTTTCCGAGACGCTTGGGTTGCTTCAGTTGTGTCGTTCACACTAGGTGATTTATTTCTAGGGGTGCTCTTTTCAGTTTGTTTCTTTGCAATTAAATATGGTTTCAGGTTGTCGTTTCTTTTTTGGATACAGAATTATTGTTCCTGTATGCCTGCTAAGTTGAACAGTTTTAAGAAGCTGTCTTTCAATCACTTTTGTCTAACATTTGAAAAATGTACAGATGGATCAGCCACTTCCTTGAAAACAGAAAAGCCAGAGTTCAAGTACAAGGGCAGATGAGCGAAAAGGTGACACTGGAGCAAGGAGTACCCCAAGGGGGAGTACTGTCACCAGCACTTTCTCTGGTGTATATAAACATCATGGAGAATATACCAAGAAGAGTCCATAGCTCCATGTTTGCAGACGATCTGGCTATGTGGACCTCAGAAGAAAATCTCACCGTAGCAAACAATCGGATGCAGCAGGCCCTAACATCACTGGAGGAGTAGGCGAAATTATGGCTGTTCAAAATAAATGAAGAAAAAAACAACACGTATAATATTCTCCCTTTCAAATAAACCACAGAACACCAAAATAAGTCTTAACGGCAAATACCTGCGGTCAAACGACAAACCAAACTACTTGGGCGTCACATTTTATCCTCGCATGCCATGGAAAAGTCAGATCGAGAGAAACTGAATGAGAGCCAGACAACGAATGGCAATCATGAGGAAACTTGCTGGCACAAGCTGGGGAGCAGACGAAAGTATACTGATGAAGCTGTACACTGGAAGAGTGAGACCAGTTCTCGAGTATGGCATTGCGGCATGGGCAACAACAGCAAAGGCGAACTTTGATAAAATTAGCAAACTTCAAAACCAAGCCATGAGAGTTATAACAGGAGGCATGAAGTCAACGTCACTTCTAGAACTTGAAAAGATTACAAATCTGCAATCCATGACCGACAGAAGAGACTGTAGAGCTCAGCAGCAAGCAGAGAAACTAAGAAGACTGACAGACCATCCAATGCATCAGAGACTAAATAGATTTGGAAAAGGGAAACTAAGGCAGAGAAACATTGCAGAAATAGCCAAAGCAAAGATGAGCGAAGACCCTATGAACACCAAAACAACACCAAAGCCCATTCCTACTGTACGCAAACCCACATGGAAGCAGTATATCACTCCAGACGTGGTAGAAAATATACCAGGTATTGGAAACAAGAACAGCCAGACTGAAAAAGAAAGAAGAGACATAACCCTGAGGTACATAACGGAAAACTACCCAAGCATGGACTGGACCCATGCATACACCGACGGTTCTGTAACAAATACAACACAGAATGAAGGTGCAGGGATATTCCTCAGCCTAACAATTGGTTGAAAAATAACACTGTCAGTGGCAACTGGAAAATTCTCAAGCAATTTCAGAGCGGAGGCAGAGGCACTGAAGGCTGCATTAGAAGCAATGCTGACAGGCGAAAGCAAAGAAAGCCAGATAGTCCTGTTTACAGATGCCCTGGCCGTGGTTACAGCACAAAAATGCCAGAAAAATACTGAACTTAATGATTTAAGAGCAGTACTCTGTCAACTATGCCAGCAGTCCGCATCAAAAAGAGTAGTAGTACAGCGGGTTCCATCCCATTGTAACATTTAAGGCAACGAGGAGGCAGACATACTGGCAAAAGAAGGTGCAAGATTACCACAATCAGATTCTAGTGTGACCTACGAAGAGTCCAAAAGGTTTATTAGGGCCAGATACATAGCCAAATTGGAAACAGAACACACTGGCTACACAAAAAATGATGCTTATTACCAGTTGAACAGAAGAGAGCAGGTCGTGGTCTTCAGACTCCGCACATGCCACAACAGACTGAGGTACCATCTATTCAATAAACTGAAGATAGGTGGCACTGACAAATGCACCTGTGGTACAGGGAAAATGACCGCTGAACATCTGCTGCAAAATTGCCCGACATACGAGGACCAGAGAAAGCACACGTGGCCATCACCAGTGCCAATACTAGACAAGCTCTATGGCAGAGTCGACAACCTCAGGATGACTGCTGCTTTCTTCGAACAAATTCAAGCTGACGTCTGACAGCGTACGAAGAAGAAGAAGAAGAAGAAGAAGAAGAAGAAGAAGAAGAAGAAGAAGAAGAAGAAGAAGAAGAAGTCTAACGTTTGTTAAATATTGGGGATATATTATATCGGTAATGATTGAAGTAAGAATTAAGCTTTCACGTCGTAACCTCACCTTTTCAACACTTTCATAACACTAACCTATGACGACATTTACATATGGATGTTATTTCTTAATTTGTTCCTTGGTTCTTCTTTTTACTGTTCGTTAACAAAACTGAGTAATCAATAATCAGACAGTGTACATTACTTACCTGTAATTGCAGATATATAAACCCTGTCAAATTTGTTTTGACCATTTCTGGAAATGTCTGCAGGCTACTATCGTCACAAAATATGACATTCCCAGAACAAGAACATTCCTATAAGAAAACGCATAATTCACAGTTGATTAAAATATGATTGTCTTAAACGTTCAAACTATTTCATGTATATATAGATTTAAACATTTCGTAAAATAAATGGACAATGGCGGAAGCATGTATCGAGTTAAAAGCGTTTTTTAGTTCATAATTAACAATTTGGTGATTGAACATGTGGGGGGAAACTACCATGGGTAAAAATAAACTCGACATAGTATTTGCTACAAAGGTAATTATGATTGAAAACGCTAATGTTTAGTTCAAGTCACCATTATCTAGATCCGTTGGGATTTTAGAACAAGGAACTAAGAAAACATAATTACAAGAAAATAATACTGTTCTAAGGCGCAAGTTAAACAGATTGTTGTTGTTCACGAGTGATGAGGATCTTCACTTTTTACCTAGCCAGTCTTTCCAGTCGAGTATTCTGTAAATCCGGGTTGTGGATGAGTGCGGAGATAGCTGACGAGTCCGATTTGGAATCTGCATACTCGCATTAAAAGTTCGCTTCGCGAGACGGTGATCATGATTGTCAGAAAATCCATGTATCTCATTTATTGCTCAGCCAGGAGTTCCGCAACTGGCGCAGCTTTTTGACTGTAGTTTAGCGTGTCAGAGGACTTACGCTCTCAGCTCGCCCGTCGTCACAGGACTCGACTGTGTTTGTACTGGATAAATGAAAAGAGAATGACTTACGTGATGAATTTTATTTAAGCGAAGAAGGGTTGCGCAGTTCGCCGACCTTACTCTCTCCCCCGATTCCAACTTTAACCAGTGGCAAGACAAGTCAGGACGACTGGATATGAACTCGGGTGCAGTGGATGACCACGGCTGCTCACGTGCCTCGCCGTGTTCTGTGTGGTCCACACCGCTCAGCACATTTGCTGTCGTGGTAGCTTGATGACGAGTTTTCCTGCTTAACTGTTTTTTTTCGGTTCTCAACGGCCACCGGGTCGACCCAGCATTAAATGGGTACCGGTTTAGTCCGGGAAGTAAAAGCGGCGAGGGAGAGAATATGGCTACCGCCCTCAGATAGCCGAGCCTTTGAAATGTGAGATCGCTAACATCTCCCACCCCTACGGCATTAATGCTATAGGTTACTTTAATATGACGCCGGCAGTCTAAAATTGAAAATCGGCGAAAATAGAAGAAATATTGTGGGAAAATCTGACATTTTGTGTGCCTTAAAAATGTGGATGGAAAAACAAGATGGAATCAATTGTGCGAGTAAATATATTATATTTATGATGACGAAATATTAGGCGACAGGCAGCATTTATAGGCGCCATGGTGACCTGTCGCCCAAGATTTGTTGTATATTGAGTTGGATTATACAAGTTAAACAAACCATTAATAACAGCTCACCTTGTAAATACAATCAGCGGAAGAAATTGGTAGCCACAGACAAGTAAATAATAGAGTAATTGCTGGATACCTAGACCTGTCCATTTTCTATTGTAGGTAGCTGTTGAGAAAGAAACCAGTTTTACAGTCAGAAAGTGACAAAGTTAATTGTTAAATAGTTAAAATTACTGGAGATATTTCGTTGTTACAACGAACTATAATATTTGTAGTGAACTATCAAATAACTTCACCAATTTTGTTTTTCAAATTGAGCTCATGACATGTTCACCTATTAGTTGTTTTGCCTTGAGGTCTGCTTTCCACTGCACCACTCTGTGCTTTTTGTCCTCAGAGTGATAATACCGGATTGTAGAATGTCATTTGTACTCCAGGCTGAATCAATTCTTTGGCTTCCTTTATTGTCTCTGATGTGGTTACTTAATCCCTTTGACATTCATGACATCTCTCCTGACATTGTATTCTTCATGCACCGATAGTTCAAAAACTGAGGTAATTTCAATAATTGATGTTTGTTTATTCTTCTCCAAGGCAGAATGCTCATCATCACTTTAGTAAATCATACCCAGCTAATTTCGCGTACCATATTGATTGTGATGTAATAAAATAATAATATAATATGAAATAATATAAAATAAAAAAATCCTTACCCGTTTGTGTAGTTATTATTAAGCGAATAACTCACAATATCTTCTAGTGCTGAAGAAGGAAGAATAAATACTGATATCAATAACTGAACAGAAGATAACAACACAAATAAATATTTATAATAATAATATGATAAGCATGACTGACAAGAATTGGGCACAAACAGAGTCGTCGTTGCTGTGCTAAAACTCAAACATTCCACTCTTCATCCACCAATGAGATGAAGAGATACCATGAGTGAAGTCCCTTGATCCTCATGGTACTATATATAAAATGACTGAAATAATTTATATAATATTTGATTACCTAGCGAGAGACACTTGGTATTCCTGATTTAAAACACGCTTTGCAGATTACAGATGTGAGGTTCCAGCTGGCCAGTACAACCATCTCATCTAAACAACTGCTTGCTCCAGGAGTATAAACATGTTTTCTACCACTGACTTTGATGATTGCTACAATGTTAGACTGATTAACATTTTCTCTTTGTCCTGCCCCGAGTTCAGCTAATTTGTGGGTGATTGCATTAAGTTTCAACACTACTGTTCTTATAACGTGTCCAAAGATAAGGATGCTAAAAATTGATGTAATAATCTCAAGGCTTTTGTCACGACTAGTCTCTACACTTTAATTGTGATCTTAGCAGGAAACCTGCAGCAAATCTTGTTTTGTCGATGGCAGTGGTAGCTGCTGTAGTAGTTGTTTTGCATGATGATGTTGTCCTTGTTGCGAATGCCCACATTTTGTAGGTTTACACTTTGTGCGCCCTGAAAAGGTTGTTAAGGGGTATGTTGCAGTAGCTTTCCTCACATCCCGAGCGTGCCGGTGAAGGTGGACCGGGGTCCTCTATGTAGTTGGGCTAATGCTTGGCTTCATCTGTGTGTCGCTAATTACAACGGGAATCAGGCTGAACCACAACCTGGTTAGTCAGTCAGGCTGCCGAGAAAAATAGCCCGTTTCCAGGAAGGAATACGAGGAAGTCGAGCTGGAGTCTTTATTACTTGCATTATTTCCATTATTATTATTACTTGTATTATTATTATTATTATTATTATTACTTGTATTATTTGAATTATTATTATTAATCAGTTCCCTGAGCGATTAGCTCTTGTTGATCCTGATGAATAAAGCTAGGGTCACGTAACATTCCGTCATGTCCCTGCCAGAAATAAGAAATTATCTGGCTTATTACCGACCACTGATGGGGACGTGATGGATTCGACGGAGTGCAATGTTGAGTGCCGAGCTAAAACCATTCTGATGAGCCCCTGACAAGGTTACCATCTCCACCAACATACGGAGCCTCGAGAGGATTCTTGTATATGTCATTTCCTCCGTGTTTCAGTCTTGCAGTTGGGCACGGGACACATCTGTGCAATGCTCAGTTGAATATACTCCGCGCGGTGCAATGCTGGGCGCGAACATGAGCCCTGGCGGACGACTAGTTCAACCAACTCATTGAGCCTCGAGAGACTTTCATGTCCTCCAGTTCCATCGTGTTTCAGTTTTGTAAACGGGCATGAGATGTACCTCTCGTTCTAATTGCATCTTTTTCTTCTATCAAACGTATAAATATTCTCAAGGAATGGATTATAAGCAAAACTAATCTGTTCAGAAAGCTGAAATCATGTTCTTCACCATTTGACTAGTTAATAAGGTACACTAAACCCTGTTTTTTTTCTCTGAACTAGTCGATTAGCTACACTCAAATTCGGTTCTTTACCACTGAACTATTCAATTATCTACACTCAAATCTGGTTCTTTAACATTAAACTAGTCAATTAGCTACACTAAAATCTGGTTGTTTATCACTGAACTAGTGAATTAGCTACACTTAAATCTGGTTTTTTAACACTGAACTAGTGAATTAGCTACACTCAAATCTGGTTCTTTAACACTGAACTAATCAATTGGCTACACTTAAATCTGGTTCTTTATCACTGAACTAGTCAAGTAACTACACTAAAATATGGTTCTTTATCATTGAACTAATCAATTAGCTACACTCATATCTGGTTCTTTATCACTGAACTAGTTAATTAGCTACACTCATATCTGGTTCTTTATCACTGAACTAGTCAATTAGCTACACTCAAATCTGGTTTTTTAACACTGAACTAGTGAATTAGCTACACTCAAATCTGGTTCTTTAACACTGAACTAATCAATTGGCTACACTTAAATCTGGTTCTTTATCACTGAACTAGTCAAGTAACTACACTAAAACATGGTTCTTTATCAATGAACTAGTCAATTAACTACACTAAAACATGGTTCTTTATCACTGAACTAGTCAATTAACTACACTAAAATGTGGTTCTTTATCATTGAACTAATCAATTAGCTACACTCATATCTGGTTCTTTATCACTGAACTAGTTAATTAGCTACACTCATATCTGGTTCTTTATCACTGAACTAGTCAATTAGCTACACTCAAATCTGGTTTTTTAACACTGAACTAGTGAATTAGCTACACTCAAATCTGGTTCTTTAACACTGAACTAATCAATTGGCTACACTTAAATCTGGTTCTTTATCACTGAACTAGTCAAGTAACTACACTAAAATATGGTTCTTTATCATTGAACTAATCAATTAGCTACACTCATATCTGGTTCTTTATCACTGAACTAGTTAATTAGCTACACTCATATCTGGTTCTTTATCACTGAACTAGTCAATTAGCTACACTCAAATCTGGTTTTTTAACAATGAACTAGTGAATTAGCTACACTCAAATCTGGTTCTTTAACACTGAACTAATCTTCTTCTTCTTCTTCTGCGTACACAGTCAGACAGTAACCATTATTTTTTCGAAAAAAGCAGCGGTCATCCTGAGACTCTCGCCACTACCATACAGCTTGTCTTGCAGTTCCACTGGCAATGGCCACATCTGCTCTCTCTGATCCTCGTATGTCGGGCAGTTCTGCAGCAGATGTTCAGTGGTCATTTTACCAGTACCGCACGGGCATTCGTCGGTACACCCTATCTTCAGTTTGTTGAATAGGTGGTACCTCAGTCTGTTGTGGCCAGTGCGAAGTCTGAAGACAACGACCTGCTCTCTTCGGTTCAACTGGTAATAGGCATCGTTTTTGGTGTAACCAGTATGTTCGGTTTCCCATTTGGACATGTATCTTGCTTTGATAAGCCGTTTTGACTCTTCGTACGTCATACTGGTATCTGTTTGTGGTAGCCTTGCACCTTCTTTTGCCAGTCTGTCTGCCTCCTCGTTGCCTTGGATGTTGCAGTGTGACGGAACCCACTGTACCACCACCCTTTTTGGTGCGGACTGCTGGCACAGTTTGCAGAGTGCTGCTCTTAAGTCATTAAGCTCAGTGTTCTTCTGGCTTTTTAGCGCTGTGACTACTTCGAGAGCATCTGTCAGCAAGACTATATGGCTCTCATTTTCACTGTGTGTTACCATTTCTTCCACTGCCGCCCTCAGTGCCTCTGCCTCTGCTCTGAAATTGCTTGTGTACTTACCAGTAGCGAATGACAGTGTTATTTTTCTGCCATTTGGTAGGTTCAGGAATGCTCCTGCCCCTCCGTTCTGTGTAGTGTTTGTTACAGAACCGTCGGTGTATGCATGGGTCCAGTCCATGCTTGGGTAGCTTTTCGTTATGAAGCTTAGGGTAGTGTCTCTCCTTTCTTTCTCACTCTGGCAGTTTTTGTTTGCAATACCTGGTATATTTTCTACCACCTCTGGAAATATATCCTGCCTCCAAGTAGGTTTTCGTACAGTAGTGATGGGTTTTGGTGTTGTTAGTGCGTTTATGGGATCTTCGTGCATCTTTGCTTTGGCTATTTCTGCAAAGTTTCTCCGCTTCAGTTTCCCATTTCCCAGATTGTTTAGTCTCTGGTACATTGGATGGTCCGTCAGTCTTCGGAGTTTCTCTGACTGCAGCTGGGCTCTGCAGTCTCTTCTATCGGTCATGGATTGCAGTCTTGTAATCTTTTCAAGTTCTACAATTGGCGTTGACGTCATGCCACCTGTTATAATTCTCATGGCTTGGTTTTGAAGTTTGTTAACTTTATCGAAGTTCGCCTTCGCTGCTGTTGTCCATGCCGCAATGCCATACTCGAGAACTGGTCTCACTCTTCCCACTGAACTAATCAATTGGCTACACTTAAATCTGGTTCTTTATCACTGAACTAGTCAAGTAACTACACTAAAATATGCTTCTTTATCAATGAACTAGTCAATTAACTACACTAAAACATGGTTCTTTATCACTGAACTAGTCAATTACCTACACTAAAATGTTGTTCTTTATCATTGAACTAATCAATTAGCTACACTCATATCTGGTTCTTTATCACTGAACTAGTTAATTAGCTACACTCATATCTGGTTCTTTATCACTGAACTAGTCAATTAGCTACACTCAAATGTGGTTTTTTAACACTGAACTAGTGAATTAGCTACACTCAAATCTGGTTCTTTAACACTGAACTAATCAATTGGCTACACTTAAAGCTGGTTCTTTATCACTGAACTAGTCAAGTAACTACACTAAAACATGGTTCTTTATCACTGAACTAGTCAATTAACTACACTAAAACATGGTTCTTTATCAATGAACTAGTCAATTAACTACACTAAAACATGGTTCTTTATCACTGAACTAGTCAATTAACTACACTAAAATTTGGTTCTTTATCACTGAACTAATCAATTAGCTACACTTATATCTGGTTCTTTATCACTGAACTAGTTAATTAGCTACACTCATATCTGCTCTTTTATCACTGAACTTATCAATTAGCTACACTCATATCTGGTTCTTTATCACTGAACTAGTCAATTAGCTACACTCATATCTGGTTCTTTATCACTGAACTAGTCAATTAGCTACACTAAAATCAAGAAGAACGAACATAGAGCCAAAATATGTCTTTTTTCTTGTATTAGAAACCTAACTATTGCTGATAGCTGCAGAAATGAAATATTCACAATGGAAATGACAATGTAAAAGTGTTAACCACTCTGATGCATGCCTGGGAAACATGAACACTGTATATCAGACATGGCGGACAGCTACGTCGTTTTCAGTTTAGCTTTTCGGATAGACGGTAGTTTGGATAAACATCGTTCAGATAATCGAGGTTCTGGTTTACTCATATTTAGAACAGTTTCACTTTTGCCATTGTTGGCTCTAAGGTAACTATACTTCCAACATAACCACGCCTCCAAAATAACCACGCCTCTAACATAACCACGCCTCCAACATAACCACGCCTCAAACATAGCCACGCCTTCAACTTAAACGTTCATTTTTCTCTCAAAACACGAACCAGTGGAATATACTTGTATCTAATATTCCTTATGCATGCAGAAAATACATCAATAATCATAACAATTGTGTTCTAAAACTGACTCAGTGCCTGAAACTTCTGTGGCTGTTATTCAGTTTAATCCTCAAATAATCACACCTACTCACCACATAAAACAGTGTCTAAAACAGTTTTATTTCCAACTATCCAGTTTATATCTAAAGATTAAAACCAACCTGCAGCTAATTTTTAGCAACAATCTATTCGAGTCTATGTCATTGACATACTATTTTTTTGTCAAATAATATGTAATTTTCGAAATTCTCGAAAATGAGCCGCGGTGGAGTAGTAGCTAGTGCAGGTTCTGCACAGCAGAGCGATCTAGATTAAATAACCAATTGATTTGGAATATGTTCTCTGTCCTAAACGACTCATTAATCAACCCTGCCTCAAATATTGGGTACCAGAGCAAGCTTAGAAAGTAAAGACTGATCCCAAAACCCCTAGTTTGCTGTTGGTCAAGAAATATGAGCTTGGCGCCACGATCCCAATATGCCACTGGGCGTGTGAAAGGGACATGGTCTTTCCCTACAATTCACAAGTTTATCCTTTAAACAAAACAACTCTCTGTTGTTGGTCATACAACATGTAAGTACATGGGACAACTTACACACCAACTTGGAACACATATCAAATAATAGCAATGTAAAAATATATTTATTTTACCTCGTCTAAATTGCTTATATGACGTTGATCCATTTTCAATGGACCGAAAAAAAAATATAAGGTTAAGGTCTGGACAATCTCATTCATAAAGTGATACCTTATTTTGAAGACGTATAGTGATTTGTCTCCAAACTGTTCGGCAACAGTTGGACAGCTCTATTTGCATGTCGGCTTAGTGCGTGATGGTCGTTGTCGTTTAAAAACATCTCCAGACTGTCCTGTTTTTCTCTATCCGAGATTCAAGTCCTCTATTATCACTCTTTCCAGAAGGTTATGTCCCTTCACAAGACCGAAATATGTTATTTTTGTGTGTTGCAATGTTGTCCATTAGTCAAATTTGCGCAATATGCAGTGATTGTAAAATACCCTCTTTTTTGTATTCTGTCATTTATATTTTCAGCTTTTTTCTGTATCATTTCATTTCAAAGCTGTAAAATGTTTTTTCAGTCAGTTTATTTTTTTAATGTTTTTGTTTCACCACCATATGTCGCCACTGGGAAAATGCATGTCCTGATCAGTTGGATCTTTGTCTGCTTGTATGTGTCTTGCCATACATTTTTCATCTGTAAAAGTTTGTGTGTAGCTATTACAAGTCTTGCTTGTTCTTCTTCGTCTTGTTCTTCTTCTTCGTTGTCAATTACCCACTTTCAAGCACTGAAAAGGGCTTTGCAAGTAGCAGAATGTAGTCCAGAGAACGGAATTCGTTGTGTCGTAGTTAACAACTTGAATGCGATAGTTGTCCCTTTCAGTGCAACACATCCGACTTCAGCAACTATTTTGGAGTACGGGGTTGCCTTCTCTCTTCGATTCCTTCTACTTAGCCAGTCTTCTCTGTTGCAACCTGTTATCCAGGATCACCGCGTGGAGGTATAGAAGGTACTTGAGTCTGGTTCGCTGGGCTTGGCGCTAGCAGTCAGCTATGGTTCGCAGGACGCTGCATTTCATGCGCTGGTCAGCGTCTTGTTCTTAAGTGTTGGTTTGGTTTGTTTTGCCGTGGCCAGAATTATTTAAATTATATCTTAGGTATTCAAAATCCTTTACATTTTCTATTTTGACATTATCATTTAAGTTTCAGTTCGGGTTATCCTGTAACCGGTGAGGTCGTTGGGGCACACATGTAGACATCCTCACAACACTACGCCACCCTTCTCTGTCAGATGCCGCTGCCTGTGACTCTTCTGCTCGGAGATGGGTCCATTCTTTTATGTTGTCCTCCCATCTCTTTTTAGGACGGCATCTTCGTTGTCTGCCATACACCTTTCCGTGTATTTGCAAGACCATTTGATCTCGATATGTGACCGTACCAAGCGAGTTTCCTTCTTTTGACAGTTGCCAAGAGGTCTTCGAAAGGCCATATTTTAATTTGTAATTCTATCTCGAATTTCCTCATTTGTAACCCGATCTTTGTACGTAAAGTTTAAACGTCTTCGGAAACATCTCATCTCCAAGGCCTGTATCCTTCGTTGAAGATCAGCTGTAACTGTTTATGTCTCACAAGCATAAAGGAATATTGACAGGACCAGTGTACGCATTAATCTGGTTTTCGTGTCTAGTGCTAACCGTTTATCTTGTCAGATTTTGTTAAGCCGTGCAAGCGCCGCTATTGTCTGTGCTATTCTGGCCAACACCTCACGTTTTGATGCTTCATCACTGATAATCGACCCAAAATATTTAAAACTATCAACCACTTCGAGTTCCTCACTATTAGCTTTTATCCTGCTGTTGAACCCCTTAGCGTTGTTGGTCATCAATGTTGTCTTTCCAGCGTTTATCTCCATACCATAGTCAAGAACTGTTTCATCGAGACTTCTGACCCATTCCTCGAGTTCTGCTTCTGAACCCGCCAAGCCGTCGATATCATCTGCAAATCGAAGGTTGGTAATCATTCTGCCCCTTATCTTGACAGTACAAACGTGACCTCCAAGTGCCTCACTCATAATTCCTTCAAGGAATATATTGAAAAGAGTTGTAGAGAGTGTACACCCCTGTCTCACACAAACTAATGTGCGAAACCAGTCCCCTCGCCTCCCGTTCACAAGAACTGTGCTGGACGCCTTGTCATGCAGGTGTTCAAGGACCGTTATAATATTTCTGTTGATTTTACACATCCTCATGGTTGCCCATGGCGCTTTATGCCATACCCTATCAAACGCCTTCTTAAAATAAACAAACACATGATACAGTATTTTCTGCTGTTCTAGATATTTCTCGCTTAGCAGCCTTAAATTAAATATCTGTTCTGTAGTGCTTCTTCCCTGTCTGAACCCTGCTTGCTCCTTGGCAATGATGTTCTCTGCTTGGGGTTTCAATCGGTGGAGGATACTTAAGTTTACAGATTTATTTTTCACTTTGTTGTCAAAATATACTTTTTCTTTGCGTTTAAATAACGAAGCTGGCGAATACTGTTTTCTTTTGTTGATATTATTAGTTACTCCAAGCCCAACTTGGGTCTCCGATATACGGATTGTGATGTCAGCTTATCTAATTTCTGGTATCTGATATCAACACATATGCGCAAAACATCACACTTATTGTCTTCCTGATAATCTATAACGTTCCTCATTATATTCTCTTCATGCATATTGAACAAATCCATTAGTTATTTTAAAATTAATATGTAATGCATTCCATAAAGAAAAACATGCTAAAGAGCACAGATAGTAATCATCAGAATCAACACCAATATGTACGTCACCATTTCATAATTATGTTTGTCTTTCTTCTTGTAAATAGTATCGTTCAATCACGTCTGCACTTAATGATTAAATACTAAAAAGTAACGCTTAGCAGCACAAAGTAACATGACACTCTTGTAAATATAGATTGTCGTACGATATCAGAACAAACATTTCATTTATAAATCAGCGTCTCTGTCCTTTAGAGCACAAAAGAACATGTTCTTGTCATCTGCACAAGCGAGATGTTGATAACTATAAGAATAGTAAACAAAAGCGCATCACTGCAAACGTGGCCTGGCACTTGGAGCCTTATGCTTCTAGTAAAAACACGAATAACCAACAAATCAATATGACGAAAATGTTAACGAAAGTGAATGCAAAATCTACGTAACGACGGCCGAACTCAACGAATTAGGAACCCCAACCCGATTGAGGAATTGTATGATTTCGAAGAGATAGATGGAGTTATTATTTATGGCATAATAGTAAGCGTCCTGGGTTACATAATCAAGCAATTAATTTTTGGTTGTAACTACTTTTTTTTAAGTTTAAATACCTTTCAACATTTTTCGATTGTTTTTAAATACATAGAACAAAGCAATAGAAATAATTCAAGTAAATTCACATGTGCTAATACCAAACAAAAACATGTTTTCTATATTATATGCATTTTTTTTAAACGCACATTTTGAGACAACCTTTGGAAACTTGGGAGTGGATTGGGGGTAGGGGGTGGAGGGAGGTCGGGTGTCTGTCACTCTGACACATTGTAAAAATGGCGCATTTGACAACACAGGTGGAATACAGCAGAGTTAACGATGGGAAAAAAAAGCATGAACTTGTGCAAATATTGTTTCTGTTCCTGTTAGCGATGTCATTTTAAAAATTTTTCGTCCCTGGCCGAAATCAGCTTAAACGGTTTGGGGGCTGGGAAGTAAAAATTGTTGGGTTAACCGTAAGACCACACGAAGAGTTTCTATTAAAACTTCCTTTTTAAAAATCAATTAAAATAATAGATGTTAAAAAGAAATCAGAAAGAGAGTAGGTATTACCTAGATGGTATTCATCCTCACGTGACACATACTGACATCCAAACAGATTAACCATACGTTGAAAGTGATAATTGGCGGGTGTTATGTATACTTGTCACTACTTTATGGCGTATAAACATGGACAATGAATAGCAAGTTGGACAAGAGTATCGAAGCCTCCGAAATTAAAGTATATGGAAGAACAGGTCGCATTTCTTTAGAAAGAGAAGCAAATAAATGTGGAGGTAATGACAAAGTTAGGGGTGAAAAGAGAATTAATGACCGAAATCAAGGTTAGAGAGTTAAGTTATTTTGGTCATCTAAGAAGACATACATCCTTATTGTAAACCACACTAGAGGGTAGTGTGGAAGGCAGTCGCTCAATAGGCATAACACGTTATTAGTGGGTGGATCCACTGAAAAAAGCATGTCAGATTTTACCATTACGACAAGAGATTGAGTATACTACAAATATATTGCAGCTGACCTTCGAGGCACAGCGATGGCACTATAACAGAAAACGCTAAGTAGTATACTTCTACTTACTTACTTTCCGTGTCCAAGCATCACGTTATATATTTTGCATCCAGTATTCAGTGACATGGATTGCCTTGTCATTTGCCTCCAGTATGTCGCACCTATTGCATGTTTCCGGGAGGTTGGGGCAGGTTGATCTGGGTCCTGTATTGCGCCACAATCACATGTGTCATCATCTGTGTATCCCCATCGCTTCATATTCCTCTTGCACCGTGATACACCAGATACACAAAGCGTAAGATACACGCAAGAAATAATATCAGAAAACTGACCGGCACAACATGGGGGGCACAGCCATCAGTCCTTCGGACATCTACACTTCCTTGTGTTTCTCCGTAGCTGAATACGCTGCGCCAATCTGCAAAAACTCTGCTCATGCGAAACTAGTTGATACAGCAATAAATGAGGCCGGTCGGATAGTATCAGGGTGCCTAAACCCCCATTAATACAATATACCCCATAACTGGCATAGCACCCCCCCCCCCCGCCCCCCCCCCCCCACCCCCCGAGATCCGAAGAAGCGTCGCATCAGAAATCGAACGAGAGAAACAGGCGCACGACCCAAGGAACCCAATGTTTGGACATCAGGTACAGAACATAAGACTCAAATCCAGACATAGATTTCTAAAAACCAACAAATCCCATACATACAAACCCTGAAAGTTCACCGTATCGAGAGGTGGCACGAATTGGTGCAGGTCCCAGAGGTGGAACTTCAGGAGAAACCTTCTCCTGGACGTCATCTAGCATACACAACATGGAAGTCGCTGAACAGACTCCGAACTGGTGCATCACGGTGCGAGAGCAAACAACGGCAAAACGATTAAATGGAAGGGAGGCAGAACCGTCTACTATTAATCTATTTGTCTAACCTTGCTTTAAAATAGTGAGTTGCAAGGACTAATTGCATGATCGCTGTAAACGAACAAATGTGGGAGGAAGACTGAATAAATCGACCATGGACATTGTATGTACTCTTTGATGAGTTTTTACAAGAGAAATTGTGGTTCTTCTTCTTCTTTGCGTTAAGCATCTTTTGGTCATGCTATATCTGCAGGCCAGTCGCCATGATGAAGTCTGTAGTCTTCACCAGGTCGGAGCGACTGCCCCACAACATTTGTCTCAGCTCCGCACCCTCTGGCCAGGTCTGGCATCTCATGTCCCTATAGATTGGGCATTCTTGTAGAATAATCTCAGGATTCTGGCATCCTGTCCACATAGGCACTCATCAGTGTGTGAGATCTTCAGTCGGTATAGACGTTCTAGTAGTCTGCAGTGTCCAGTTCTCAGGCGAAATAAGGTAGTTTGTTGATTTCTTTTAAGATAGTAAATTGGGTCTGGTGTACTGCTTATGTTTCTGTCTTCTCTCCATTGGTGTATATACTTATTTCTGATGATGTTCTTGATTTATCTGTGGTATGAGGAATGGCAACACAACAAATGACGATGTCAACCTTGGAAAAAATCTTGCTAGACATCATGCAACACATAAACTTAAGGATCGTATGACCCAGCAGTATGAAATGATCAGTTGCCTAATGGTAAGAAATGACAACACAATACATAAAACATATAAACATGCCAACTCTATAGAAAATCTGGCTTGACAACATATAACATTTAAACTGAAGAATATATTTGTCCAAAAATATAAACTTTGAAGTTTGAAGGTTCAGTTAAATAATGTTCAGCCTGAGTGTTTGAGGTGGTCTCTTGTGCTCTATATGATTGAAATTTATAGAGAGAATAGAAGCAATAGTGTTGTCAGATTCGTTTGAGCCTTCGCAGCAGACGACACAATGTGTGCAAGATAATTGAAGAATTAAAAAAACTTCAATAATTCTATGTCAAGAATGTATGCAGTTCTTCTGTACTGGGACCTTTCGACTACAGCCATTTTCTTCACATGGTTCTATATCAAATGAACTTGAAGTTACATGATAGCTTCGTGTTGGTTTCAGTTTGAGATCAATACTGTAGATTCTCTAGAGGATATCATCATGTAGGACAAGAAGGGCTTAACGTCGAAAAGAAAATGAAAACACTAGTCTGTCCACAGTCTCCTAAAACATTTACTGACCCAAGTCTGATTATCCAATCTGTCAGACTATTCTCCAGGCAGGTACATACAAGGTCTCTACTGTTAGAGACGTCAAAATAGCTTAATTTTCCCAGATTGTTCAGCCCTAATGGTAGGCGGGTTAAATGTGTAGATTGAAGGCTAAATTCTACCAGATTTGATAAATGTTGTAACACAACAGACGATATATGGCTGATTGGGTTATTGTTTAGCAGTAAAAACATTAATTGTGATTGTTCTGGGAAGCTATTGTCACTCAATTCTGTTATTAAATTGTTACTTAGGTCTATAGATATTGTCTGCGAGTGAAAGTCTGAATCTTGAATCAGCTTTATCGCGTTATTTGCAAGACGAATAAATGTAACGTTTAATAAGGATTTCAGCACTGTTGGTGGAAATGCGAGAAAGTTATAACCTAGGTCAAGGTCAACCAGTTTTGGCGGGGCAGATCCTGAAGTTGGATCAGATATTTTGTTGTATGTCAGATCCAGATTTGATATTTGTGTCAAAAAGGAAAGATCTGGAATGGACGTCAGTTCATTTTTATCAATTTGGAAAGATATCAAATAGTTTGAGAAAGAACGAAGGCATTCGCTGAGCTGTTTAGAATCATGTATTTTGTTATCACTCAGAGATAAAGTGGACAGATTGCTTCCCTGGGGAATGAAGGAAACATCGTGGATTAAATTTTCTTGTGCATTTAATTCGTGTAGATTTGTCAGTTTTGAAAGTGGTCTTGGAATCATAGTTAAACGGTTATTGTTAATAGACAAACTCGCCAAACTGTTAGCCATAGAGTCAAAGGCAGAGTCTGGGATAGATGATATCGTGTTCCCAGTTATACTCAGATCAAATAGACGTGAGTAGTTACGTATCCAGCCTGGCCAGGTTGCCATGCCAACGTTATCCAGGACTAATGTTTGCATAGTTTGACCTAAATTGATCATTGCTGCCTCGTTCCAGTCAGAAACATTGACGCCAGAAAGGTATAAATTCGTTAAGGTATGTAAATGGACAAATGCGTTGGGAATGACACTCAAATGTGTGTTGTAGAGATACAGCGATAGGAGCGTGTCAGCAGATTCGTCGAAGGCTGTGTCATCTATGGCTGTTAAAGGATTATTAGAGAAGTCAATATGTGCCAGCTTTGGTGGCAGGTTACCAGCAGGTATTGTAGAGATGTTGTTCTTCTGTGAATAGAAAAGTTAAATGTTTATGGCTGCGAATAAACATTGTAGTTACATTTTTAATGCAATGTTTTTTTTCTGCTGAACGTAGAAACTCCTTTTTGTTGTTGTTGTTCTTGTTCTTGTTCTTCTTCTTCTTCTTCTTTTTCTTCTTTTTCTTCTTCTTCTTGTTCTTTATCAAACAACTGATTAAATGCTTCAGAATATGAAAAGTTTATGAAAGACACTAACCGTTTCAGGTCTTCGGCTGTCCCCCAAATATTTTAGTGCTTGGTCAATCCACAGGATCAGAATGCCTCTCTTTGGTCTGCTTAATTGGGGCAGTTTTGCACGGTATGCGCTGAGCTTTGTTTGGGTGATCAGTAATAATACGTTGAGTTCCAAAGAACAGTTAATGTGTACATTTAAGTTTGCCTTCTGATGTCACAATATGTATTGCTTTTGTTTCTATTTCAAGCATGTAAATGTTCAACAGAAAAGGCGAAAACGTACATTCCTGACATTCTTATTAGATTAATTTAAAAGCATAAATGATACAAATAATTGCTATTATTTCAGTAGTATTTGCATAAAACCACTGTGTCATGTTATCCAATTTTTCTCTTAGTATTATATTGTTCTTTAATGTTTCCAGAATTTATTCAAATACACTATGTTAAAATTTCTCTCTTTATCAATACTCGTTAAGTTCATGTGTGTGAAATAACATATTTTTCTTTCGTTTAATTGTCTTAAGATGAATACTGTATCACCTCATCCTGTTTTGTTAAGGAATCTAAATTGGTTTTGTTCAGCTGAAGTTAATCATTTGTTGTTTATTTATTGTCACGGACTATTCTCCAATATAGACTTATGGCGATGTCTATGAATGTGTAAACACGTGTTACTGCTTTTTTTTCTTATAGGTTAAGATTGTTTTAATGTGTTACTTTGGTACTCTTCTTTCTTTCCATGCTTTTTGGAAGATCATCACTCATCACCTAAGTAATGTCTTCCCAAACACTTGAATATCTTCAGTTTTGCCGTCTATACCCGGTAACTTATTTCAAGTATTGGTCGGTACGGTTTTTTTCTATTTCTTAAGCAATTATATCTGGCTCTATATTATCCTTTCCTCGTTGGATAAATACTTATTGTTCCCGTCTGCCTTATGAGTTGAACAGTTCATGTAAGTAGCCTTCCAATCACTCTAGTCTTACATTTTTGTAAAACAGTGGGAATCTATTAAATCGCTAATGATTGAAATAAAAATGGAGCCATAATCTCTTAATTTTACTACTCTTAATACTTTTACAAGAATATTTTTGACGACTTTTAGATACGGATATTATTTGTTCATTTTCTTTTCTGAATGATTCTTATTTTTACTACTCGTTAACAAAACTGATTAATCAATAATTAGAGCTGCATATACTACTCACCTCTATGTCCAGATTTGTAAACCCTGTCATGTTTGTGTAGTCTATTTGTGGAACTGTCTGCAAGTTGCTATCGTCACATATTATGACATTCCCAGAACAAAAACATTCCTTAAAGAAAACACATAATTCACTGTTGATTTTAAAAAATGTTTCTAAAATATATTTCTTGCATGCATAAATATGTAAATAATCAATGTCTTGTGTTGAAAACATACTTAAGACTGCGTTAAGACAGATCATTGAACAAGACCTTATGAAGTCAAGTTAATGGACTGATAGATATACAAAGTCAAGTTAATGGGCTACTGGATATACAAAGTCAAGTTAATGGACTGCTAGATATACAAAGTCAAGTTAATGGGCTGCTAGATATACACAGTCAAGTAAATGGGCTGCTAGATATACAAAGTCAAGTTAATTTGCTACTAGATACACGAAGGCAATTTAAGTGGCTGCTAGATATACAAATTCAAGTTATTTGGATACTGGATACACGAAGTCAAGTTAACAGGCTACTGGATACACGATGTCAAGTTAATGAGCTACTAGATACACGATGTCAAGTTAATGGACAAATAGATACATTATCTAAATTTATTGAACACCCGAATTTATTGTATTTTGGTCTGAAGTCAACAGAGTTGACTTTATTAGGCGCTCAATGTGCTATTTGGTATAATATCTTGACTTCATGCAGACATTAGTCCATTGAATTTACTAATCAGACCTTCGTACATTAACATGAGTTTGTGTTGTCGACCTTTAAATGCACCAATTAGTTCATTCAATTAACTGCATTCATCCATTGGTCCATTAAATATACTTCATTCATCCATTGGTCCATTAAATATTCTTCAGTCATCCATTGGTCTATTAAATATACTTCAGTCATCCATTGGTCCATTAAATATACTTCATTCATCCATTGGTCCATTAAATATTCTTCAGTCATCCATTGGTCCATTAAATATTCTTCAGTCATCCATTGGTCCATTAAATATACTTCATTCACGCATTGGTCCATTAAATATACTTCAGTCATCCATTGGTCTATTAAATATTCTTCAGTCATCCATTGGTCCATTAAATATACTTCATTCATCCATTGGTCCATTAAATATTCTTCAGTCATCCATTGGTCCATTAAATATACTTCATTCACGCATTGGTCCATTAAATATACTTCAGTCATCCATTGGTCCATTAAATATTCTTCAGTCATCCATTGGTCCATTAAATATACTTCATTCACGCATTGGTCCATTAAATATACTTCAGTCATCCATTGGTCCATTAAATATTCTTCAGTCATCCATTGGTCTATTAAATATACTTCAGTCATCCATTGGTCCATTAAATATACTTCATTCATCCATTGGTCCATTAAATGTACTCCAGTCATTCATTGGTCCATTCAATGTACTTCAGTCATTCATTGGTCCATTCAATGTACTTCAGTCATTCATTGATCAATTAAATATACTCCAGTCATCCATTGGTCCATTAAATATTCTTCAGTCATCCATTGGTCTATTAAATATACTTCAGTCATCCATTGGTCCATTAAATATACTTCATTCATCCATTGGTCCATTAAATGTACTCCAGTCATTCATTGGTCCATTCAATGTACTTCAGTCATTCATTGGTCCATTCAATGTACTTCAGTCATTCATTGATCAATTAAATATACTCCAGTCATCCATTGGTCCATTAAATATTCTTCAGTCATCCATTGGTCTATTAAATATACTTCAGTCATCCATTGGTCCATTAAATATACTTCATTCATCCATTGGTCCATTAAATGTACTCCAGTCATTCATTGGTCCATTCAATGTACTTCAGTCATTTATTGGTCCATTAAATATACTTAATTCATCCATTGGTCCATTAAATATACTTCTGTCATTCATTAATACATTACATGTAATGTAATCATGAGTTGTTAAATGCATGTTAATTCAATCATCCGTTGATCTATTACATTTACTTCAATTAGCTATGGGTCCATTAAATGGACATCATGTAGCCAATTGTCAATGAAAATGACTTCAGATTAAATGGAAGCGTGCGATTATTAAACTGCGAGTAGCAGCTTAGTTTTTGGGCACCAGAGTCTCGCCCGTCGTCCCTTCTCCTGTTATCCGAGACATCTTTCATTGGAAAACAAAGATGACACACATGTTAAGGATCTAGAAATCAGACAAACAATGTAGGAGAAAGACAGTGTGCTTTATGAAAGTTCCTAACAGTGTTCAACGGTCAAAGATCCAGCAGGGTATGAGCTGGTAGCAGCGAACGACTCATTTCTGAGGATGGGGACGGAGTGGGCTAGTGGTTAAGTGGCAGGGCCCACAAACCGAAGGTGCTGGGCTCGATCCCCATCACAGCACCGGCCTAACTCCGGGGAAGCAAACTCTTAGAAAATGCAGGAGGAAGCAGAGCCTTTAATAAAATGTATGCTGAAATCGGATGCACTGGGCCGACTGGCGCAAAATAACAACCACATTGCAACGCATACTGCCTTGAGAATGAGAGAAATAAGGCGAACGGGAAAAAAATGTCTGAGGATTAGTGACGCATATGTTACCAAAAACCATATAACCATATTTTGCCTACACGTTACGGCCCTTGAAACAGACTGCAACCATGTATCCTCGCTACGAGATTAGGTCCCGTTCCAATAATACCAAGCATTGAAATCGGATGTGACGGACCGAAAGGCGCAGTTATCACAATCCGGCTGTACATTATCACACAACTTCAGAAATGTGTTCTGTTTTTTTTTTAGGATGAGCGCCGAAGAAGACGAAGAAGAAAATAAGGATATACAATAGACCGGGGGAAATGAATGACTTGTTCGACAATATCTGAATTCTAAATGGATACATTTTATTTCATTTATGAAGTATTACTTACCTATTTCCGGCATTCTTTATTTGTGTTATTTCTCAGATTCTATTCTGAGTCTGAAGATCGTTATCTGTCCATCTCTGCCAAGTTTCTCTATGCTGCCATTGCTGGCTTGTATTCTTTGTGCTGGATATATCCCGTCCTCATGAATCGTTTGATGAGTGTCTTTGCTTCCTCATAGCTCTGTAGAGGGCAAATATGAGTGCCGCCATATTCGGTTTTGCTAGCCCATATGCCTTCTTCTTTTCCCAACTAAGGTACTCAAATTGCTGCTGCGTAGCATGACGCCGACATTGTGAACTTGAAAGGCGATGAAAGGATAAGCAAATAGGAAGGACAATCTTATATTCTGTGTGTCTTAAAAATGTGGAAGGGAAAACAATTAATAAAGATAAAAAGCACACCACACTTAATATTCATGCGAATGAAACAACAATAAAGCAGGTACACAAATTTAAGTATTCGGGAACTGTTTTTACTGAGGATTACAGACTAGACCGAGAGGTAGGGAGGAGAGTGCTGAGAGTAAACGTTGTCACCTAATAGCTGTTTCCAATCTTAAAACACACCAATATTTGCCCCCAAGCAAATTAACAAATTATATATAGTATCTTCATTCCAAACCTGTGCTACCAGAGCCAGACATGGACATTGAATAAGGCCCAGGAACGAACGTTAGCCACTTGCGAAATGTAGTGCCTACGAAAGGTCACTAACAGCACCAGAAGAGACAGAATCGCATATATCAGTATTCGGGAGAAAGTTGGAACAATTCCCTACCTACAGTACATCAAGCAACGAAGAATACATTTTTGGCCACATTGTGAGAATGCAATCAGATTCCATTGTTAATGCAACCTTCTACAGGAGAACATCAGAAAGAATGGCGAGAGGTGGACCAAAATAATGGTGGATAGACAACATAAACAAAAGCTGACGTAAAATGGGTAAAAATGTTGTTCGGGACACGAGAGCGACGCAAGGCAAATACATACCCCGACAATGGACTACAATCCCGTATTAGGTGAAACGACAACAGAAGAAGAAGAAAAACGAGATGCAGAAAACTGTGGAGTAAATATACCATTGATGCTGAAATGTTTGGCGCAACGCAACGACTCTAGGTGCAATGGCGAACAGATTTGCTGTGCCCTGAGATGGACTATGCTAGGTAAACAAAATACAAATAACAATAGCTCACCTTGTAAATACAATCACCGCAATAAACTGGTAGCCACATAAAATAACAGAATATGGTTATCACCGCATATCTGGTCTTGTTCATTTTGTTGAGTAAGAAGCTGTAGAGAAAGAAACACGTTTTACACAGTCAGATTGTGACAAAGTCAGTCGTTGAACAGTCAAACTGACTGGAGATGTTTAGTGGTTAACATGAACTGTAAAAGACGGGGGGAACTGGGACGCTGGTCTGGTCAGGCACATCATACTGACCAGGACGTCGCCTCAGGGTCAGGCACATCATACTGATCAGAAAGTCGCCTCAGGGTCAGGCACACTATACTGACCAGGACGTCGACTCAGGGTCAGGCACACTATACTGACCAGGACGACGCCTCAGGGTCAGGCATATCATACTGACCAGAATGTCGCCTCAGGGTCAGGCATATCATACTGACCAGGACGTCGCCTCAGGGTGAGTTACATCATACTGATCAGGACGTCGCCTAAGGGTCAAGCACATCATACTGATCAGGACGTCGCCTCAGGGTCAGGCACATAATACTGACCAGGACGTCGCCTCAGGGTCAGGCACATCATACTGACCAGGCAGTTGCGTCAGGGTCAAGCACAATAAAGTGACCAAGACCACTGTCTGCTCGAAACAGGCTGTTTTCAAGGCAGTCTCTCTGACGAGATGTGAATCGAAGTGATCCCTATAGTAGAGTGCGTCACGCAGATCAAGCCAAGCTTAGCACAAACGACTAGAGGACCACAGTCAACTTCCATCAGAACGCTCTGGATGTTATGAAAGCTACTAAAACTCACCATTTAACGCCCTTTTCATTGCACACAAAAAAGTAAATTTGATCATCGTGAGCATTCAATGAACAAACAAAAATAATAATCATACTTGACTCTACAAATATTGCATCCGTACCTCATTTGTTCCAAACTGAATCCAGGACATTTTCACTTATGAGCTATTCAACCAAGGGGTCGGCTTTTCCACTGCACAACTCTCTGTATTCTTTCCATCTGAGTATTAAACACCGGAAGATTTCTTGCCGAAACCAGAAATTCTTAGAAACCAGAAATGTATTTTGCTCCATGCCGACACCAGAGGGGAAGCGTGATGCATTTGTCGATGTACAATGTCGAGTGCCTATCGTAAACAATTCTGAGGAGCCGAAGGCAGGCTTACCTTCTCCATCGAGAGGATTGGGAATCGAGAGGATTTCCGGTTTTAATAGTTCCTTCCAGTTTAGTTTTACAATCTGAAGACGGGCACTAATCTCCCAGTGCAATGCCGAGTTAGACACAATTTGCTCCGTTGCAATGTCCAAGTTCACACTCTCAAAACACTGACGAGCTGGCTTGGACACTCTCAGCACACTACAATGCTGAGTTGGTTACACTGCGCTTGCACCAGAGCCTTGTAGGGATACCACCTTCATCAACCCATGAGCTTCGAGATATTCCCCGTGTCAGTCAGATCCAACGTATTTCCCTTTTGCAAACGAGCACGGGACGCACTTGTCGCCTTAATGTGTCCTTCTTTTTGTATCCAACGCCTCGAGATTCTCAAGAAACAGTTTATTAAACAACTATTAAGTGCATAAAGGTAAAATCATGCTTTTGGACCATTCTACTTGTTAATAAACTACACTAAAATCATGTTTTTGGACCATTCTACTTGTTAATAAACTACATTAAAATCATGTTTTTGGACCATTCTACTTGTTAATAAGCTACACTAAAATCATGTTTTTGGACCATTCTACTTGTTAATAAACTACACTAAAATCATGTTTTTGGACCATTCTACTTGTTAATAAACTACACTAAAATCAAGTTTTTGGACCATTCTACTTGTTAATAAACTACACTCAAATCAAGAAAAACCAAACAGGAGCCAACACCTGCCTTATTTCCTGTTTTTGAAAAGTCACGTTTTATTATTGTCAACAGAAATGATAGATTCACGTCATGTACCTCCACAACACAGGACGTACACTCGAGATACAGTCTGATGACACAGTATAGCTGTACACATTACGTGTGCTACAGTTACCAATATTAACTAGTCTAGCTTATAATTTGTGATAAGATTAACAGTTAAATTTAAGAAATATGATTGTATAAAATGAAACTAAACTTGAAAGTAGGTCACTTATTAAACCTACAAGGTGTCTCACTCTCTACCGGTCTCTGGTTTCCTCTTAAAACTGTAACGCCAATGAACGTTGTTCTTTGCGAGTGCCCACAATGAGGAGGTTATTCTTTTGGGGGCCCTGAAAAGGACGTAAAGTGGTGGGTTGCAGTAGCTTTCCCCACATCCCGAGCGTGCTGATGAAGGTGGACTGGGGGTCCTCAAGTCGGTTGTGCTATGATTGGCTTCATCTGCGTGTCAGTCACTACTACGAGGATCACATCGATCCCTCTCCTCGTTAGCCAGGCTGCCATGAAAACAGCCCGTTTCCAGGGAGGGCTACTAGGAAGCCGAGGTGAGGGTCTTGACTAACATGTCTGATCAGTATGTTTTGCCTGACCAGACGTTAGTCTTCCTTCCCCTGCAAATGAACGTAATTCAATCACGTTTGACATGGACATGCCTTGGTGTGTGAGAAACGTAATGAACTTATATTTAATATTACGTGTGTACACGAGTGTGGGAATATGCAGCAAAGATTGCGCCGTAACCAGTTGCGGGTCTACATTGCTCTGCTGTTTTAGTTCATTATGGATGTCGCCGGAATTCACACTAGTCGACAACGTACACATACTTTTGGCACGTTTATAATGGACTTGAACACAATTCTTCAACTCCCTCACACGCTGAGTGATGTCCCAGCGATCACGTGAGGAAACGCACGAAACGCAACGTTAGATGGCATCCCACTCTACTGCCTTGCTTGATACCTGTTTACTGGAAAGGCTTCGGTAGTAAACCCTGAGGAAAAATCTGCATTCTGTGCTATCTCCGATAGTCTCGAAAAATTTCTTGCCACTGGCCAATGGTAGTTCCGGACCTGAGAGTGAGGTTGACAAAAGGCGCAGTTTCATCCTCATTTTAATCCAAATCATACCGCAAGTCACCCATTTTAGCGGACACAGCAAGATTAAAGACTGCCCACTCGGCTAAACAAAAAGAGTGGTCCTCATCACATGTGATGGACGAACGAATTTAAATTGTGTGTTTATGTGTATGTGTGAGAGAGAGAGAGAGAGAGAGTAAGAGAGAGTGTGAGTATGTGTGCTCCCACTCGCTGCCGGCTCCTGGTTTGTCCTAACAACTGTTAAACTAAGTAACGTAAATCAATATAATTTCACACGGTCATTCAGTGAACCAGTTGGACGACCAAGAACTACGCACTGACTATTTTCAGCAGAATTGAGCCACATGCCACACCTCGAATGTCCACTTGGCAGACATTGCTTCCTACATTGAAGATCGTGGGATTTCTAAAGGACTATTACCAACAAGGTCGTCTGATCTTACGCCCCCCCCCCCCCACCCCCTGATTTCATCCTATTGGGCATGCTGAAAGGGAAAGTGTTTTTCAACAAGCCAAGGAATCTCATGGAGCTGCAAATAAACATTCGGCGGGAAACGGAGTCTGTATGTTTGTTCAAATACACATGTTTAATACAACAACCACCCCATCAGAAAACTCAACAACTATGTTTGTTCAAATACACATGTTTAATACAACAACCACCCCATCAGAAAACTCAACAACTATGTTTTTTCAAATACACATGTTTAATACAACAACCACCCCATCAGAAAACTCAACAACTATGTTTGTTCAAATACACATGTTTAATACAACAACCACCCCATCAGAAAACTCAACAACTACGTTTGTTCAAATACACATGTTTAATACAACAATCACCCCATTAGAAAACTCAACAACTATGTTTGTTCAAATACACATGTTTAATACAACAACCACCCCATCAGAAAACTCAACAACTATGTTTGTTCAAATACACATGTTTAATACAACAACCACCCCTTCAGAAAACTCAACAACTATGTTTGTTCAAATACACATGTTTAATACAACAACCACCCCATCAGAAAACTCAACAACTATGTTTGTTCAAATACACATGTTTAATACAACAACCACCCCATCAGAAAACTCAACAACTATGTATGTTCAAATACACATGTTTAATACAACAACCACCCCATCAGAAAACTCAACAACTATGTTTGTTCAAATACACATGTTTAATACAACAACCACCCCATCAGAAAACTCAACAACTATATTTGTTCAAATACACATGTTTAATACAACAACCACCCCATCAGAAAACTCAACAACTATGTTTGTTCAAATACACATGTTTAATACAACAACCACCCCATCAGAAAACTCAACAACTACAATCAGCCAATATCGTTACCATGGTCTTGAAAGATCTTTCGTGAACTCACGTCCTTCTATAATCATTGTTGTACCGTTATGTACTGCTGTCTTCGACACACTTTTGACACCATACACTGCCTGCATTCTGCAATTAATGTCAACTGGTCGGCATCCGTCAGCTGTTAAAAACAGAATCACCGCTCGTTTATCAACTCTGGGCGTATTCCGTATCACACCCCATGTTTTCAACGTTCTACCGATGAAGCTATGAGTGAAAGGAAAATGAAATTGTGTAAACTTGTTGGTTGGTAAGTTTTGTTTTACAGCAGAAGAGACATTATCATGCGGATCGTACGTTTGTTCAATTGTTGCAGTTCGGTCCGGTTTTATTTAAACATGCATCACTTATATGCGTGTGTGTGTCAGTATGTGTGCATATGTGTAGGTGGACGCCAACTGTTGTTATTGTTCATTTACTTACGTAGGGAGGAAGACTAACGTCTGGTCAAGCACAGCATACTGATCAAACATGTTAGGTAGGATCAGGCAAAACATACTGATCAGATATGTTAGGTAGGGTCAGGCAAAATATACTGATCAGATATGTTAGGTAGGGTCAGGAAAAATATACTGATCAGATATGTTAGGTAGGGCCAGGCAAAACATACTGATCAGATATGTTAGGTAGGGTAAGGCAAAACATACTGATGAAACATGTTAGGTAGGATCAGGCAAAACATACTGATCAGACATGTTAGGTAGGATCAGGAAAAATATACTGATCAGATATGTTAGGTAGGGTCAGGCAAAATATACTGATCAAACAAGTTAGTCAGGGTCAGCCAAAATATACTGATCAGACATGTTAGTCAGGGTCAGGCAAAATATACTGATCAGACATGTTAGTGAGGCTCAGGCAAAATATACTGATCAGACATGTTAGTCAGGGTCAGGCAAAATATACTCTCCGTAGCCCTCCCTGGAAACGGGCTGATTTTATGGCAGCCTGGCTTACAAGATGAGGGATCGACGTAATCCCGTAGTAGTGAGCGACATCCAGGTGAAGCCAAGCATAGCACAACCTCCTGAAGGACTCCGGTCTACCTATTCAGCACGATGTGAGGAAAGCCCAAGAGTAAACCTGCTCATTGTAAGCATTTGAGACAACAATAGGTGCTCATGTGTAACTACTCATATTTAACACTCTCATTATTTACACGATGCAGTGTCATAAACAATACAACTATCTTGCTAAAACGTATCCTCTTTCAGAGCAAGAACCAAAATAACACCACAATAACGAGGTACAGTGACATCCGTGTAATTTTTGAGCGGACACAAAATTAATGAAATGCCTTACACAAATATCAATGATGTTTACAAACTGTGACCCCCAAAGTGAACGAATTATTCAGAGTTCGTCAGCCTTTTAATACCTGGCGCCAACTTGTATAACTCTCGAGACAACAAATTATCCTTACAACCCACTAAAATCTAAATTGTAGAAAATGTGGCGATCGTCGACTGAGTCTGTATGTGCTCAATGTTTCTAGTGCATCATCATCATGTAACATGCCCTTTGCAGAAAGCCGTTCTAATTACAGTCCGTCTGTCAAAAACCCGACCTCTTGCCAAGTGCCCAGCCTGCTCAATGGTCAGCCCAAGGATTCCTTGATATCTTGGTGCCATCGCGTCATGGGCTGTTTCTCTTGCCAAACCTCTAGCCTGCTCGAGAGTCATGTTTACACATTCCTTGACATCTTGGTTCCATCGCGTCAAGTGCTGCCTCTGCCTCTCTTGCCAAATCGCAAGCCTGCAAGAGAGAGTCATGTTCAAGCATTCCTTGACATCTTAGTGCCATCGCCGTCATGGTCTACGTCTCTTGTCAAATACTTAGCCTGCTCAAGGTTCAGGCCCAAGCATTCCTTGACAACTTAGTGCCATCGCCGTCATGGTCTACGTCTCTTTCCAAATACCTAGCCTGCTCAAGGTTCAGGCCCAAGCATTCCTTGACATCTTAGTGCCATTGCCGTCATGGTCTGTCTCTGTCTCTCTTCCCAAATACCTAGCCTGCTCAAGGTTCAGGCCCAATCATTCCTTGACATGTTAGTGCCATCGCCGTCATGGTCTACGTCTCTTGCCAGATACATACCCTGCTCAAGGTTCAGGCCCAAGCATTCCTTGACATCTTAGTGCCATCGCCGTCATGGTCTACGTCTCTTGCCAAATACCTAGCCTGCTCGAGGTTCAGGCCCAAGCATTTCTTGACATCTTAGTGCCATCGCCGTCATGGTCTACGTCTCTTCCCAAATACCTAGCCTGCTCAAGGTTCAGGCCCAAGTGTTCCTTGACATCTTGACGCCATCGCCGTCATGGTTTGCCTCTTTCTCTCTTGCCCAGCACCATATCTTTCATTACAGTTGTCTCAAAACCGTTGCGTCTTTTGAAGTGGACGAAGTATTTCAATTTATTGTTCATGGTGGAATTTATTAGCCTGATCCCCTTTATGCACTACTCTTATCGAATATCTGCCTTCTTCTTTCTTTTGATCTATTGTTTTCTGATAACATTTCGACTCAAAGAAGTCGACACTTTTCTTTGAGGTTGCGTAAACTGTCCATGTTTCACAACCGTATGCTGCCACTGGAAAACACAGGTTCTCAAAAGTTACCTTTTATTAGTTTGCTGGTATTTTCTTCATAGTTTCCTCAGGTTATATAGCCTCTGCATTGCTATAATGATAATAAAAATAATATTGTTAATACAGAATGTAATTATTCTGCAACCGCCCACTTGAAAGATAAAAACGTCCATTAGTGGTCGCTATCGCTCAGATTGAAGAGCACTGCACTAGGCAAAAGAGGTTAAAAGTCAGAGGAAGATTGAAGAGCACTGCACTAGGCAAAAGAGATTAAAAGTCAGAGGAAGATTGAAGAGCACTGCACTAGGCAAAAGAGATTAAAAGTCAGAGGAAGATTGAAGAAGAATTAAATTGACGGTATTAATGCAATACAACACAAGTACGATTTGAAAGTATCAGCGGGCACATATATAGTATCACAAGTAAGGGTGTACTTATACATCAAGTTAACTAAAAAGGTGACTACGAGATTATGAATGTATTACGAGGGACATTCTGAGCTCAATGTAACAAAAAACGTATAAATACTCGTTTGCCCACAGTTCCCTTTAACATTATAAAAATGTAGCTTAAGCATCAAAGACCGTAAACTGACTTCAGCGCACGTACAGACAAGGCCCCTACTGCTTGTTAAGTCAAGTGTAGTTAAACTGGTCAAAGAAGAAAGCCCTAGGGGCATGCGGTTTAATTGAGTATTTGACAAATATAGTTCTTCAAGAAACGGGACGTTTTTGAAAGCAACGTCAGACACATGAGTAATTGGGTTATTGTCTAAGTGTATAAACCTAATGCTGGAATTCTCAGGAAAAGCAGAATCGGAAATCTCCGTTATCAAGTTAAATTGAAGTTCAATGACAATTGTCGAAACGGAAAAATCTGTTTTTGTTATCGATTTTATCAAGTTGTAAGGTATACGTAAATCGGTAAGAGAATTTAAGCTGGACATAATCTTAGGGATAAATGACAGATAGTTATATCCTAAGTCAAGGTCATACAACGATGACGGCATAGATCCGGAAGTAATGTCAGAGATTTTGTTTTTGGTCAGGTCTAAACTCGTAACTTTTGTCAGGAAATCGAATCTGGGTATTTCTGTAAGCTGATTCGCTTGGAAGTCTACGTAAGTCAAAGTGTCTGCAAATGGACGCAAAGCGTCACTCAGGTGGGTAGCATCGTATATACTGTTACCCGTGAGATATAATGAATTCAACGTGCTGGATTTTGGTAACCACGTCAAGTCTACAATTTTATTTTCTTCCAGGTATAACATCTGCAGAGAAGCTAGATTCGAGAGCGCGCTTGGGACTGACACGAAACTGTTGTTATTCAGAGAAAGGCTTACTAAACTGTTTGATATCGTGTCTAATGCATTATCTGGAAGGGATGAGATCGAACTATCCACAATAATTAATTCGGTAATGCGAAAAAAGAATTGAATCCAGTCAGGCCAAACTTTAAACCCAACATCATACAGATAAAGTTTCTCTACATATTGACCAATGTTCTTCATCGCGTTCTGATTCCAGTCCTGAATGTTCACTTGTGCAATACTCAAGTCCGTGATGGCATTCAAATGGGTAAAAGCATCGGGTATTCTTGTAAAAAGAGAATGTGAGAGCCTCAGTAGTTGTAATGTGTTAGACGATCCGTCAAAGGCAGTGTCGTCTATAGAGGTTAATGGATTGTTCAGGAAGGAAATCTCTTTTTGGTTGGGTAAGATGCTTCCGGTTGTAACTTCGGTGATCTGGTTCTCCTGAGAATAAAGAAATGTTAATACTAATAGTGTTTCAATATTGTTGGTAGTATTGCATGACTACTGTGTATGTAGATGGTATTTTTACTACTATTAGTTCTCCTAGTACTACTGTTTATGTAGATGGTATTTTTACTACTATTAGTTCTCCAAGTACTACTGTTTATGTAGATCGTATTTTTACTACTATTAGTTCTCCTAGTACTAGTGTTACTACCATTTCTTGGCATCTTCACATTTTTGCGTCAAGGTCACAGCGTAAAAGGTCACAATGCATCCAGAATGAGGAAATGCGATTGGTCGTGTTTACCAGGGATACTTCCATCGTGAAGATAAAATGAGCATCTGGACTTGTTTCTGAAAAGTATTCCTTCTGCTTTAAACATTAGCTGCCCATCTCAAGCAATGATGTCGCGACACCATTAGACGGTTTTGTCTTGACGATGTAACATGCGCTGCATTTGCATTATTGTGAGACAGAAGGTGCACTGGTTTTCGTTCATCGTTTTGAGAGGTGATTGTGTTACATCTCGACCACAGCCAAGAATTAACTGCGCTACTTTGTATCCTCGACCCCAGACCTCAGTCAAGGACAAGACGACTAGGGGCGACTACGAGATGCAGGGAACTCTGCATCAAACACCGGCGAAAAAGACGGCGGAGTCCGGAGTCAAACCCACACCACCTGATCATGAGGCCCACGGCTTAACCACTTCGCCACGGAATCCTCATAATTAAGCATGCACACTGCAGATATGAAGGGTACAAAAATATCAGGAGGAAGAGATCAAAGATGGCAGCCGTCAAGTATCCAAAGTAGAAATCGTTAACAATGGAAAAGAATGCATTCATCCTGCCGATAAAACGATCAACTACCACCGGGTTATTTTCACTGAGGATAAGATGCAATGAGCGGGGCAGTGGGAAAGCGGACCTCGCGATGAGACAGCTTATAAGTAAAAATACCCACGGTTATGATGCTGTCATATATACCAGAGGATGTGTGCCGCGCAGTAATAATTATGGTTGCGGCTTCTTTGCTAGACTGAGAGGCAGCGTAGTTGCTGAGAGGAGCGATGGAACAACGCACAGTATTAGAATGTAGATAGAGGATGTGATGTGGTTGTCTGGGTCCTCCTCAATGAGGGCCCTAATCGGTTCAGACTCTCAGTCCTAGCTTCGAACGATCAAAGATACACACACAATTCCTCGATTGGAGCCGCGTAGCGCAGTGGTTTAGCGCACTGGGTTCGCATCTTTTGTGGTCCTGGGTTCATTCCCCAGTGGAGGCGGTAATGTTTTTTTTTCAGACCGCAATGGCTCCCGGGTCGACCCACCCTTAATTATTTACCGGTTCAGTCCGGGAAGTAAAAGCGGCGAGGGAGATGGCTACCGCCCTCATATAGCAGAGCCTTTGATATGTGAGATCGCTAACACCTCACACCCCTACGGCAGTAATGCTATGGGTTTCTTTACTTTACTTTAAAGATAATTTAATAATGATTCGATCGCTGCTGTTAATTCCACTTACACCACCTTGACTATGAACGAAATAAAGATGACAAGTATCACACACTTGGTAATGTCCGTTACGGTAGGCAACGGGAAGAAGGCAGAGAGAGGGCATAAATAAGGAGTACTCTGAGTGGTGTGAAGTAAAGTGTGCAGTGCCACAGGGCTCGGTTTTGGGACCAATATTGCTCTTGATATGTATAAATGATTTAGACATTGATACAGGACCCAGTATTGGAAAATGTACGGACAACACAGAACTATGTAGGAGTGTCTCATCTATCGCCGAGGTAGACACATTGAGGTCTGATTTAGATACAATTCGAGAGTGGCCTGTAAGCTGGCAAATGGAGTTTAATGTAGATAAATGTACAGTCATCCACATTGGTAAATCCAATAAGGAACATAATTACAGAATGGGCGAGAACAATATTAGAATGATAAATAAGGAAAGGGACCTACGGGTTATAATAGATCATACAGGTAATGGGAGTAAGCAAGTCCAGGTAGCAGTGAATAAGGCAAATGTAATGTTAAGTATGATAAAAAGAAATTGTAAACATAGGAGGTGATAGTCAAACTGTATAAAGCATTAGTTAGACCTAGATTGGAGTACTGTTTACAGGTGTGGAGTCCTTATCATAGAGGGGATATAAATATGCTGGAAAGGATACAAAGAAGAGCGACAAAGCTGATTATTGGGATTCCAGAATTACAGTTACTAGGAAAGACTCAGAAAAACCAGCTTACAGTGCCTTGAAGAGAGAAGAATTCGAGGTGACAATACAGGTTTATAAGAAAATGCAAGAGGAAGCACTCTTACATAAAATGCATGCTGAAGTCGGATGCACTGAGCCGACAGGCGCAAAATAAAAAACACAGTGCAACGCACCTTGGGGAATTGAGAAATTAGGCGAACGCAAATAAAAAATTTAAAAAAAAGATAATCACAGGAAAGGTTCAATTAGACTATAACACGTTTTTCAAAATGCAACCACCAACGAGAACAAGAGGGCACAGTTACAAATTAGCTAAAGAAAGGTCCAGATTAATATAAGGAAATATTTTTTTAGTCAGAGAGTGGTGAATGCTTGGAATGCATTGCCCCAGGAGATAGTGGAGCGGAGGCAGAGACAGTTAATGCATTTAAGAATAGATTGGATGCGCATATCTTTTAGAGCAGGGTAATGCGAATGTAACTGGTTGTCTACAGACTCTAATGAGTCTTCTAAGCCAGTATTCAAAAAATAAAATCGTTAAGTTAAGTCAGAATCGTCAGCACACTGCCATTTTTTTTATGGACGGCTTGAGTTTCCACTGTATTGCCTTTGTCTTTCACCAAGTTTCTACTTGGTACAGGAGTTGCGGCTTGATATTGGAATGAAAAAATCTGTGTTTGCTGTCTGCTTGATTTTACAGTTTTAACATACACTGGGAACTGACTGTTGTTGTATTGTTGTTGTTGTTGTTGTTGTTGTTGTTGTTCAATGCCCTCAATGAGTAAGAATACTCTTTTGTGAGACTTACAAAGAGCGTTAAGTGGCAGGTTGTCGTAGCTTTTCTCACATCCCGAGCATGCTGATGAAGTTGGCCCGTGGTCCTCCAGGCGGTTGTGCTATGTTTGGCTTTATGTGCGTGACGCTCGCTACTATGGTGATCACGTCGATCCA
The DNA here is from genome assembly GCA_036924085.1 of Ariolimax columbianus. Taxonomy (NCBI): domain Eukaryota; kingdom Metazoa; phylum Mollusca; class Gastropoda; order Stylommatophora; family Arionidae; genus Ariolimax; species Ariolimax columbianus. Next base: position 16,760,906 of record JAVGWX010000020.1, on the reverse strand, counting down.
CATCCCATCAACCAGACTGCCTTGTAAACAGCATCTTTCCACGGAACACTATTTGGATTAGAGATAATGGTCTTGGTCAGTTTGCTGTATCTGACCTAAACGCGACGTACTGGTCAACAGGTTGTGCTTGGTCCAACTAGCGTCTCAGTTCTCCTCCCTGCTGTATTAACAGACCAGTTATCAATCGAAATATAATATTATTTTGTATTGTTGGCTCGTACTTATCGCCTGGGAGGTCCCATGTGTTCACACAATAAGTATCAACTTACGTCAAAGAGCAGGCTTGTATATTGTGAGTACTCTGTGTTGAGTATATGTGGCATAGAGGTAAAGCCTTTGGACATGCAGTAGATGGTTGCACCGCTACAAAAACACGTCTGGATTAGATGAGTATAGAAAACGTTTGACTGTTGTTATAAAGTGGATATGTATCGTCAGTAATGACATCAGAAAGAGAAATGAGTAGGAAAAACACAAGAATAAGAAGAAAGGAAAGGATAAGAAGAAGAAAAATAGAATAATAATAAAAAGGAGAAGAGCAATAGAAGACAAAGAAGAAGAAGGTGACGCAGAGTCGATGAGAAGGAAAAAGAAGATGAAAAGACGCAATGCATTTGGAATATATAAGCAGTGAGAAGTGATAAGAAATGAAAGAGATGGAAAGGAATTAAACACCAGGAAACGTAGATGAAGAAGATGGATAATAATTAAAAGAAACTGGGAAAGAAAACGATGTGAAAAACCAAACAGACGAGATAAATGTGTAGACGTATGAAATCAAATAAGAAAAATTTACGAAGAAAATGAAGAAGAAAAAGAAGAGAAGAAGGAGATGTTAAAAAAGGAAGACAAGGTAAATAAATTGATGTTGTAGAAGAAACATGATGAATAGATATCGATAAAGAAGAACGAAGAAAAATAGGAAGAAGAAAATATAAAAATAAGAATAGAAAAGAGATTAAACAAAGAAGAGGTGGAGATGGTACTAGGAGTGAAAAGAAAAGTATAAATAAGAAGGACAACGAAACGAAGAAAAAGAAGGTACACTTGAAATTAAAATAGACGACAACGTTTGAATGAAGAAGAATTAGAAAGAAATATAACAAAAGAAGAAACGAAAAGATAAAGACTTAAAAAGAAATAAAAAGAAGAATAGGACGAAATAAACAAATCAAGAAAGCACATGTTCTGTCTATTTCAACCTGGAAATTATAAATAAAAATAGTAATACTAGCAAAAGTGGTTTCAGATAAGGAAATGTGTTAGCAGACCGAGTGGCCCTGATCTCTACATTATACTGAACTACATTTTACGTTACAGTAATAACGACACAATGCATATAAAAAATCAAGGGACCGTAGATTGTGAAACAAGTGTCAGCTGCTCTGAGACTAGAACACATTCAAAGTAGAGACAACATAACTCGTGACGTCATGTCTAGATACTCATTGGAAAAAGTCTACATGGGAGTAGCCGCATACAAGAGGCAGCCACTGCACGTGAACACTGCAAATATCAAGTGTAAAATAATCTGGAGAGGGATGTCATGGATAAAACAAGCAGAGAGAACGAATGGTTAGGTAGCCAGGCAAAGGCCGAGGTACATCGTAGACAATGACGGCATAATTTATTTTGCTAGCGGTATTTTTTAGTAAGGATTAACTGCGCTACTTTTTATCCTCACTCTCTCGTCTCGAGCCGCCCGACCCCAGTTAAGGACAAGACGACTAGGGGGCGACTACGAGAAGCAAGGAACTATGCATCAAGCAACTGTGAAAATAAACGGTGGAGTCCGGAGTCGAACCTACACCACCTGATCACGAGGCCGACGCCTTAACCACTTCGCCACGGAATCCACGGTTAGGTAGGCACAGTAGGAATAATAAACAAAGGCGAAAAATGGATTCACACTGGAGATAAAATAACAGACTGCCACTGAATCTTTAACTCTGTGGAGATAATGCGGGGATTTGTGCAATAGGAAACCGGTCTTCGGTGTTAAACAACTAAGACATTAAATTACTCAAGTCTTTGATAATGTAATGTACCGATGGGTATGTGGTATCTGGTAGGAAAGCTGGTTGGAGTTTCTCTGATAAAGAGAGAGGCACTGTCGATGCCGAGAGGAGTGATGCATACTGGAAAACAAGGTCTGGTATCCGAATGGCAATCGAAGCAGTCACTTCGGCTCTGGCTATCGTTGAGCTTTTATTCCGAGCCGTAATCATCTCTGACTCTCAATCCCTGCCTCAGAAGGTGCAGAAGGACTGTTGTATGAGTGGGTAGTGAACAAAGAGGCCTCGAAACGTGGGGAACTTGTGCCAAATTACTGTCCAGGCTATGCTGGGGTTTGAGGAAATGGAAGAGCTGACATCCTGGCCTCAGTTTGGGGCATTGTTAATGGGTAGATGTGACATTTTGAAGATGATCGACGACCACCATTTGCATGAAGACACTGCAGCCTCTGAGCTAACCATGCACAGATACAGAATTTTGAAATCTAGCGCGGGTGCAGCAGAGAAGGGCGCTTGAGATGACTGCATGTGAGTGTGTTCAACCAGCGAGCTACATGAACAATCACTATATATACTTTTCGCTATTTGGTTAAGAGGAACTGAGTCCTATAGTTTTGTCCGGATTTCAATGACATCGATTCCAAACAGAACCAAATAGTGACAACAATCTGAAATATTTGCATATTCTAAGCACTCAGTAGACAAGCCTAATTAGTCTAGTAAATCTATTCCGCTAACTGAATGATCTTAACTTCACTTATATATATATACTGGTCTAGAAGACCCCGCAGAGTCTGTATACAACTAGTTTCTTTCAGTCAAATTGATCTAAAAATGACTATTAAATATCCAATATATTCGTGAAGCATTAACTGATCCTGCAATACTATTTTCTTTGGCAATGCATTCCAAGCCTTCACCATTCTCCGAGAGAAAAAATAGTTCCTGGTATATATTCTGGAACTTTCTTTGATTAATGTGTAGCTGTGCCCCGTTTTTCATGCAGACGATTCCACTTTGAAAAAACTACTTATTATAGTATAATGTGTCCTGTCCCTTGACTAGCTTATAAACCTGATTAAGACACCTCAGCACTAAAAAGCCAGAAAAATACAGAACTTAATGACTTAAGAGCAGTACTCTGTCAACTATACTAGCAGTCCACACACAAAAGAGTAGTGGTACAGTGGGTTCCATCTCATTGTAACATTCAAGGTAACGAGGAGGCAGACAGACTGGCAAAAGAAGGTGCAAGTTTACCACAACCAGATTCTAGTGTGACCTACGAAGAGTACAAAAGGTTTATTAGGGTCAGATACATGGCCAAATGGGAAACAGAGCACAGACCACAACAGACTGGGGTACCTTCTATTCAATAAACTGAAGATAGGTGTTACTGACGAATGCACCTGTGGTACAGGGAAAATGAACATCTGCTGCAAAATTGCTGGACATACGAGGACCAGAGAAAGCACATGTGGCCATCACCAGTGCCAACACTAGACAAGCTCTATGGCAGTGTCGACAGCCTCAGGATGACAGCTGCTTTCTTCGAACAAATTCAAGTTGACGTCTGACAGCGTACGAAGAAGAAGAAGAAGAAAACACCTCGAATTTTTCTCTTTTCTAGACAATGCAGGCCGGTTTTTTTTTAGTTTTTTCCTCTTAACTAAGTGCCGAAATAGCACTATCAGTTTCGATCATCTTCTTCGTATCCTCTCTAGCATATCTTATCCCCTCTACGATAAGGACTCCACACGTTAACACAGTACTCTAATCTAGGTCTAACTAATCTATAAACAGTTTGACAATCACTTCCTTGCCGGAATTTGTCTGCAGCAATTCGCATCCACCAATTGGCGGTTCCTGTTTATAATGTTAATTGCCTATTACTTCACTTTCTTTTCTTCTGTTGTGTGTATGTGTGCTCTGAGCCTTTATATTATGTATGTCTTTGTGAATAGTGTCACTATTTTGCTAATTGAACATAGATTGGCAACAAAGCAACAGCTGATAAACAGTATATTTATGCCGATTATGTGCTACCAGTGCCAAACAAGAAGAGACAGAATGCGGAATGACGACATTTGAAGTATTGTCGGCACTACGGCTTGTGCCGAATACATTTCCAGACAGAAAATAAGTTGGTTTGGTCATCGCATGAGAATGTACCCTCAACATCTCCCACTGATGGCTTACAACGCTGGTAGATCTGGCTACATGGCAAGGGGCGGCCACGAGGTAGGTGGAAATATGACATTAGAGCGATTGTGCAATGACAAGGGCTCACATTGACCGACGCGACGCACTTGGCGCAGGATAGACGACTTAAGCTTCCCACGAAGCTAAACAGCACAAGTGAAAGAAAACTAACTGAACATAGATTGACAGTAGTATAAATCAGTGACCTTATACGGACAATCTGCTCCATAAAGTGGCGTCCATAGTAGAGAACACGTTGTAATCAAGATCAAATGTAGAAACATGTTGTCAACTCAATAATGACGGGATCTGAAATATAAATAACATAATCTTACATTTGGTAAACAGTGAGTATAAATATACTCATGAAGTTTAAGGTTAGAAGTCGTGATACATAGCAGACACATGTTTCGTATACCGAGCACAGACAGAGCCAACACATGTTTCGTATATCGAGCACAGACAGAGCAGACACATGTTTCGTATACCGAGCACAGACAGAGCCGACACATGTTTCGTATACCGAGCACAAACAGAGCTGACACATGTTTCGTATACCGAGCACAGACAGAGCAGACACATGTTTCATTTACCGAGCACAGGGCAGACACATGTTTCGTATACCGAGCACAGACAGAGCAGCCAAATGATTCATATATCGAGCACAGACAGAGCCGACACATGTTTCGTATATCGAGCACAGACAGAGCCGACACATGTTTCATATACCGAGCACAGACAGAACTGACACATGTTTCATATACCGAGCACAGACAGAGCCAACACATGTTTGTATATCGAGCACAGACAGAAGGACGTGGACAATATTTTATATGGATGAACCGCGTTAAGGGAATTCATTGAACCGGCAAGGCATCAGTGCCGCCAACAAGGTATACGTGTATCATACTGCAGTGTTAACAATGCTGATGCAAGCTTGCGGAACATGGAATATATTTAGGAGACACGTCATACAGGTAAATCGTTTTCACTTGAGCTGTGTGCTTAGGCAACTCAGTATCAGGTGGCAGGACAAAGTGCCTAACTATGAAATTATCAGCTTGTCAAATATCTTGATTATTCACACGCTTCTGCAACAAGTCCAGATAAGATGGACGTGGCATGTTACTCCCATGCCCGATAAGCAGCTGTTATACATTAATCTCAGAACAGGCAGACGCACATCTGTGAGACTGAAGAGATACTCCAGCGACTCCTTCAAATTGTCTGAAAATAGTTTAAGATTGGTGTCCCCTCCTGAGAGTTGCTTGCTCAGAAGCGTTCCGCCCGGCGCGATCTCCAAAGGTGATCAGATCGCAGAGATAAAACCCACCGCGGAGACTCAGACAGCGTGCGTCCGATAGAGCAGAACGCACATTATCCACAGCCGACACGCTAAATGCGTGCACCGAGTTTGGTAGAGTCTGTCGTGCTAGGATTGGTCTTTATTGCCATCTGAGAACATAAAGAACAATCTCTAACAACAAATAACATCAAAACTGAGCTTCATGAAAAGAATTATCACTACATAAATCTGTCCCGCAGTATTGTACAGCACTGACACAAAGATGGCTGAAAAGACATTAGCCGTTTAGAGGACGTGGTGATATTCCAGAATTTAAGAAAGTAAGCTGGACAGAAAACCAGTCAAATAAACAAGTATTAAAAGATACAAAATCATATAAATAATTAATCACATCTATATATAAACAGGCATATTGTTTTGGCTTGTGAGTAATGTGAGATATTGCGGCCTTTTATTGAGAAATAAAAAAACTACAAGTCAAAACTCAGACAGAAAGAAGAGGGTGTCCAAGAAGCAATTACGTCACACATGCGTGAAAGAGTGTTGAGTTGCAGACGTATACTGATCTGAAGAGATGTGCTTGGAACAGATGGCAAGGACATGACATGATCAGAAGACGTCAACACGTATCTGGACTAATTAAGAGAAGACATTGGCAAGACATGATCAGAAGACTTCAAGACCAGTCTCCGTACTGACTAACATAGGACAGTGGCGTGACATGAACAGAAGTCTTCAATAGCAGTTTCCACACTGACTAACATAGGACAATGACGTGACATGATCAGAAGACTTCAACAGCAGTCCCAAACTGACTAACATAGGACAATGACGTGACATGATCAGAAGACTTCAACAGCAGTCCCAAACTGACTAACATAAGACAGTGGTGTCACATGATCAGAAGACTTCAACACCAGTCTCCACACTGAATAACATATGACAGTGGCGTCACATGATCAGACGACGACTTCAACACTAGTCTCCGGACTTACTAACATATGACAGTGGCGTCACATGATCAGACGACGACTTCAACACTAGTCTCCGGACTGACTAACAGAAGCCAGTGACGTGACATGATCAGAAGACTTCAACACCAGTCTCCACACTGACTAACATATGACAGTGGCGTCACATGATCAGACGACGACTTCAACACCAGTCTCCACACTGACTAACATATGACAGTGGCGTGACATGATCAGAAGCCTTCAACAACAGTCTCCACACTGACTAACATAGGACAGTGGCGTCACATGATCAGACGACGACTTCAACACCAGTCTCCACACTGACTAACATATGACAGTGGCGTGACATGATCAGAAGACTTCAACACCAGTCTCCACACTGACTAACATATGACAGTGGCGTGACATGATCAGAAGACTTCAACACCAGTCTCCACACTGACTAACATATGACAGTGGCGTGACATGATCAGAAGACTTCAACACCAGCCTCCACACTGACTAACATAGAACATTGGTGTGACATGATCCGAAGATTAAGATTAACTATCATCATGCTGATAAATAACCCAATTCATATTTTCTTACCTTGACAAAATGCAGATTTATTCGCCGTTGACTGGGCAACAGAAAACACTGTCCCTAATATTCTAATCACACCACGTGATTCCTTCGTAATGTCTCTCACGTGACATTTATAATAATCTTGTCGTTAATTCAATGTTAAATATCCTATACCTATTCTTTTTGTGTCTCTCACATACGTAAAAGGAACATGTATAATGTGTGCTGCTTTAGATCTAGCAATTTCAGAAGTGATAACAAAATGATACATAAGCCATCATTACGAGTACAATGTAGACTTTGTCGAAGGCGTTTAGAATGGGTCACCGGTAATGGCCGGTATATGCTGTGTATAGTGCAACTACGGTTGGTTGGTTATTGATCCAGTAGCCTTCTGAATCCTGCCCTTTGTCTCAATGTTACGCAGTGGTACCTGCATGTGTTTCTGAGCTGTTGTTTTGTTCCATATAGAGTGTTCTATTTGTCTCGCCTCGGATGAAGAAGTAGGTTTCCAACACCATCAAGTGCCGGTCACTCAAAATAATCGTGTTCAACAGTTTCATGGGGATGTGTGCACAACCGGCACTCTGGAGTATGTTGTGGTTGTGTTGTGGTGTATAAGTGACTTGTTATGTCGTGTATGTTGAATGCAAAGTAGTACAATATAGTGCTGTGAAATATCTTTTTCAAGACGTTGATGTTGTCGATGGGATTTTGTATGGCCAAATGTTTTTAGATTGTTCTATTAATAGTATAGAATGTTCATTTATTCAGCCAGGCTTCTTTCTTCGCAGTTTTCTGGTGTTGTTTGACGAAATAGAGATAAGATGATGGATGTATACTGAACAGCAGAGCAGTACCTAATGGTTGTTCCTCATTGCAGACTCTGCAGTCGTGGATGAAGTGGTGCGTTCTGTTCGTTCAGAATTGATTTCATTGCACTCCGAGCAGAATCATCGTTGCACAGTCCATTTTTGCAATTTGTAAAGAGCGAAAATACTGATGGTTCCTGCTGCTCGCTTGTTGTACACACTCCTGCTACGTCCATTTAGACACCCTGTCTGCTGGCCCCGTGTATTTATTTTTTAAATGGTAATGTGTGCAATGCTGACTTATCGACTGCAGTGTCTTCATTCAAAAGGCGGTCCTGGATTAGATTCAAAATGTAGCATGTATCCATTGTTAATGTCTACACTGTATATGTGCAGAGGAAGTGTTAAAAGACAACAGCTATTTATATAGTGAAAGCTTATTCCATTCTAAGCTGTTTTTCATTCTCTAACAATATGCAATTTACTATTGTACAGCTCAGTCGACTGGAGCGTTTCGCTATTAAGGGCTCAAGTCAAGGAAACCCATCAAATACGCAATTCTGAATACGCTGGCAGCAGCCATTGACTTTTGTCAGACTTCTTGCGTCAGAGTCAACGAACATAACTGACGAAGACTATGTTCCACCTCAGAGTGTCGACCATGCAAACAGGCTACACCCATGCATTTTGTTGAAGAGAACAATGAGTGAAGAGAGAAGGCAAACTTAGCCCCACAAACAATTTTCTGAAAACGAACGTGCAGGGTTGAAAAGCGTGTTTACCGCAGCCTTGCTGGAATCTACGGCACATCGTCATAGTAAGAACGCGGAAGAATTAGGAGAATCCAGTGTCGGTTTCCATATCTGAACCTAACGGATCGAACATTTAAATATATTATTATTTCTTCTTGTCTTATTTTCAATCCTTGAGAAAGTGAGGTAGGCGAACTAAGATGTAAGTCTTAACAAACACAATCTACTGGCCAGTATGTAGCGTCAGGGCCAGGCACAATCTACAGGCTATGACGTCTCGTCAGCTTCAGACGCAAACTAGAGGCTAGGACTAAGCGTCAATGTCAGACACAAGCTAGGGGCTAGGAGGTCTCGTCAGGGTCAGGAGCAACCTAGGGGCTAGGACTAGGCGTCAGGGGCAGACAAACCTAGGGGCTAGGACTAAGCGTCAGGTTCAGACAAACCTAGGGGCTAGGACTAAGCGTCAGGGTCAGACACAACCTAGGGGCTAGGATGTCTCGCTAGGGTCAGGAGCAACCTACGGGCTAGGGCGTTGTGTCAGGGTCAGACAAACCTAGGGACTAGGACTAAGCGTCAGGGTCAGACAAACCTAGGGGCTAGGAGGTCTCGTCAGGGTCAGGCACAACCTACAGGATAGGTCTTAGCGTCAGGGTCAGGCACAACCTACAGGCTAGGACGTCGGTCTGGGTCAGGCATAACCTACTGACCAGTACGTCGCGTCAGGGTCAAGCACAACCTACGGACTAGGATTTAGCGTCAGGGTATGTTACGACTTACTGACCAGTGCTTCGCTTCAATGTTAGGCAAAGCCTACTGACCAGTACGTCCGGTCAGGGCTAGGAACAAAATACTGACTATGATGTCGCGCCAAGGACAGACACATCCTACTGGTCAGGACCTCTCATATAGTTTGACATAATATATTGACCAAGACCACACCTCACTTTTATATAGCACTCTCTAAAAACATGTTGTCAAGGCAGTATTGCTAAAGAGATTCGGAGTTACGTGATCCCCTTAGTAGTGAGCGAAACATAGATGGAGCCAAGCATAACACATAGGCCTGAAGACCCTGGTCCACCTTAATCAGCGCACTCGGAATGTAAGGAAAGCTTCTACAACCTGCCACTTAACGCCATCTCAAGGCACACAAAAGAGTCAATTTCCTCACTGTGGGCATTCAACAACAACAACAACAACAACAACACCAATAACGTCATGCCCCCTATTATAGACAGTGTGTATTAATAAACATACGTGCGTATTTGCAGTAGTTGTTTATGTAACAATGCACCACGCATAACGAGGTTGCTATCCTGCTCGTAGCCCTCTTCATATATGTCTTACGGGAGGAAGAAGTAATCTTGGTGAGCTAAAAGAGTGTTGATCAAACCCCCTGCTTTGAACTTCTTTATTAGCTTCATTTAGTGAATTGAAGATACCAGTAGTGGCTAGTACCCGATTTCAGTATTCGTTATAACTGTCACAGTTCCCGCCATATTGTTCATCACAGATCAAAGAGAGACCAGTGTTAATGCTTCTTTACATGAACTATACGTCAAAGCACTTAGTGTGCTTATGTAGTAATTGCGTATGTAGTGATATGTTTAACTCGATAAGACTGCTATTCACATGAACGGCCATCTTCAGTCGGTTTTTACAACACATGAGTGTGCAGGAGTCCTATTCTTTCATCCCTCTTAGAGACGTCTGAGAATCAAGGAAATATTATCATAATCGAAATCATCATCTGGTTGATCAGTTCTAAGACTGGTTGTAAGGTTGTCTGAGCATGTCTCTCCATTTGAGCATATCGTCTGGTTGATCAGTTCTAAGACTGGTTGTAAGGTTGTCTGAGCATGTCTCTCCATTTGAGCATATCGTCTGGTTGATCAGTTCTAAGACTGGTTGTAAGGTTGTCTGAGCATGTCTCCCCATTTGAGCATATCGTCTGGTTGATCAGTTCTAAGACTGGTTGTAAGGTTGTCTGAGCATGTCTCCCAATTTGAGCATATCGTCTGGTTGATCATTCCTAAGACTGGTTGTAAGGTTGTCTGAGCATGTCTCCCCATTTGAGCATATCGTCTGGTTGATCAGTTCTAAGACTGGTTGTAAGGTTGTCTGAGCATGTCTCTCCATTTGAGCATATCGTCTGGTTGATCAGTTCTAAGACTGGTTGTAAGGTTGTCTGAGCATGTCTCTCCATTTGAGCATATCGTCTGGTTGATCAGTTCTAAGACTGGTTGTAAGGTTGTCTGAGCATGTCTCTCCATTTGAGCATATCGTCTGGTTGATCAGTTCTAAGACTGGTTGTAAGGTTGTCTGAGCATGTCTCCCAATTTGAGCATATCGTCTGGTTGATCATTCCTAAGACTGGTTGTAAGGTTGTCTGAGCATGTCTCCCCATTTGAGCATATCGTCTGGTTGATCAGTTCTAAGACTGGTTGTAAGGTTGTCTGAGCATGTCTCTCCATTTGAGCATATCGTCTGGTTGATCAGTTCTAAGACTGGTTGTAAGGTTGTCTGAGCATGTCTCTCCATTTGAGCATATCGTCTGGTTGATCAGTTCTAAGACTGGTTGTAAGGTTGTCTGAGCATGTCTCTCCATTTGAGCATATCGTCTGGTTGATCAGTTCTAAGACTGGTTGTAAGGTTGTCTGAGCATGTCTCCCCATTTGAGCATATCGTCTGGTTGATCATTCCTAAGACTGGTTGTAAGGTTGTCTGAGCATGTCTCCCCATTTGAGCATATCGTCTGGTTGATCAGTTCTAAGACTGGTTGTAAGGTTGTCTGAGCATGTCTCCCCATTTGAGCATATCGTCTGGTTGATCAGTTCTAAGACTGGTTGTAAGGTTGTCTGAGCATGTCTCCCCATTTGAGCATATCGTCTGGTTGATCAGTTCTAAGACTGGTTGTAAGGTTGTCTGAGCATGTCTCCCCATTTGAGCATATCGTCTGGTTGATCAGTTCTAAGATTGGTTGTAAGGTTGTCTGAGCATGTCTCCCCATTTGAGCCTATGTACTGGCTGGTCATTCCTAAGACTGGTTGTAAGGTTGTCTGAGCATGTCTCCCCATTTGAGCCTATGTACTGGCTGGTCATTCCTAAGACTGGTTGTAAGGTTGTCTGAGCATGTCTCCCCATTTGAGCCTATGTACTGGCTGGTCATTCCTAAGACTGGTTGTAAGGTTGTCTGAGCATGTCTCCCCATTTGAGCCTATGTACTGGCTGGTCATTCCTAAGACTGGTTGTAAGGTTGTCTGAGCATGTCTCCCCATTTGAGCCTATGTACTGGCTGGTCATTCCTAAGACTGGTTGTAAGGTTGTCTGAGCATGTCTCCCCATTTGAGCCTATGTACTGGCTGGTCAGTTCTAAGACTGGTTGTAAGGTTGTCTGAGCATGTCTCTCCATTTGAGCATATCGTCTGGTTGATCAGTTCTAAGACTGGTTGTAAGGTTGTCTGAGCATGTCTCTCCATTTGAGCATATCGTCTGGTTGATCAGTTCTAAGACTGGTTGTAAGGTTGTCTGAGCATGTCTCTCCATTTGAGCATATCGTCTGGTTGATCAGTTCTAAGACTGGTTGTAAGGTTGTCTGAGCATGTCTCCCAATTTGAGCATATCATCTGGTTGATCATTCCTAAGACTGGTTGTAAGGTTGTCTGAGCATGTCTCCCCATTTGAGCATATCGTCTGGTTGATCAGTTCTAAGACTGGTTGTAAGGTTGTCTGAGCATGTCTCTCCATTTGAGCATATCGTCTGGTTGATCAGTTCTAAGACTGGTTGTAAGGTTGTCTGAGCATGTCTCTCCATTTGAGCATATCGTCTGGTTGATCAGTTCTAAGACTGGTTGTAAGGTTGTCTGAGCATGTCTCTCCATTTGAGCATATCGTCTGGTTGATCAGTTCTAAGACTGGTTGTAAGGTTGTCTGAGCATGTCTCCCCATTTGAGCATATCGTCTGGTTGATCATTCCTAAGACTGGTTGTAAGGTTGTCTGAGCATGTCTCCCCATTTGAGCATATCGTCTGGTTGATCAGTTCTAAGACTGGTTGTAAGGTTGTCTGAGCATGTCTCCCCATTTGAGCATATCGTCTGGTTGATCAGTTCTAAGACTGGTTGTAAGGTTGTCTGAGCATGTCTCCCCATTTGAGCATATCGTCTGGTTGATCAGTTCTAAGACTGGTTGTAAGGTTGTCTGAGCATGTCTCCCCATTTGAGCATATCGTCTGGTTGATCAGTTCTAAGATTGGTTGTAAGGTTGTCTGAGCATGTCTCCCCATTTGAGCCTATGTACTGGCTGGTCATTCCTAAGACTGGTTGTAAGGTTGTCTGAGCATGTCTCCCCATTTGAGCCTATGTACTGGCTGGTCATTCCTAAGACTGGTTGTAAGGTTGTCTGAGCATGTCTCCCCATTTGAGCCTATGTACTGGCTGGTCATTCCTAAGACTGGTTGTAAGGTTGTCTGAGCATGTCTCCCCATTTGAGCCTATCGTCTGGTTGATCAGTTCTAAGACTGGTTGTAAGGTTGTCTGAGCATGTCTCCCCATTTGAGCATATCATCTGGTTGATCAGTTCTAAGACTGGTTGTAAGGTTGTCTGAGCATGTCTCCCCATTTGAGCATATCGTCTGGTTGATCAGTTCTAAGACTGGTTGTAAGGTTGTCTGAGCATGTCTCCCCATTTGAGCATATCGTCTGGTTGATCAGTTCTAAGACTGGTTGTAAGGTTGTCTGAGCATGTCTCCCCATTTGAGCCTATGTACTCTCTGGTCATTCCTAAGACTGGTTGTAAGGTTGTCTGAGCATGTCTCCCCATTTGAGCCTATGTACTGGCTGGTCATTCCTAAGACTAGTTGTAAGGTTGTCTGAGCATGTCTCCCCATTTGAGCCTATGTACTGGCTGGTCATTCCTAAGACTGGTTGTAATGTTGTCTGAACGTGTCTCTCAATTTGACCCACTGCTCCACATCTTTCCTAATTTCAGCATAGGTTAGAACTTGAACTACATGCCTGAGATGTAAAGGTGAGAATTGGTTGCCTTCTTTCTCTTTTCCTCTGTTCTTTGTAAACATTTATAGCAGCGTTTATTCTTCTCTCCCTTCCGCCCCATCCCATTTTCCTTCATATTGTTTTTCTATCTAGCTCCTATTTTAAATGCGCAAACACCACATCTCAAAAGCCTTCAAGCATTTCTCTTCTCTTTCATTTATTGCCAAGATTTCAAAATCACACAAGTCCAGACACATGTGGTCAGGATTGTTTTCCGTGGTGTAATAATAATGATGGTCTTGCAAATACAATCCTCCACGAAAAGGTGCAAGGCAGACGACAAAGAGGCCGTCCAAAAAAGAGATGGGAGGACAACATAAAAGAATGGACCAATCTCCGACCAGAGGAGGCACAGGCAGCGGCCGCTGACAGAGAAGGGGGTCGTGGTGTTGTGAGGATGTCTTCATGTGTGCCCCAACAACCTCACCGGTAACGGGATGACCTGACCTGACCTGAATAATAATGTTAGCTGACTCTCTGTTTCTCCATTACTGATATCTTTGCCTGCGGAATTCTGGCAATGTCCTGCTGTCATCATTCAACGTCTCAAATGATTTGACCCAGGTATTGGTATGCCCGCTCGATTATAGATAAGACAAATAGTTAGGAAATTAGGTATGCATAAGAAGGTACAACGGAAGCACTCAATAGAAGGAACATAGACTACGACTCTGTCATAGACGATCCAGCATTTCACAGTCTGCAGCGATCTCTAGTTAATCGAGGATCAACAGCGCTGAGGTGGACTATAGATGTGTACAACCATCGTTCTACAAAAACTATTAGGGTCCATATACGTCGTCATCAGCTAAAATGCGATAAAGAAAATAAGGAAATGTGTGTGTGTGTGTGTGTGTGTGTAGGAGGAGTGTGTGTGTGTGGGGGGAGTATGTGTGTGCGTGGGGGGAGGGCGGGGTGATTGTGTCTGTGTGTGTGTGTGTGTGTGTTGTAAAAGGAAGCCTCCATTTTGTTTTTATTAAGAAGAATATACCATATTATCAACCCGCATCTTCCCTTAACACGATAAGACTGCTAATCAGATGAACGACCGACTTTAGTGGTTTTATTTCCAGTTTTTCAAGTATCAGCAAATGAATGAAAATTTATGGCAAAGATGGCGGACTTTCGCGTGACCCAACACACATTGTTATCAATCCATATGTGTGCCCGGACTGATGAGACATCCGTTCTGCTTGCGATTTGAACTAAGTCTCACATCAACAATTTTTGTTCAGGATGGAGTGTTAGAGAATCCATAAGTCTCAGATGGAGTAACGCTGCATGGTGTTATCTTTCTCGCTGTAGTTTTTCACATACCAGGAAGTACGTTTCTCTTTTACAGCTAAGTCGACTAAAGCGTTTCTATAACCGAGACTCGAATATAGTTCAATTGTCCGGAGAAGCAAGCGCTCTATCACTCTCCCATTACCATGTATGCTTACTAGAATACATGAGGGAGGAAGACTAACGTCAGGTCAGGTACACCATAGTGATCAGACATGTTTAGTCAGGGGCAGGCAAAATATACTAGCCAAGATCCTCACCTCGGCTTCCTCGTAGCCTTCCCTAGAAACGGGCTGTTTTCATGGGCGCCTGGCTAAAGGGATGAGGGATCTACGTGATTCACGTAGGCAGATAAAGACAAGTATAGCACAACCGCCTGTAGGACCCCGGTCTACCTTTATCAGCACGCTCGGGATGTAAGGAAAGCTACGGCAGCCCCACACTTAACGTCCTTTTCAAGGCGCATAAAAAGGGCATTCAAAACAATAACAACTTGAACAAATACAACAACAACAATAATAACAACTAGAACAACAACTAGAATAAATACAATTTAAAATAAGGCGAGGTTGCGATAATAATGATGGCGTTTATTTTCCCTATTTGTTATTTGCCTCTCTGGAGTCCACTTGCGAAGAGACCAGTTAAGATTTCTTAACAGCTAAATACACCCTCGTACTCGTGTATGCATTCAAATCTCAATTGTATGTATTTACCCCTTCCTATATGATTTATTAGCACACATTTTGTTATTTGTTGTACCTGATGAAAACCTTCACGTCGGAACCAAGGTATCATTTTACGTTTTCGTGCTATCGCGTTATCTGACCATACCTATATCCATTATTTTAAACTTACTAGAACATAACCTAAACGCATTTCGTTTGATCATTTCATTACTTGGATTCGATTTGCAATTGTATCTTAACAATCTTTACGTTTGCATGTTTTTCTGTCACACTGGACAGGTCACGCTTATGGAAACAAAAAAGTCATAAACAGTGGTTGCCCCACAATTCCCAGAAACATCGGAAGGATTCATTAGCAGGAACCAGTCAGCTAAACTACTTTCCGAGCAGGTGCAAACTAGGTCAGAGGAGTTACGAACGTCCAGAACATTTAACTTTATCAATGACGTAAGCGCCAGAGGTAGGCGAGTTAGCCTTGTGCCTTGCATATATAAGTCTATCAGAGCTTTGAGATTTGTAAAGGCTGAACTTGATATTTGAGATATCGGGTTATAATTCAAGTTTAAAGATATCAGGCTGTTGGACAAAGGTAGCAAGCTGATGTCCACTATTTTATTATCTCGTAAAGACAACATCTCAATGGATGTGAGTTTTGATAGAGCCTTAGGAACCGCAGTTAGGCTATTGTTATCAAGTGTTAATTGTTTTAAACTATTGGCTAAACCATCAAAAGCGTTGTCAGGTATTGTTGAGATAGAACTACTGATAATAGTTAGCTCTGTGAGAAGGGGCAGATACTGGATCCAGTCCGGCCATGTTCCTAGACCAAACCGAGAAATGCGAAGTGCCGTGAGAGTTTGACCAATATGCTGGATCGCGTTGATATTCCAATCTATGATGTTTGTTTCGTAAATTGTAAATTCTTTAAGGACATTCAAATGGAGCAGGGCATTTGGGATTTTTGTGAAATGAGCTTTAGAGAATGAAAGTGTTTTTAAGGAGTGGGCCGAATCGTCGAATGCTGCAATTTCTACTGTTGATATTGGGTTTTCAAACAAAGATAATTCTATTAGGCTGGCAGGTAGGCTTGATTCTGGTAAGTCTGTGATCTGGTTTGCCTGAGGGAGAAACGGTGTGATCTATAAGTAAGTATGTCAAAATGATACGATAAGTGCAATACCAGGTGTGATGATCGCGATAATGATGCCGATGAGGGTGATGTTGATGAAAATGATTGCGATTCTCACTGATTTGATAATGGCGATGAAGGTGGTGCAATCTCCTTTACTGTGAGCTGGTAGCTCAATGCATCCCGCCAAAAGCACGTTTTCCTCGACAAGTCTTAGAGGCATCATGTACAAGGAAGTGATAGTCAAACTGTATAAAGCAATAGTTATATCTAGAATGGAGGACTTTTCAGGTGTGGAGTCATTTGTGTAGAGGTGATATGAACATGCTGGAATGAATACAAAGAAGAGCGGCAAAACTGTAGTTATAAGGAAAGACTTAGAAAAACCGACCTACAGTGTCTAAAAAAGAAAAGAATTTGAAGTGATTTAACAGAGGTTTAAGAGATAGCCAAAATAAAGGATAAATTAGACTATAACAAGTTTTTAAAGTACATTATTCTACAAGGATATAAGGACACAGCTATACATTAATTACGAAAAGGCCTATATCAGACATTAAGAAATCTTTTGTTTAAATCAGAGAATCGTGAATGCTTCGAATTGTATTGCCACGTGAAATAATGTAGGCAGGATCAATTAATGCATACACAAATACATTAGATGCCCATAATTATTGTTAGATAAAGTGAAGTAAAAGAAGCTGGTTGTATACAGACTCTGCTAAGTCTTCTAAACCATTATAAATACGTTAAGTTTAGTAAGAGTTCCTATAAAGTCAGTTATCTTAGAGGCATCATGATATCAAAGTGAAGTATTTGGACATGTCTTTACATTATCGTCATTGGAAGGACAGTGGAGTGTGTTGGTGTACCAAGATTGATCCATCCAGCCAGAGACGCAGCAAACACATCGGAGTCGGCCACTTCAAATATAGGGACATCACGCTTGGCATTACCCTCCATCCTCTGGTGGGCTTCATCATCATCATTTTGAGCCCTAATTTAGCCAGCTTCAAAGTCACCAAGAACATCCCCGCCAGCATGGCGGAGAAGACATTGCTATGACGGTAATGATGATAATGTAGGGCACTGTGTTTGACAACTATGACGATAAATCTAATTTTAATAATGATGATGGTGATGATTATAATGATACAGGTGGGTTAATGGTGATAAGGGTGATAGTGGCGATAGTGGTGGTGATCATGGTGGTGGTGGTGATAGTGTTGCTGGTGGTGATAATAGTGATAGTGGCAATGGAGGTGATGGTGTTGATAGTGGTGATAGAGGTGATAGTGGTAGTGAAAGTGGTGGAGATCCTGGTGGATGTGGTGAAAGTGGTGATAGTTGTGATAGTATTGATAGTGCAGATAGTGGTGATGGTGGGGATAGTGGTGATGGTGGTGATGGTGGAGATAGTGGGGATGGTGGTGATAGTGGTGATGGTGGGGATAGTGGTGATGGTGGTGGTGATGGTGGGGATAGTGGTGATGGTGGTGATGGTGGGGATAGTGGTGATGGTGGGGAAAGTGGTGATGGGGGGGATAGTGGTGATGGTGGTGGTGATGGTGGGGATAGTCGGGATAGTGGGGATAGTGGTGATGGTGGGGATAGTGGTGATGGTGGTGATATTGAGGATAGTGGTGATGGTGGAGTTAGTGGTGATGGTTGGGATAGTGGTGATAGTTGGGATTGTGGTGATGGTGGGAATAGTGGTGATGGTGGGGATAGTGGTGATGGTGGTGATATTGAGGATTGTGGTGATGGTGCTGATGGTGGGGATAGTGGTGATGTGGGGATAGTGGTGATGTGGGGATAGTGTTGATGGTGGGGATAGTGGCGATGTGGGGATAGTGGTGATGGTAGGGATAGTGTTGATGGTGGGGATAGTGGTGATGTGGGGATAGTGGTGATGGTGGAGTTAGTGGTGATGGATTGGATAATGGTGATGTGGTGATAGTGGTGATGGTGGGGATAGTGGTGATGTGGGGATAGTGGTGATGGTGGGGATAGTGGTGATGGTGGTTATATTGAGGATAGTGGGGATTGTGGTGATGGTGGGGATAGTGGGGATAGGGGTGATGGTGGTGATAGTGGTGATGGTAGTGATAGTGGTGATGGTGGTGATAGTGGTGATGGTGGGGCTGTGGGGATAGTGGTGATGGTGGTGATAGTAGTGATGGTGGTGATAGTTGTGATGGTGGAGATAGTGGTGATAGTGGTGATGGTAGGGTGGTAGTGGTGGGGGTAGTGATGTCTGTGATGGTGTTTATAGTGGGGATTTTCATGATGGTGGTAACGGTGATGACACTGGTAATATAGATGTTGATGAACTGATAATGATAATGAAAATGACAGTGAATATGATAATTATGATGACGATAATGGTGATGTCATTACTGTGAAGATGTATAATAATAGTAATGCCGATAATGTCCATGATGATGGTAGTAACAATAATTATCCTAACGATTACAGAACGTACCACGATGATAAGGATAATTGTGGGAAAGATGACGCTATCGGATGATGTGCTAGACGATGTTAATGGAGGAGAAGGGATGGAGTTGCAAGCTAGTTTTCATGTTCATTTTTCACATGCCCTTGTTCTTTAGGGCTAGAAAGTGAACTTACATCTAGAAAGAGGTAATGCAACCTGGCAATCTCTGTACCAAACGATTCTGGTAGGGATGTCAGTCCCTTGTTCTGACACAAAATGCTGGCTGTGTCGCAATCACATTCCTAGTCAAAGATGGAAAAATTATATATATTAAAAATATGAATTGCTTAATAATCCAAGTAATTCTATCTATATATCTTCAGTCTACTTATGTCGTTAGACGAGGTGTGACCTCCTTTATTTCATATTATTTTGGCAGGTGAAAATCCACAGTGTCTTGTAAGGTCACTCCCAGCATCTGTTACCCTCTGGAATATATTATCGTCTATTTTTGGAACTGGTGGAGATGGAAGCGTAAATTAGAGCAAGGTAGACCCGCAGCCTGTCAGGCGCCATCTATGGCGATCGGCTTACCACATAACCAAGACCTGATGTTATAGCCACACAATCTCCATTTTGTGTCGTATTCTCTGTATGGCGAGAATCCCTAGAATAATTTGAGTAGATTTTTAACTTGAATTTTGTCCGAGCAGCGGCCGTTAAGCTTGCTTTTTTCGGTTTCCAACTGCTAAGGTATTGTTAACGTGCGCACCACTGCACACGGGTGTCTGATCTCACTAGAGATCAGGTGAAATATTTACCGGATGATCCAAGAGAAAAAATCCCGCTCTATACCATGACTTGAACACGCGACCTCCAGCACTCGAGGCACCTAACCTCGAGACCACTTGGTCCCCCCACCATTGCCATTGCTGGAACATCCAAACTTTCACATTTTTGTCGGGAAAGTTCAGATGTCATCCCTGCATCGAAGAACGACAGTATATATCTCCAATGTACACCATCTCTTGACGCAATGGGAAAACATGACATACCGTACACCATCTCTTGACGCAATGGGACAACCTGACAAACCGTTTTCAGTCCATCTCCTGATTTTATCCTCCCACTTATAATGTTGTCTGTCTCTTGTGCGACTCTTGTCCACCCTACCCTCTAGTATGGTCTTTAGCAACAAGATATGTCTTGTTAATGGCTAATTCATCTGAAATGTCTTACCTTGATTTCGATCATTAATTGTCTTTTTACGCTCAACGTTTTCGATACCTCCAGATGTGTTTTCTTCTGTTTATTCGAAATACGACCCAATCTTCTATTTATTCGAAATATAACCCAATCTTCTATTTATTCGAAATACGACTCAATCTGATATTTATTCGAAAACCGACCCAATCTTGTATTTATTCCAAATACGACCCAATCTTATATTCATTCGAAAACCGACCCAATCTTCTATTTATTCGAAAAACGATCCAACCTTCTATTTATCAGAATTACGACATAATCTTCTATTTATTCCTATTTCGAAGTCTTTGATGCTCCTTTCCAATGTGTTTTTCTGTGTCCATGTCTCTGAGCCATAAATTAGTGACGAGTATGCATTAGACCTGACAATTTTCCTTTTCAATTGATTATTTATGTATTGGGTGTCAGTATGTTTGGCATGATGCTAATACTATTTTGGTCATACCAATTCTTAATCTGATTTCTTTTTCCCGGCAGTCTAGTCAACATAAATCGGCAATCTTGTGGGATTTGTTCAGGATTCGGGTCCCCTTGTTCAACATGGGCACACATCTGTGTGTGAGATCTTTAATCAGTATCGATGTAATGAGAGATATACTCCGAACATTACAAGTTTGTTAAGTTGTTCTAGATACAATGTAATGATCTGATCTAGTGTCTACACACGCCTCGAGATTGGAAGGTTGGACACCAGGGATTGGAACATGGCAAGGGTCAAGCATTCGATGAAATGATGTCATGTAGAAATAGTGCACATGCACAGACGGTTGTGTGTGTATATATGTAAGTGTGAATGTGTGTGTGTGTGTGCGTGAATGTTTTGTTTATGTGATATTGTTATGACGGGATTAAGGCTGCAGGAATTATGTATAAAAACGAAACGTTCAAATGCCTTCTCTAAAATAGAGTACAATCATGACTGCTACCTTGTAAGGACAATTACTCGCAAGAGCTGAACTCCAGAAGAGGCCACATAACAGGACTAGCTTAATGTACCTTGCCTGGACCATTATATAGCAGATGACTCAGACCTGTGGAGAAGAAACAATTCAGTCAATCATACTGCTGTCAGTGTGACAATATAGGGTGACTCCTTTCAAATGAAGAGAAGGAAGTGAATCAAATGTCAGTATGATAGGTAGGCTCTTCAGGTGTGAATAAGTTAAAGTCACTTATTCCCGTTCTCTCTTTGCAGTCTTCTGTACCTCAGAACAGAATCAGGTAGTACTACCACACCTGGGTGCACTAGAGCATAGGACGGGAAGGTAACAAATTCGTTTATTTTAATTTTATTTTCGCTGCAAAGACGTACTTGAATCCAGTCTACAGATTTGTAGTGGCCCCCTTTTCAATCATTTCTGACTTCAGGTTGATGCGACCTTCGAGTAGAACAACTCTCTACTGAGTTTTTTGTTTTCCTTTTCCTTTCGGCTTTGTCTCTTTACTTCTCTTTATTGCATGAGCTTATTTACGCCCAGCCTGAAGTGGCTCTTCAGGTCATATCTCCATTTTGGATTGATCTACAGTTATGTCTTCCCAAGATGTCAGATCCATATCCAGAGCCTTTATGACCCGATTACATGCGTCTGTGAACAGCAGCTGTGGTCGGCCAGATGTTCTTTTACAACACGCCAGCTGTCCATAGAGAAATTCTTTGGGGATGGACCGTCTTCTATGCGACGAACATTACCAAACCATCGCAGTCTTTGTTGCTGAAGGAGGGTGTACATACTTGGAAGCCGGTGCGACAATGCACATCCGGATTTGTCACCATGAGATGCCAAGGATGGATCCCATGCGCCGTAAGTGAAAGGTGTTTAACCTGTGCTCTTGTTTGGCATAGGTTGTCCACGTTTAGCTGCCATATAGAATGGTACTGGTGACACAGGGATTATAGGACATGGCCTTATATAGTGATGATACAATTAAAATAGGGCAATGCAGCGACAGTCTTTCGGATTAAAATTAAGTGTACACAAAACACCAATACGTATGGGCAGATACCGTGCTGAGACAAAAATACAAACGAAACCTTTGCGACAAACAAAATGTCTCACAAGGAATAACGAACATCAACAAGAGTGAACTAGCGAATAAGAGAAGAATGATAAGAGGATTAGAAAAAGAAGAGAAAATAAGATAAGCTGGATAATTATTAATAAATCGTCTCAGGTCTCTGCACTTTTTGGAGGCGAGTTAACAAATGAGAAACACAGACCAGAGGAAGTGACATGGCCAGGAGCACGTAAGACGTGGGGAAAAGCCGGATTAGCCGATAGCTGCTAAAAACGAAATAACCAAATTATGATTTGGGTTCAAGAAGATGGCTGGACAGAGACAAGAGGAATATAGGCAAATGAAGGTAGGCAGGAGGAGACAAGGTGTGAAAAATGTTGATGCAGTGCGGGGAATCAGTTTCTTCTCAAGTGTGAACTGACAACGGTCGTCTGATGACCAAGAAACCATGACTGTGACCAGGACATCGACTTTGCCCCAGTACAACCGACCATTGCAGTGATGATACCACTATTTGCAAAACATCGATACTGGTACACTATTGAGTACAGGCTCTCTGATCGGTAAAGAGATGGACAATAAAAACCCCAGACCCATCATCTCAGACCTCTTCCAGCGCCAGTATGTCATGGCGTCGGATACTTCTGGGGGCGACTGGGATTGGCGGTGTGGAGCATGCACATTCCAATCGTCTGCTGACCACTTTTTGAGGAGACTTCACGAGTCGAATGAGAAACAGATTGTCTTCAGACTGTGCAGACTTGTTGGTGTCGCTGTGGTCGAGAAATAAGGCACTAGCCTCTCAAAGTGATGAACGGAGACCGGGTACGGTCGAATTCTGCAAGTTTTTAAGCGACCCCTAGTCTCAAAGGAGTTGGGACCAGAGTATCTCCATCATCAGTTACCCCAGTCGTCTTGACTTATGTCTCGCCTCTGGTCCAAGGTAGCTCGAGAACAAAGAGTGAGGTTTATGATCAGTTGTGTCCTCACTCTAACAAAATATACAGCGCAAGTTACGTCATCAAGGCAAAAACCGTCTGATGACGTCACCATCATCATCACGTGCAAAGGAAAACAGACTAACTAAAAACTGTAATGTAGTTCAAGCAAAAATCACTGATTCTATTTTTATCTCACATCTATACTGAATGTCCTCGTTAGAATGGAGATTACCAGCCTTATCTGTTCTTCTTCGTCGTTCTTCACGATTTTATAGCAAGGAGGGATGTCAATATAAACTGGCGAGCATACGACTACTCTAAGACAGATGTTTACAAGATGAAAGAGCCAGCCACATAATCTGGAAAGATATTGTCAGAGGTACAGATGTTGAACAAGAGTGGGAGAGTTTCAAAACAGTTTTAGAAC
The DNA here is from genome assembly GCA_036924085.1 of Ariolimax columbianus. Taxonomy (NCBI): domain Eukaryota; kingdom Metazoa; phylum Mollusca; class Gastropoda; order Stylommatophora; family Arionidae; genus Ariolimax; species Ariolimax columbianus. Next base: position 16,737,037 of record JAVGWX010000020.1, on the reverse strand, counting down.
AACTAAGAGTGGAATGTGTTCCATGTAGGGAGGTAAACACCAAGCATAAAAGGTGGATAACTAAATTTGTAGTTAAATGTAGAAGAGCTAAACATAAAGCATTGACAAAATCTATAAAGACAGGTAAATCGAAAGAAACATTTAAAATATTTGGACATGCAAAACAAAGATCAGAAAGTGAATACAGCAGGAAAAATAGACTTCGAAAAAAAATTTGCTAACAGTATCAAGACTGATAGTAAAAGCTTCTTTTCTTGTGTTAGAAATAAACAAAGAATGAAAGACAAGGTGTGCCCTCTCAGAGATAGCACAGGTAAAATAATAAGAGACATTAGGGAGACAGCCAATCTACTAATTAAATACTTTGGCACAGTCTACACAAAAGAAGACTGCTCCAAGATCCCAGAGCCTATAGATATTTTCAAATGTGAAATTGATATACTGTGGTAAAAATCAATCTGTATTACGTAGGAAACGGTTTTAAAAAATTGGAGGGATTAGAAGTGGATACATGTCCAGGTCAAGATGGTATCCATAAAAAATTTGAAGTTGTGAGTTTCAAAAATACACATAATTTTACAAATATTCTTAGCCTTAGTCGACATATTTTCTACATTGTCAGATGTCCATGTTCAGGTCTCATATCTGGTGTGATCTGGATGTAGCTGGAAGGAGGATTTCCTGCTTAACGGGCTAGGTTCGAGCAGCGTATTACTCAGGTGCGTTTGAACAAGTACCACGGAGGGAAGTTAACCGATGTGCGAGACCATCTTAATAGACTCAAACATTAGAGCAAAGTAGACACGCAGCCTGTCAGGCACCATATAAGCTGCTCTTAACAAGCCACCTAACTATGGACGGTGTTATGCCATGTCACACAGTCAGTCGCCTCTTTCGAAATGCTCTCTGTGGGGAAGTGTTATTCTTGTCTTTTTTATACACACAGACCCCGGCAGACCAGTCGGGATATTTCAAATAAAATATAACAAAGACACATCATTAATTGTAACCCAAAAGATAAACAAACATGTATATCAGTCTTACCGTTTGTAGTTGCTTGCCTTTGTCTGGCTGTTGAATATATGGATAAGGTTAACGTAATTAAATAGTTTTGGAACTACCAATTTATATGACACGAGAGATCACTGTGACATTACAAAATCAAATTATTATCTCAATCTGAAAGATTGGTACTAATTAATAATTAGATACGCTGGAGTGTCGATGCTGATAATAGAACTATGTCAGTCAGGGTCACGGCAAACATACGGATCCGACTATGTAAGTCATGGTCACGGCAAACATACTGATCATACTATGTTAGCCAGGGTCACGCCAAACATACATGATCATACTATGTTAGCCAGGGTTACTCCAATCATAGCTGATCAGACTATGTCAGTCAGGGTCACGGCAAACACAACTGATAACACTATGTTGGGCGGGGTCACGACAAACATACTGATCAGACTGTTTCCAGGGCTCCTCGCGGAGGCGGACAATGATCATGGTCAGCTGTGGTTCTCTGACCTTGACGCAAGCAGCCAACAATGACTCGCTGGCTGCTGTCAGGTCATGCATTGCCTAGTTTTTTATCACAAACGCAATTCTAATGTCTAGGTTGGGGCAAAGTACATTTCCTGACATCAGAGAGTTACACCAGATAACGTGGAATGTTCTTATCTTGAAAGAAAAAGCTGATAAGAGGCACTTTTATAGTTTAACATTAGCTGATAAGAGGCACTTTTATAGTTTAATATTAGCTGACAAGAAAAATAATTTCGATAGTTGAAACTTTCTACAGGATCTTGTTTGTCAGGATACACATTAATTGAAACTGTGGATGGAATGTAGGTCAACATATGTTGTTGTCACATTAAGTTTGGTTGGTGTTAATTAGTTAACTTGAGCACCGATCGGTATATTAAACGAATTCCAACGAGTGATTATGCTTACATGCTTCGTACGGAAAGACTTCTGTGTTTTGAACATCATCATTAGGTGTTCTGCCGGTTGTCGTTGGTGAACATGGCCACCCAACCAACTTCTGTGGCGTGTGTTGTTTAAAAACTCTGTTGCTGATTGTGGCCCCTGTTTTTCTCTCAGGCTGCCCAACATTTTCTACCTCTGCCTGTCTCTGTCTCTTGTTCCTGCTATGTTTCGCATTGTCACAACGTGCTCCAAGTCGCATCTTCTCAAAACATGCCCGAAAAAATGGTGACTGCCATGTTTTAATCTTTGCAATGAGTTGTTTATGTGTGTGTGTCTTCGAGTAAAGTATCATTAGGCTTCCGTGCAGACAATTGGATCTTCATCATTCTTCTGTAAACAACATATCTATTGTTTCCAAAGATCTATGCCCTTGCGTGCCGATTGTCCATGATTCACTGCCATATATCAGTACTAGTTCCACGTAGCATACAATGGCTCTCTTGCCCAGTTACAGCGACAACGTTTTGTCAAACAAAATTCCCTTCATGGTCTAGAAGACTGATTTTGTTTGGGTTATTCTGCATTTAATTTTGTAATTACATTTTCCATTTGATGTCATGTATGTGCGTAGGTATTTAAATTGGTTAACTTGTCTCAATTCGGCTCCCTTCGCTTTGACTCAGCATTTTGGAGAGGCCGGCTTCTTAGTCACTACCATCACTTCCGATTATTATTTTTTTCAACTGAGGCCTATGTTTTCACATTGCTAAACTACCGTGTTTACCATGTCCTGCAAGTTGGTTTCATTCTGGATCTATCAATATAATATCATCCGCATATCGTAGATTGTTTATGTTCTGTCAGCTAATTGATATTCCTGGCTGACAAGATAAACTTGCTGTATAGAGAGAATCTGTCACCAGATAGACCATAACCTTGCCTCAGACCGTTTTTTATCTGTTTCTTCTTCTTCTGCGTACACAGTCAGACAGTAACCATTATTTTTTCGAAAAAAGCGGCGGTCATCCTGAGGCTCTCGCCACTACCATAGAGCTTGTCTTGCAGTTCCACTGCTAATGGCCACATCTGCTCTCTCTGATCCTCGTATGTCGGGCAGTTCTGCAGCAGATGTTCAGTGGTCATTTTACCAGTACCGCACGGGCATTCGTCGGTACACCCTATCTTCAATTTGTTGAATAGGTGGTACCTCAGTCTGTTGTGGCCAGTGCGAAGTCTGAAGACAACGACCTGCTCTCTTCGGTTCAACTGGTAATAGGCATCGTTTTTGGTGTAACCAGTATGTTCGGTTTCCCATTTGGTCATGTATCTGGCTTTGATAAGCCGTTTTGACTCTTCGTACGTCATACTAGTATCTGTTTGTGGTAGTCTTGCACCTTCTTTTGCCAGTCTGTCTGCCTCCTCGTTGCCTTGGATGTTGCAGTGTGACGGAACCCACTGTACCACTACCCTTTTTGGTGCGGACTGCTGGCACAGTTTGCAGAGTGCTGCTCTTAAGTCATTAAGCTCAGTGTTTTTCTGGCTTTTTAGCGCTGTGACTACGGCGAGAGCATCTGTCAGCAGGACTATATGGCTCTCATTTTCACTGTGTCACCATTTCTTCCACTGCCGCCCTCAGTGCCTCTGCCTCCGCTCTGAAATTGCTTGTGTACTTACCAGTAGCGAATGACAGTGTTATTTTTCTGCCATTTGGTAGGTTCAGGAATGCTCCTGCCCCTCCGTTCTGTGTAGTGTTTGTTACAGAACCGTCGGTGTATGCATGGGTCCAGTCCATGCTTGGGTAGCTTTTCGTTATGAAGCTTAGGGTAGTGTCTCTCCTTTCTTTTTCAGTCTGGCAGTTTTTGTTTGCAATACCTGGTATATTTTCTACCACCTCTGGAAATATATCCTGCCTCCAGGTAGGTTTTCGTACAGTAGTGATGGGTTTTGGTGTTGTTAGTGCGTTTATGGGATCTTCGTGCATCTTTGCTTTGGCTATTTCTGCAAAGTTTCTCCGCTTTAGTTTCCCATTTCCCAAATTGTTTAGTCTCTGGTACATTGGATGGTCCGTCAGTCTTCGGAGTTTCTCTGACTGCAGCTGGGCTCTGCAGTCTCCTCTATCGGTCATGGATTGCAGTTTTGTAATCTTTTCAAGTTCTACAATTGGCGTTGACTTCATGCCACCTGTTATAATTCTCATGGCTTGGTTTTGAAGTTTGTTAACTTTATCGAAGTTCGCCTTCGCTGCTGTTGTCCATGCCGCAATGCCATACTCGAGTACTGGTCTCACTCTTCCAGTGTACAGTTTCTTTAGTATGCCTTCGTCTGCTCCCCAGCTTGTGCCAGCAAGTTTCCTCATGATTGCCATTCTTTCTCTGGCTTTCATTCGGTTTCTCTCAATCTGACTTTTCCATGTCATGCGCCGATCAAATGTGACTCCCAGATAGGTTGGGTTGTCGTTTGGCTGCAGGATTTTGCCATTTAGACTTAATTTGGTACTTTTGGGTTTTAATGAAAGCGAGAATATTGTGCACGTGGTTTTCTCCTCGTTTATTTTGACCAGCCATGAGTTCGCCCACTCTTCCAGCGATGTTAGGGCCGTCTGCATCCGATTTCTTGCTATGGTGAGATTCTTTTCAGAGGTCCACATAGCCAGATCGTCTGCAAACATTGAGCTATGGACTGTTCTTGGTATATTCTCTGTAATATCGTTTATATATACCATGAAGAGTGTGGGTGACAATACTCCCCCTTGGGGTACTCCCTGCTCGAGTGTCACCTTTTTGCTCATCTGCCCTTGTACTTGGACTCTGGCCGTTCTTTGTTTGAGGTAGTGGTTGATCCACTTGTACATCTTCCCACAGACATCACTTCTTATTAGCTTGACTCTAAGTCTGTCCTTCCAGACTTTGTCAAATGCCTTTTCCAGATCCACCCAAACAGCTACTGTGTGTTTCTGTGCCTGGTAGGCATCTTCTATCTCCTGGGCTATGAGGATGACCTGGTCCTCAGTGGATCTGTGCTGTCTAAAGCCGGCTTGCTGTGGAATTAGTATTCGTTTTTCTTCCAGATGCCACATCAGTCTGGTGTTTATCATCCGTTCCATCAGCTTGCCGACACAGCTCAGTAGGCTGATGGGCCTGTATCCATTTGGATCTGTTTTATCCTTTCCTGTTTTTGGTACTGGTACCAGTATTGCGTCTTTCCACGCCTGGGGTACAATACCCCTTTTCCAGCTTTGGTTCAGGACTGATAGTAGTTTCCTCTTCGCTGTTTGGCCCAGCCCCATCAGCATTTCGTTTGTTATCCCGTCTTTTCCGGGAGATTTCCTTTTCTTTAGCGTTTTCATAGCCTCTTCCATTTCGCGCATTGTTAGTTTGGCCATCATGTGCTCTTCGGGAGCCGTATTTATGTTTTCGTGTCCCTTTAGCTCTTCGCTAATGTCTGTATGCTTATCTGCAGGGACCTCGATGTGGTTTGCTCTGGCATAATGATCGACAAAGGCGTTTGCGGCTTTCTTACCTGTGATCAAGTTCTCGCCCTGCTTGATAGTAATTTGTTTATTTGACGGGGTTTCGTCGTTCATGGCTCTTTTATCTGTTTAAATTTGCCCACTTGATTGTCAATTCGTGTAGCCGCAGTCAGTCACCAATATATATTTTGAATGATCCTGACACCGTTGCCATCAATATGTATTACTGGAACATTCCACGTGTATTTGTCATGTATCCAGGTCTGTCATATCTTCTTTCATCTGTTAATCAGTTTGATTGGCATATACAACAGACTGAGGTACTACCTATTCAATAAACTGAAGATAGGTGGCACTGACGAATGCACTTGTGGTACAGGGAAAATGACCGCTGAATATCTGCTGCAAAACTGCCCGATATACGAGGACCAGAGAAAGCACATGTGGCCATCACCTGTGGTAACACTAGACAAGCTCTATGGCAGTGTCGACAGCCTCAGGATGACCGCTGCTTTCTTCGAAAAAATACAGGTTGACGTCTGACAGCGTACGAAGAAGAAAAAGAAAAAGAAGATTGGCATATGATGCAGCCTAGTCTTAGCTCAACTGCAACTAATGTTGTTAGATGCAGTGGGAAAGTAACAATAAATTTCGCGTGTTATCTGTGTGACATTGTTACATCATTCCATGCATCTGTAGTATTTAACATTATCAATTAATCGTGTTCTTGGTCTTCCTCTTGTGATGATTTCCGGCTATTTGATGTTACCAGCTCGTTCGAAATACACAAGAAAACTGTTTACACAAATACCACAGCTGAGAATCTAATCTATTCTCGTACCACATCTAAGCGGTGTACAGTCTGGCTTACGGTGGAGCAGAAGTTGTGTAACTGCTTTATTCATCCTAAGGCAACCAAAGAAACAAAGATTGATCAAGACAGTCATTTGTTCTGGTTATCTTTTGTGGAAGCTTTCTTTCCTCTCTCACTTTCGCTGCAAATCTGATTTTCTCTCTGTATAGCTCCCTCTCTTCATCTATGAATACATCACATGAAAAATTCCGAAGTATTGCTCCTCTATTAGGATCAAGACGCTTAGCAGCGCATGAGCTGCAGCGGTCAACGATCCATAGCTGACTGATAACGTCATGGCCAGCGAACCAGACCTGCCAAGACCCTTCTACACCTCCACTCGGTGATCCTGGATAACAGGCTACAATAGAGCAGACTGGCTAAGGAGAAATCGAAGAGGGAAAGCTAGCCCGGTACCCAACAAAATATCTGCTGAAGACGGATGTGTCGGACCGAAAGGTGCAAATATCGCAGTCAAACTGTAAACTAGTGACACAGGACAATAAATTATACATTAAAAGGACTACATCCTGCTACTTGCAAAGCCCTGTTCAGGGCTTGGTTGCGGGAGATTGAGAACGAACGCAGAAGAAGAAGAAGAAGCTCATCTAATATATCTACTGTTCATGTGTCAGAACTGGACAACACCACCAACCAAACACATTTGGTTATATTACCGTGGTGGTAGTGTTGATTCACATACAGCTGTGTCAAACTATCCTGCCTCACTTCCTTTACTGTCAAATGTATCCGATTCAATCACTCTGCCAATTCTATACATGTATCTTCAGTAAAGTGAAGTGACCCCTCCCAATCCATCATAGATTCTCGTATATATCTGTCAGTACAGCCGTCTACGTGAACAAGAGGCCACAGCTGCACATTAATTAAAGAATGGTTCAGATTAGATACAAGGGATTTTAGTTATTAGTTATAGAGTGTTGAATGCTTGGAATTCATTGCCAAAGGAAATAGCGGAGGTAGAGTTAATTTATGACTTCAAGAATATATTGGATGCACATAGTTATATTTAGATCAAGTGAATGTAAAAGAAACTGGTTTGTATATAGACTGAAGAGTCTTCTAAACCAATATGAAGACGTGAAGTTAAATCAGGTATCCATCTACAGATGGGTATCCTGGACAATACAGCATAAGGCTTGCTGCTATTTAATGCCAACATTAGGTCGTTAAGTTGCGGAGAAAGGGAATTTATCACAGAACAATATCTTAGGAGAGTATACCCACCAGAAACATGGATACACGTATATACAGATGGCTCATCTAAAAAAATCCACATCCAATTGAAGTGGAGGGGTCTATTACAGAATAAGGGATGGAGAAGAAAAACTCGAGTATTAACAACGAGAACATATTCCAATAATTTTCTTGCAGAACCAGGGGTTTTGAATGCCGTAGCTGAGCTTGCAATCCAAGATTAATATATCTACCAAGAAAACATAGTATTTCTGACTGATGCCGCGTCAGTATTAACAGAGCTAAAAGAACACAAAGATGAAGATCTCAATGTATGTTCTCCCTGGCACAGCTCTCAGCAGAACACCCAAGGTTGGTAACACAATGGATCCCTTCCCACTACAATATTGAAGGCAATGAAGCTGTAGACAAACTAGCAAAGAGTGGAGGAGCATTCTCACAAACAGACCTGAGTATCGCATATAATGAGGTCAAGATCATAATTAAAGCTAACTTGAGGAGAAAATGGGCTGATCAACACCCTGACTTCCGAAAAGAAGACAGCTACAATAACTTAACTAGAGAAGAGCAAGTCATCATCTTCAGACTGAGAACTGGGTATAACACTCAAAGGTCATCTTTACAACAAAATCAGGATTGTTACAGATGATGTGACATGTGCCGATATGGGGAGCATATCATGACCGTGAACACATCCTGCAAAGCTGCATGCTTACGGAGGAAAAGAGAGAACAATACTGGCCTCATGAGACAGAATTGAGACAAAAGCTGTATGGAGATGAAACAGCCTTACAAACAACAGTGTCCTTTCTAAGAGAAACCGGAACCTTGATCTGAGGATGAACGAAGAAGAAGAAGAAGTGACGGATTTACAATATCTTTACTCAGTTTCCGAACGTTCTGATTAAGGTGGATCGGGGGTCCACCAGACGGCTGTAGTTTGCTTCATCTGGGTCTTGCTTAGTACTACGGTGATCACATAGACCCACATGTCGTTTGAAAACAGTATGTTTCCAGGAAACGTTACATTAAAAAGACGCGTGGACTTGGTTAAATTGATTATGCCCGACCCTGTACGGAGTCCTGGTCAGTATGTTGTCCTGATTAAGACTAACTTCTCAGTTGTACAAAGACATACAGATATCTTGAGATAAATATTTAAAACAAGCTCAAAATAAAATAGTGTTCTTCCCTTAACATTCACAACCTCACACAGGTAGTGATCTTAAGAACAAATATTCCATGAAAAGATAAATACTCTAAATACTCTAACTAAAATAAAAATGAATCAGTCGTTATATTTTTTATTATTTGAGCTTCTAAACACATGTCTTATCTTAGATAAGCCAGATATTGTATAATATAACAACAATCTATACTGCCTTAATTACTCGTTTTAAACTGTGCAACGTCAACGACACACATAGTACACAACTTGCCCGTATGGTTGGTCTGCCTAAAGTAAGTTGGGCGACATTTTACGATATCACTCTTGTAATGTGCCTGGCAACTTCCTCCATGAACTCGTTCAGTCAAGTCTGGTCCTAGCGGAGGCTTTCCCTTGAGACCAGGTTTTGTATACACTGCATTGTCCCCATCCTCATGTATGACTCCGAGACCTGAACACTATTACAGAATGACCGGTAGACTCTAGAGGACTCCCACTTCTGCAACCACTAGAACGACCTTATTTTCTGTGTAGTAGTTCGGTGCACTTGTAGGCATTACCTCGATGATTGATCGCCATCGGCCCCCTCTCGCTCTCTCTCTCTCTCTCTCACTTTCTCTTCGGCCACGTTGTCCGCCTCCACCGTGAAGTCCCAGCCTACGAGAAGCTCCGTCAGGCAGTAGGGCGAGGGAAAGGCCGACCTTCTCCTTGAGACGTCCTTCAGGCCGCACGCACAACAACTGGCTAAAACAGATTGCCACTTCCCCAACATAACTACAGGCCGCCTTGGACGCGATCATTAGACGGGGATATTGATATGATCAAACGGCGCTCAAATGCACCATTGGTAGTTGATGTATTTATTGTATTGTATTGTTTGCGTCCCATTGAACATGTTTTTAGCAATTTCAGAGCGGAGGCAGAGGCACTGAGGGCTGCAGAAAAAATGGTGACAGGAAAAAGAAATGAAAGCCATATAGTCCAGCTTACAGATACCTGGCCGTAGTCACAGCACTGAAAAGCCAGAAAAATACTGAACTTAATGATTTTAGAGCAGTACTCTGTCAACTATGCCACCAGGCCGCACCAAAAAGAGTCGCGGTACAGTGGGTTCCGTCCCATTGGAATATACAAGGCAACGAGGAGGCAGACGGACTGGCAAAAGAGGGTACAAGACTACCACAACCAGAACCTAGTGTGACATACGAAGAGTCAAAAAGGCTTATTAGAGCTAGATACATGACCAAATGGGAAACAGAACATACTGGCTACACAAAAAACGATGCCTATTACCAGTTGAACAGAAGAGAGAGGTCGTGGTCTTCAGACTTCGCACAGGCCACAATAGACTGAGGTACCACCTATTCAATAAATTGAAGATAGGTGGTACTGACGAATGCACGTGCGGTACCGGGAAAATGATCGCTGAACATTTGCTGCACAACTGCCCGACATACGAGGATCAGAGAAAGCAGATGTGGCCATCACCAGTGGCAACACTAGACAAGCTCTATGGCAGTGTCGACAGCCTCAGGATGACCCCTGCTTTTAAAAAAAAAATAAAGGTTGACGTCTGACAGCGTACGAAGAAGAAGAAGAAGAAGAAGAAGAACATGTTTTTACGGCTTGCTTGCTTACTTTTTGTTCCCATTTCTCCCAAAGGATGCGTACATCTTTTCTTCCTTCTTGTGACTTACATATTATACTTAACCTTTCAATAATTATAATAATGGTTGCTCATCGTAAGCGAAGAAGATTGTGATAGCGCCAGAATTATACTGCGAGATGTGCTCTCATACGGCGATGCAGATAAATCCTTGTAATGCAGACTTTGTCGTACTCGGGACACTCATATAATGAGTCGGCTGTGGATTCGTCGTCGTGCTTTTTGGGGGGTACACGCCTGCTCTACGCGATCGGGTTGTCTATGCGATCTGAGTACCTTCGGTGATGCTATCTGGTCAGGAAGAACGGTTCTGTGCAAGCAACTCCAATTAGGTGATATCAAAATGGCATTTCAGAAACACTTTCAAGGAGTTTCTATGGCGTTTCTTCTGCCCTCTCAATCTGCTCACCGCTTAGCAGCTACTGGGGGATGTGCCCATCCCTCGGGAGGTATTCAGAGACATGAGACATCAATAATTAATTAGACAATTCAGAAACGATCGTTTCAAACGTCTGCTCACATTAACCCTTCTTTAACCCCGGTTGTAGGGGCTGCCCTATTTCCTTGTACTATATGCAACAGATAATTCCAGGCTCCCATTTGCTCATTTAGCCATCTTTGAGCTCATGGGAACAGTGAGTGTTGACAAAGTGGTCCTCATCTATTGCGATGGACGAACACCCCTAATGCGGACAAGTCCATTCATCCACCTCGTTAGCAAAGATGTCTGGAAGAGCAGCCTGTTTCTAGGAGAAATGCAAGGAAGTCGCTGTGGGGGTCTTGGCCTGTTTTGTTTTTGCTGACTTTGACTAACATGTCTGTTCAGCATGTTTTGTCTGACCAGAAGTAAGTCCCCTCTCCCATGTGTAACTTATAATTCAATTACTGTACTTTAAAACGACATGGTACCATTAAGTTTCTAGTGAATAATTCAATCACTCTTGAGTTCATTCCTACCTCAGGGTATCTTCTATGAATAAAAGATGCCCGCCTTGCCATCGAGCCTGTGGCGAACTGTAAAACTTCAAAGTTTATTCCAGATGACATGATAATTTAACATTGTCACAAAATGTCGACACTAACTCCAGTGAGACATTAATTTTGCATGCAATCAATCTAACACACGCGAAGTTCTCAAACTGAACACCAATAACATCTGACACCTAAATAAAGCCAATAAATTATACCAAGCTCGATTCATTTAGTGAAAACAGTGTTTAGTTATCATATTAAATAATAGTAAATCTTCCAGAGGCTGCCAGTGAAAGCTGTAGATTTTACATGAAGATGTTGTATTTATTTCAGCTTCTGACTTGCATGTAAAAATGAAGAGCCTTCAATTATTAATCCTGTCTGTGTCAATTTGTGTATTTCCAAGTGAGTAAAACTGGGTACTTTGATTCGTTGTTATTTTATTACATCTAGTTCGAGCTCCTGATTTCTTATTTTACTACATCTAACTTGAGTTTATAATTTGTTATTTTATTACATCGAACTTGAGTTTATAATTGGTTATTTTATTACATTTAACTGGAGTTTATAATTTTGTATTTTATTACATCTAACTTGAGTTGATAATTTGTCATTTTTTTACATCTAACTTGAGTCGTGTATATTTTTCTAACATCCAAACCAGTATGTTTTTATTTTTTGTTATTTTAGTACAAAAACATAAAAATTAACCGCTATACTATTACATCTACCTTTACGTACAAAGGTAAGCTGATACTTTAGCTGATGTTGATGTAAGGTTAGTATTTTCATATATGAAGTATAATTTTGGTATATCAACATTTGTTAAAAAATTTAATCACTCTCTCACTCCTACTTTGTCTGTCCCCCACTCTCTCTCGCTCTCTCTCTCTCTCTCTCTCTCTCTCTATCTCTATCTCTCGATGATCTTTCAGCGCCAAAGACCTAACCAACAATGCTCCAGTTCGGTCGGTATGCCACCACTATCTGTAATTAATGCATGTTCTCTAGCCCAATCCTCCCTGGTGATTGTTCTGCACAGTGTCTCTCTCTCTCTCTGAGCATAACCCGCTTCCATTTGCCGTACGTTTTCCACATAATCGCCTGTAACTAGAGTCTATAAGTGTTCATTCACAGTACCGCTATGTCGTACGCCAAACACTACTTCCTGATCCTTTTAGAAACAACTAAATATAAAATACCACCAATGTATAGGCTTTCACTATCTGACGCCGGTACAATTCCCGGTGGTAGTTTTAATTAAGGAACGTCGCGAGGAAGGGAATTTGTGGAAACGTTGAGACGGTGGGTTGTAAACACAGAATGTTTATTCGTGACAACGATCACAATATACGTATTTATCTGCACTCGTAGAGATGAAGACCATCGTCTGGCCAGTCAAAATATACTGATCAGACATGTTAGTCAGGGCCAGTCAAAATATACCTATCAGTTAATCAGGGCCAGGCAAAATATACTGATCAGACATGTTAGTTAGGGCCAGTCAAAATATACTGATCAGACATGTTCGTCAGGACCAGTCAAAATGTACTGGCCAAGACCCTCACATCGGCTTCCCTGTAGTTCTTCCTGGAAACGGACTGCTTTCATGGACGCCTGGCTAATTAGGTGAGGGTTCAACATAATCCCAGTAGTAGTGAGCGACACGCAGTTCGGGCCAAGCATAGCACAACTGCCTGGAAAACCCCGGTCTACCTTCATCAGCACGTTAGGGATGTGGGGAATCCTACAACAACCCGCCGACTAACGGCCTTTTCAGAGCGCACAAAAGAGTAATCCTACTCATTGTAGGCATTCGACAACAACAATCTGCACACGTGTAACATACATAACGGAAAAACATAACAGAAAGTGACGTGTCGGGCCATATTCTGTAATCGTGAGTGTTGCATGACGGAAGACTAGTCCAGTTGTGGAACATTTTTAGTGCGTCTCGCTGGTCTAGTACATCTCTCTTTTGTGTCAAAAACTTCAATTTCTACAAAGTTTTTTCGCAGCGACGCTTGATGACATCTTCCAACAGCTTAGTTGGGCAGATAGAAACATCAATATAGATGGGGAAAGGCTCACTCACCTACGCTTTGCGAATGATATTGTGCTCATCAGCCACACCACCGAGAAGGCCCAGCACTCCGAGCTGGACTACGGATGAGCAAAAAGGAAACACAACGTCTCCAAAATCAACTTTGCCACAAATTGCGAGAAAGAGCTTAGGAAGGAGCATGTTGAAGATGTCAGCGCCTGCACATACTTGGGGCGGTAAATAAATACCATCAACACATTGGGCCTGGAAATTCTAGCTTCAATATCATGAAGCTTTTACTCCTGCAGCTGAAAGAAACCATGGCAATTGTGCATCTGTTCAATCAATTCTGCGGTCGTACCAGCCAAGATCTACGGATGTGAATTGTGGAATTTATGCAACACAACTGCAGATAAACTATGAGTTACCCAGCGAGCGACAGTAAGACGTTTCCTTGAGATCTCCAACAGAGTTCGATTTCACAATGATAAAATCAGATAACGCACTCTATTTCGAGACGCCGTGGAGGCTGCATTGTCTCGCAAATACAAGTGGGCTGGGCACCTGCTAAATATCAGATGGCCATCAAAACGTCGTTTTGATGGCCAAATAATTATACACGACCACGCGGTCGCCCACCCATACGATGGCGAGATAGTCTGCTGATAGATCTAGGTTCGAAATGGTTCGACACGATGAAAAATCGGACTGCATACAGGACATTGTTGGCTACCTGGAGTACGGCCCACCCGCCGTACTGAAGTCGAAGATATTGTATGGTACTGTACTGTATTGTATTGTATTGTATTGTATTATATTGCGGCCAATATACCATAATATCTTGTAAAATCCAGATCTGCAAACTTTGTCAAACTCCTATGTGAGGTAAACTAATATTGGTCTTCCTTTTTCTCTGAATGTTTCTTGGAGTTACAGAAGAATTCAAATCGTGTCCGTTGTTGACCGCTTATCTCTGAAAGCACACTGTGATTCCAGAAGAGCACTTTTTGCAAGTTTCTTGATTCCCTGTAGTATGCTGTAGTATGCTGTAGTATGCTGTAGTATGCTGTAGTATGCTGTAGTATGATGTAGTATGCTGTAGTTTGCTGTAGTATTCTGTAGTATGCTGTAGAATGCTGTAGTATGCTGTAGTATGCTGTAGTGTGCTGTAGTGTGCTGTAGTATGCTGTAGTATGCTGTAGTGTGCTGTAGTATGCTGTAGTATGCTGTAGTATGCTGTAGTATGCTGTGCAGCTTAGGAAAGATATGTTGCTGTAGTTGCAATCTCTGTTATCTTCTTTATTATTGCAGTGTTGTTATGGTAGCATCCCGTATGTCATGAGCATTTAGTTATCTCACCAACACAGAATAATGAGATTGTGGAGGTGAGGCAAAAAAAAACATCTATATGTTCTTTGAGAACTTCCGCATGGGTGTTCTCTTTCCCTGCCACCTTGACACTGGAAAATCTATTTATGGCTTCGGAAAGTTCCAACAAAGTAGGTTCGTCACCCAGTTCAGTCATTTAAGAATATTTAGGTATGCTTTGGAGTAAGGAAGTATCAGCTGGTTTGTCTATAGTATATAGATAAGTGTAATGTTCGACCCACCTTGCAAGTTGTTCATTACTGTCTGTTATGGACGCGCCCTTCTCTGGGTCGGTGGGGGGGGGGGGGGGGGAATTTAATGGGCTATTTTAGTGAGCGATTTTAATAGGACCTTTTAGTGGATCATTTGAGTGAGCTATTTTGGTGGACCATTTTAGTGGGCCATTTTAGTTTGCTAATTTAGTTGGCCATTTTAGTGGGCCATTAGAGTGGGCTATTCTAGTGGGCTATTTTAATGGGCCATTTTAGTGAGCCAATTTAGTGTGTAATTTTAGTGGACCATTTTAGTGGGCCAATATAGTGATGTTTGGTCCCAGGAACGCCTTGATCTGTTCATGCATGACCTGGATATTTCACTTGTCAATACCATTCTGTATTGTGGAGCACTGGTATGTCTAGCATGGGTTTGCACATCTCCGTGACTCCCTTTGAATCACTGATTACGGGGGACTGAGGTGGAAGATGTGGCCTTTCGAGTGGGTCTTTTTGTAATTTGGCAATGTCCTTCCTCCCCCTCACCGTTTTAATGACTGGAGTGAGTGTAGCTGTAACCAAGTCCTTGTTCCGTAAATGTCACTGTCACTGTCACATGTGCTAGTCTGAAGAATGGTCAATATTCTGCCGATGGTGTTGTTTCTTCCCGTTAAACTCTGCTAAAACCTACTGGAAAGAAAGGCTGAGAGTAAACTTATCACAGATAAACACCTCTGTAAGTGGAAGAATAACATAATTCGATAGGTATTAAAGAGACTACGGGAATGTACTATCACGATAAGAGACATATATTGATGGAGATACATTGCAGTCTTCGATGCTGAGATGGTACCTGACCAGTCGACCTTCAATTTGGAGATGAAATCTGAATTGACCTGTCGACCTTCAATATGGAGATGGAATCTGAACTGACCAGTCGACCTTCAATATGGAGATGGAATCTGAACTGAGCGGTTGACTTTCAATATGGAGATGGAATCTGAACTGAGCGGTTGACCTTCAATATGGACATGGAATCTGAACTGATGAGCCGACCTTCAATATGGAGATGGAATCTGAACTGAGCGGTTGACCTTCAATATAGAGATGGAATCTGAACTGACCAGTCGACCTTCAATATGGAGATGGAATCTGAACTGAGCGGTTGACCTTCAATATGGAGATGGAATCTGAACTGAGCGGTTGACCTTCAATATGGAGATGGAATCTGAACTGATGAGCCGACCTTCAATATAGAGATGGAATCTGAACTGAGCGGTTGACCTTCAATATGGAGATGGAATCTGAACTGACCAGTCGACCTTCAATATGGAGATGGAATCTGAACTGAGCGGTTGACCTTCAATATGGAGATGGAATCTGAACTGACCAGTCGACCTTCAATATAGAGATGGAATCTGAACTGATTAGCCGACCTTCAATATGGAGATGGAATCTGAACTAACCAGTCGACCTTCAATATAGAGATGGAATCTGAACTGACCAGTCGACCTTCAATATAGAGATGGAATCTGAACTGACCAGTCGACCTTCAATATAGAGATGGAATCTGAACTGACCAGTCGACCTTCAATATAGAGATGGAATCTGAACTGATTAGCCGACCTTCAATATGGAGATGGAATCTGAACTGACCAGTCGACCTTCAATATGGAGATGGAATCTGAACTGACCGGTCGACCTTCAATACAGAGATGGAATCTGAACTGATGAGCCAACCTTCAATATGGAAATGGAATCTAAACTTACCAGCCGAACTTCAATATGGAGATGATACCTGAACGATATGTGATGCGAAGATGACGCCTGAGCTTACAAGACGACTAGCAATACGAAGATGCCGCACGCACTGGAAAGAAAAACTAATGCAAAGGATCTTTATCAAAAATTGGACAAAACAAAGTAGTTCGCGCGAGCTAATTGAACTGAATATGTAAATAAATTACACAAATCAAAAACCATTCCAGCAGTGCAAGAAATGTAATAAACCAACTGATCCGTGCAGAACATTAGTCCGTCATTTCAATCAGATCAGTAATAACCCGTCAACTCCCTGCAGAGCATATGTTCTCAACAAATACTTGCCAGGTCTCTAGGCGATGCTCCATTATTCCTAGACACCCATCCCACCTCCCTTCCCGGTGATTAATTTCTTTCGTGCAGTTTGATTTTTCATCTTCCTAAGGAGTTAGGTCTAAGCAAATATAACTTAACTATCTAACCCTGGATTGGACCATTAATTCTCTTTTCACCCCCAATTTGTTCAATAACTCTAAATTTACTTTCTTCTCTTTCTAAGAAATGTGAGCTAACCTTTTATATACCAATATTTCGAAGGCTTCAATACTTTTTTTCCAGCTTGTTATTCATTGTCCATGTTTCTGCGCGATGTAGTAGTGACGAGTTTACATAATAGCTAACAGTTCTCATTTTCAAATTCTGATTTATCTGTTTTGGATGTCAGTATGTGTCGTATGTTGCTAAATACCATCTTGGTCATACATATTATCTTTCTGGTCTCTTTTTCACAGCTGACATCTTTCTCAATTATATGACCTAGATAGGAGAGAACATATACCAGTTCTAGTAATTGATCTTTTATTTGTATCTGCATACATGGTCTCCTATCATTTTACCAAGTTTCGCAGTCTTAGTTTTCGGTATGTTAATGTCTAATTCAAACTCTTAACTTATGTTGCATACTGTTGTCACAAGCGCCTGTAATTCTTATTCACTTTTTGCCATCAAAACTGTATCATGCGCATAACTAAGATTATTCATTGCCAATCCTTCAATGATAAGCCCTGGCATTCCCTCTATCTGTCCAATGACCCAACGCCAGAGAAGCCCTGAAATACCGTTCGTGGTACCCACACATAACTTGAGAACCCTGTCAGAGCGATTCAGTTCATTGAACGCGGCATTGTCCTTAATTCTAAAACCATACATTTTAAGACTGTCAGCCAAAATAGTTACCCTCCCACAATTTCTACTGGGAATACCACGACGTCTAGGTCACATAGGTTGAAAAACAAGGTATCTTTTCTCTGGAGACACGCCAGTTCCAATAAAGTTTGACGGAATTGAACTCAGGAAAATAGAAGTCATTGACCAAACCGGGCAGCGTAGCATGTAAGATGGAGAATAAGTGTGTTAGGGGAGAGAGATCAGAAAGAGGAGAGAAGAGAAGACTTACCGGGCTGTTAGTAGATAGGATATAGACCAGAGTAGAGGGTACTGAACATAGCCACTAAATAACTAGATTAGAAGTCACCGAAGCAGACCAACCCTGAAAGGCAACGAGAGACCACGCACGTGTAAGAATCTGTTTGTGTGCGATGATCTGTTTGGGTCGTCACTAAGACTTGTCACTCGTGACCTGACTTCCAAGTCCCTGAGTGGCATTCTTCTTCTTCTTCTTCTTCGTTCATTCTCAATCTCCCACTACCAAACCCTGAAAAGGCTTAAGTAGCGGAATGTAGTCCAGAGAACGGAATGCGTTGTGTCGTAGTTTACAGCTTGGCTGCGATATTTGCACCTTTCGGTCTAACACATCCGACTTCAGCAAGCATTTTATGAGTACCGGGTTAGCATTCCCTCTTCGATCCCTTCTCCTTAGCCAGTCTGCCCTGCTGCAGCCTGTTATCCAGGATCACCACGTGGAGGTGTAGAAGGTCTTGTAGAAGGGTCTTGGGTCGCTGGCCCTGACGCTATCAGTCAGCTGTGAGTCGCTGACCCTGACGCTAGCAGTCAGCTCTGGTTCGCTGGCCCTGACGCTAGCAGTTAGCTATGGGTAGCTGACCCTGACGCTAGCAGTCAGCTCTGATTCGCTGACCCTGACGCTAGCAGTCAGCTCTGGTTCGCTGACCCTGACGCTAGCAGTCAGCTATAGTTCGCTGACCCTGACGCTAGCAGTCAGCTCTGGTTCGCTGACCCTGACGCTAGCAGTCAGCTATGGTTCGCTGACCCTGACGCTAGCAGTCAGCTATGGTTCGCTGACCCTGACGCTAGCAATCAGCTCTGGTTCGCTGACCCTGACGCTAGCAGTCAGCTCTGGTTCGCTGACCCTGACGCTAGCAGTCAGCTCTGGTTCGCTGACCCTGACGCTAGCAGTCAGCTCTGGTTCGCTGACCCTAACGCTAGCAGTCAGCTCTGGTTCGCTGACCCTGACGCTAGCAGTCAGCTCTGGTTCGCTGACCCTGACGCTAGCAGTCAGCTATGGGTCGCTGACCCTGACGCTAGCAGTCAGCTATGGGTCGCTGACCCTGACGCTAGCAGCCAGCTATGGGTCGCTGACCCTGACGCTAGCAGTCAGCTCTGGTTCGCTGACCCTGACGCTAGCAGTCAGCTATGGGTCGCTGATCATTGCAGCTCATGCGCTGCTCAGCATCTTGATCCCCCTGAGTGGCATTCGTCTGCATTCTCGTCAGAGGGAGAAGTGTTGCTTTAACACGAAGCTGTCGTCCTGGACAACTCGTCGTGACACATGTGTTACCTTGGCCTGACAACCACAGTTACAGAACAGCTGACCTCTGTCATTGGCACGAGCACAGCTGCAGTCGCCGAGTTCCTGACGTTGAGACGAGACAGGAGGATCGAAGAACATCTTCCTGACGTTAGGACGAGACATGATTCTCAGAAGACATCTTTCTGACTTTGAGACAAGACAGGAGGCTCAGAAGACATCTAAGCTGAGAGGTGGGACATAAAGGCCACCAGGCAAGCGAGGACAAAGAGATTAGAACTGGGAACAAGTAGCTAAACAGCATTATATACACGCACAGGAACATAGACGGGGAATAGAACAATGGCTAGACACGACCACGTGATAGAACTCTGGTTAATCTTAGTGAAAGAAAGAGAGAGACCTGTGCTAACTGCACGCAACTCTTGAAAGTCATAGTTAGTTAGAGAAGTGTTGATAACAAAACTCTTAACGATTCTCATGCTTAGTATTACTATTATAATGTGTATTACGTTCAAAAATAAACATTCATTGTTTTGCTATTGTTAAAAGTATTGTTAGTGGTTTAATTAAAGTGTGAGTTAAGAAGAGATAGTGGTAAGGAAGAAAGTTAGTAATAAAGTGGTGATAGAATGACGTTAACAATGGCATATATACATTAAATAGTACCGTCACAGGATAGCTATAACGTTGGAACCTGTTATAATATTTAAAAAAGACACGGATATAATACACATCTCTTTCTCACTCCACTGTTTAAATCTATCTATACTTGCCGATCAAAACCTTCCTGATTTTACTGTAGCAGTTTGTTCTCAGTACAGATTACTGAGCAGTCTTATGTCTTTACCATCTAGACCTATGTCCATGAGACATTTAATTAATTTCCCATGTTAGACTGTGTCAAAAGTCTTCTCATAGTCTAGGGAGCAATTGTAAATGCCATTTTGTATTTCTATACATTTCTTTGTCCGTGTTCTCAAACAGAAAATTGCTTCTTTGTTTCATTATACTTTCGAAAACGAAATTGTTCTCCTGAAACATCCCTCTCTAATGTGCCTCTTATTCTCTCCTAACTTAACTTAACGAAACGTCTTTATACTGGTTTATAAGACGCTGTATACAACCAGTTTCATTTACATATTTTTTGCTTTAAAAGATATACGCATTCAATCTATTCTTAAATGTATTAATTGCCTCTTTGCCAACATTACCTTCTATGGCAATGCATTCCAAGCAATCCCCACTTTCTGACTGAAAAATGTTTCCTTATATCTAATCTGAACCTTTCTTTAGTTAATTTGTAGCTATGCCGTCTTGATCTTGTTAGGGGTTGAATTTAGAAAAAAATAACTTATTATAGTCTAATTAATTTTTTTATTTGATTATCTTGTAAACCTGCATTTAGTCATTTTAAATTCTTCTCTTTTCTAGACACTGTAGGTCGGTTTTTCTAATTTTTTACTCATAAGCGTAATTCTGGAATCTCACTATCAGCTTTGTCGGCTCTGCTTTGTATCCTTTCCATCATGTTTATATGTATTGTAATTTCTTGAGCAGTATTTTAATAATGTGACTTATTAAACTTATTGTTCTAAACTGTTTTCTTTCGGGAGTGTTATAAAGGATGATGTTACCAGGTATGTTGGTATACATCCAGTATTTTATCTCGGATACATCCCCTATACTTTGTTAGTTTTTTTATTCAAATAGGCATTTCTCTTGTATTGTGTTTTAGTCCCATGTCTCCATTATTTTGCATTTTTCTTTCAACTACTGCTCTTTGCCCAGCCTGCATATTGTACGTATCGCTTTGTATGGTGATGAATATGCAGAAGTGTTTTTAGCCTTTTTCATATCTGCTATTTTAGTGAAAAAATCATCTGTCATCCCTTCTTGGTTTCTCTCAAGTGCTTTTTCTGGTAACGATTTATTTGCTACTTGCATACTGACTTTTAGACGTTCCAATTTCGCATTTATTCTCTCCCCTATTTCCTTCCTTGTCCTCTGATTGCAAATTTGCATGCTCGTTCTTTACTGCTGCCTGGTACCTTTGCCGCATATCTGGCTACTTTAGTGTTAACCTGTATGTAAATGTCTTTATTTGTTTGCTCTCAGAAATTGTTACTTTTATATACACTTTCATACAAACTGTATTGTGTTCTAACTTGATGTCTGCTCCTGTATGTCTTGGTATTCTTGACAATATTTCTAAATCAACATTTCCATGTATATAGTTTTCTAATATTCTATTATTTTTTGTAAAGTGTTACAAATACTAAGTTTGTTATCCTCGAAGAATTGTAACCGGCTTTGAACTTTTTTATTCTTTGCTCCAATTCGATAGTTCCCAAATATGTTTATATATTCCTCTTTTCCTATGTTAGCATTCATGTCACCAATAACAATTAGTCTGTCTGTTGAAGTCACTGTGTTAAGTAACTGCTTCACGTCTTCATAATATCCATCTAATTGTTCTTTGCTGTAATCTGATGTTGGTGCACAAGCTTGTAGAATGGTCTTGCACTGATTTGCAATAGCGTCATTTTATCGTCATTGGCGCAGTATCCATATATGTATTTGTCGAGTTCTTTCTTTAATAGTACACTGACTCCTCTTACATGCTGTTGGTCTCCTGAATGTATAAAAACATAGATATCTTCATGTGTCTTTCTATCTTGTTTCTGCCACTCCCAAAATCAATATTCTTAGTCCCTACCTCTGTTACCAGGTTGTTCGGTTTTCCAGCTTGGTGTGATGTACTGACATTCCACGTTCCTATTTCTAATCATCTCTTACGGAATTCATATTTTCTTACTATTGCTAACTGTGAGTTATACATGGTGAGGTTCCTAGCTCTTCCATGGTGGCCGACCGTCTTCCACTTAAGCATCATGGGTCAGACCCGTGTGTGGCACACACTTTGCTGTGCGATCCCTGGAACCGTTGACCTAAATAAGCTCTTCCGTATATCGATCTGTTAAAGACTGTATTCAAGGATGGACATTCCCTCTAGCAGAACTAGATAATCACAACGTACTGTACGTTCCATTTCACAGAAGTTGTAGACCTACTTTACAATAATGATCAAGAAGTTATTTCACGATAATGCGTTCTGCTAGAGACGCGTCACGTTCACACAAATACGTGTTGACAATAGTTCATCAAATTTGATGAAAACCCGTATGATGAAACACAAACTTCCCTGAAGCGAATTCCATGAAAAAACGTCTAGAAATAGCGTAAAGGAATCAACACTACACATATGAACACATTTCTTCTTTCTTAAACATGCATTTCCTCAAAAGAAAACACTATAACTGGAGAGCCATCGTAGACACGACTGACCACCCGCCAACCTGGTCACATTTCTTAAAATTAAATGTGGAAATTAAGTAGGTCTAGTTCTCCTCATCGTGTGGTTGATCAGTCCTGGGACTGGTTGTCATGTCACCTGAGTATGTCTCTCCATCATCGTGTGGTTGATCAGTCCTGGGACTGGTTGTCATGTCACCTGAGTATGTCTCTCCATCATCGTGTGGTTGATCAGTCCTGGGACTGGTTGTCATGTCACCTGAGTATGTCTCTCCATCATCGTGTGGTTGATCAGTCATGGGACTGGTAGTCATGTCACCTGAGTATGTCTCTCCATCATCGGCTGGTTGATCAGCCCTGAGACTGGTTGTAAGATCATCTGAGTATGTCTCTCCATCATCGGCTGGTTGATCAGTCATCAGACTGGTTGTAAGATCATCTGAGTATGTCTCTCCAGCATCGGCTGGTTGATCAGTCATCAGACTGGTTGTAAGATCATCTGAGTATGTCTCTCCATCATCGGCTGGTTGATCAGTCATCAGACTGGTTGTAAGATCATCTGAGTATGTCTCTCCAGCATCGGCTGGTTGATCAGTCATCAGACTGGTTGTAAGATCATCTGAGTATGTCTCTCCAGCATCGGCTGGTTGATCAGTCATCAGACTGGTTGTAAGATCATCTGAGTATGTCTCTCCATCATGGGCTGGTTGATCAGTCATGAGACTGGTTGTAAGATCATCTGAGTATGTCTCTCCATCATCGGCTGGTTGATCAGTCATCAGACTGGTTGTAAGATCATCTGAGTATGTCTCTCCAGCATCGGCTGGTTGATCAGTCATCAGACTGGTTGTAAGATCATCTGAGTATGTCTCTCCATCTGCAGCTGTCTTCATTTTTGCATTTGTCTGTAATGTCTCTGCATGGTTGTGACGTAAAGGTGAGTCTTGGTCGCCCCCTTACTTTTTTCTCTTGACTCTTGCCCTCTTTGATGTCTCATTGCGGGCATCTTCTGTAATTGGTTGCCCTACATATGTAAATTGTACTTGTTCGATTATTTATAAATTGATGATTTATCCATTTCAAATGTTGCTTGACTATTACCAATGTCTTTGTCTCTAACGTGATTATTTTCCTGCCAAACGCTTCTCTGTGCTATTCATTTGTTCAAGCAGCTTTGCAATATTGCTTTATGGTCTTATCTTTCCTACTATTGACATTGACAGTCCTAATGTGTCCATCATTATCTTAGAAAATGTGTTAGAGAGACTCGGTGAAATTAGCAACTATTTCGTACTCCACTCTCTGTCTTATTGAACCTAGATCTATTAATCTCTAATTGATTGAAATAATCGCTTATTGATTTCTATACAGGTTTTTGATTAACATAATGTTTGTATTCTCTATACGTTTCTAAAACACCTGAAAACACTTGCTTTATTTTAAAGGTAACATTCATAGACATAATACATTTTAAGGAATTAGGCGTTAATTGTATATTTGTGCCATAAACTTGGAATTTGAAAATTTCAGAATGGCTAAACGGCATATGTTCACGATTTAAGTATTGAGCAAAATACTCTAATGATCAATATGGTACTCTGAATGTAAACTTTCTTTAGTATTTCGAAAATACATGTTCTAAAGTGTGCGTGAATGTTTAATTATGACAACACAATAAAAACAAATTAGATGTACTCAAGTTATGGCTCATTATGATATAAATTTAAGAAATGTCGAATATAAACATTATCTTCAGTGAAACTGACACAATTCATTAAAATAGATAATTAGTAGAACAAGTCATACATTTCTTGCGCAAATCTCTGTTTAGTTACATCTGCTTGTTTTATTTAAATTCTAATCGGCGGCCAGTCTTGGTCATCATTTATCAAATTAAAGTCCTGAATAAGACTGCACTCCAAAGAAATGTCGGTACTATCGAGTAAATGCATGAAACATCTTTGTAAATGATCTCTGCTGAACGTCCCACTAACCCAGCATTGATTACTGTCTTTCCAGAATCTCATGGGCTTGAATTTGGTCCCTTCCCGCTAAAGGAATGCCATGCAGGACAGTTTGACATCTTACTCATGGCCAGAGAAGTTCGTATATACGAATCTATACAGCAACAATTACTGTATGGTGACTTTCATTTAAAACTCATCGATATTTGGAGTAATGGATACATCAGAGATTCAAGAGTTATTGTCAGTAAATTTTATGACTACTCGACTTACCTTGATGTCACCTGTAACTTAAGGCTGAACGAGATAGATATTTGCAACAGGTCGGATATTCTGTCATCATATAATTTCGACAACAAGAATGTAGATATGGAAATTAAATCTAATATTAAAATTGCTTCGGCCATTTTTTCTAACTTTGGAATTGGAAGACAAAACGCCAGCCATATTGCAATTATCCTTGTTAATTATGGGATGTTTCCAAACTTGTCACGTGATGGGATTCTGAGAATTAGCGATGTTGTACGAGAAGAACGTTCTGAGGTGAAAGTTTTTGTTCTAGTTTATGACCCTGCTTCTGCTATTGAGCCGTTATTTTTGGGAGATACGCTTTTTGTTGGGCAGGATATTAAGTGGGACAGCAATATCATGTCCCTTGCGTTATGTAATCAATGTCTCCCTGGCTGGCGTCACCATGATTTTAAGAGAGCCAATCATTTTATGTCTTGTTATAAACTAGATGTAGGTTCCAAGGTCAGTGACTGGTTTGATGTGTCGGACAGATGTGTACAAAATGGTGCAACTTTGGTTACAGTAGAAAGGCAAGAGGAGCTGGAGTTTTTGCAAACTGAATTATTTTGGCTTCTCCAAGAAAAAAAACAACTCATTTACGATCCCCAAGATGCGCTTGGTAATTCCAGTCTGGTGTACATAGGCTTGAGACGAGACTCAACGAGTGTCGCTAAACGATTTCAGTGGGAACTTGCAAATCCAACTCGATATCGTCCTCTTGTACTCAATCATTGGTTAGCAGGTAAACCTTCTGGGGGATTCGGTCACGCTTGTGGGATATGGATCTATAACGACATCTTTGAAGACAAAGTCAGAGCTAGTCCAGGCTTTACAATTGTCAATGATTCTAGGTTAACCTTTTTAGATTACAAGTTAAACAACACAGAGGGATGGTCGGACGTAGGTTGTGGTGAAGAAGTATCTAAAGTGAGTGTATGTGAGGCAGGGATGATACTATATCTCAGGAACCAGGACGTCATGATAATAGATCCAGCCAATAAGGAAAGCTTTAACAAAGCGACAAGCAGAAGCGACTTCCGAGAATTCGAAGGAAGCATCATATCAACCACCGCATATGTCATCGACGAAGTTTTCAGAAGATTTCTGAAAGATAACCATGGGGAATTCCCGTTATTTGATTGTGGAGATGACGCAGGTTATATCCCTTACTCCTATGTTTGTGACGAAGTTGACCATTGCAGCAACAGATGAGACGAGCGGTTTTGTTTTAGAAATGAATGCTATCCTAAGTGTCGTTCTGGTCAGTGTATTGATCATCGCGCCATCTGCGATAACTTCAAGGACTGCGATGATGGAAGCGACGAAGAGAACTGCCATACATGTCGTGGCAGACGTTGCTGTGATGGAACGTGTTTGCCTGCTCATTTATTTCATGATGGACAAGTAGACTGTAGTGAATGTGCGGTGTATAGCAGTATGGTTAATGATGAGTTTATCGTTTCAAATGAGGTCTACAAAAACGAGATGTGTGTATTTATTTGTAACCTAGATGAATGCATTTTCGAATCACAATTAAACGAGGTAACACTTCACTGTATTGGTCCAGAAGGACATCTCGACGAAACTATAGGAAAGTTAGCAAAGGCCAGTTCTTGTTACAATACACAAGGATATCACATGTGGGCTCCAAAATGTGTCTACTTCAAGGATAGATACGGAGCAGTTCTTGGATGTAGAGATTTGTCTCATCTACAGGACTGTGAGAGCTTCCCTTGCCAGGAGGGTTACTACAAATGTCCCGACACGTACTGTATCCCTGTACACTATGTTCTGGATGGAAAGAGTGACTGTCCGGCTGGAGAAGAGGAGATAGATACAGGGAACCACTCTTGTAACGGACATTTGGCTGCTGGAACAGTAAAGTGTGTCTTCACCCTGACCTAGTTTGTGATGGACACGCGGACTGTCCACATAAAGATGACGAACTCAACTGTGACGTGTTCTGCCCCAAAGGTTTACGTTGTGTAGCCGGTACTGTTACTGTACAGAAGACGAGCGCATTGATTGATGTCGACGTAGAGATCGTATTTGCTATCGCTAGCCGATACCTCGATTTGTCTGGAATAGACCTAACAGATGTGGATATTAGCTACCATTTCACGTTCTTGTTCGACATAAAATTGTCAAACTGCAGCATTAAATGCACGGTCAACCATTGTCCCATCATTTTACGTTCATTAAATGGAGCATCCAACATTGATTTAAGTTACAACCTCATGCGTTCCATAGACAAGAATAACTTCCCTGTCAAATTGCTTAAAGATAATCTTCGATCACTGAATTTATCGTTTAACGAACATCTGGAAAGCTTTGAAAACATGTCATTCAAACTACTTGAAACATTAGACCTGTCTCATACTGGTCTTTCGTATGTTGAGGATAATTGTTTCAAGGACATGGCAAGTCTAATGTATCTAAATTTGAGTCACACAAGAATATCAATATTTCACTTTAACACATTTCCGTCTAGTTTCACTCTTGATTCCCTCGATTTACGTGGTGCCCCTATTGTTCAGTTCTTTGAAAACACGTTTAACGGTCTTATAATCAGGTCAGCTCTATACGCCGACAACTTTGCGATGTGCTGTCCTCAGGTCAGGGGCAATGGCATACCTGGGTACACGTGTTACGCCTCTGAAGACGCTATTTCATCTTGTTATGACCTGATAGAGGTTGAGGTTCAGCGTATTCTTCTGTGGCTAGTTGGGACTTGCCATTTTAGGTAACTTGACCGTTATTGTTTACCGCTTAATTTGGGACAGATCGGCTTTGGAGATGGCCTACGGTCTGTTTGTGCTAAATCTGGGTATATCTGACCTGATAATGGGTCTGTACTTACTCATGATAGCTGGGGCTGATGTTTATTACCGGGGCACATACGTTCTCTACGACAAAGTCTGGAAAACAAGCGATGTCTGTAAAACTGCGGGTTTTCTGGCCACTTTGTCCATTGAAACGTCCACATTTTTTATACTCCTTATCACTGTGGACAGGTTTTTGGTGATCAAATTTCCTTATGGCCAAATAAAGTTTTCTAGAACCACCAAAATTGTTGCGACTGGTTTGGCTTGGGGAGTTGGCTTCATGCTTGCTTTGATGTTCGTGTTGCCCATATTTGGGAAAGGAATTCCTAATGAGATATCCTCTTCAAGCGCTATGTGTATTGGTTTACCTTTAACAAATGAGCGAGTAAACGGTTGGGAGTATTCAGTTGGTGTTTTCATAATCCTCAATTTTGTCTTGTTTTTTGTCATTGCCTTTGGACAAGCAGCTATTTTCAGATCAATATCAGAAAACAGGATTCCCAAGGACGCCTCGAGCCAAAACTCTTTACGTCGGGCCCAGAATATCGTCGTAGCCAAGCAGTTGTCTCTGGTTGTCCTCTCTAATTTCCTTTGCTGGTTTCCTGTGGGCGTCATGGGTTTATTGTCTCTCTCCGGTCACGAGATCAGTAAGGATGTCTATGCCTGGACAGTCGTTATTGTTCTCCCAGTCAACTCAGCCTTGGACCCACTTCTCTACACGATCCCTCTTCTTTTGGCCACGTTGGAAAAGTTCAAGAATGGAGACTCCAGACATCGTTAAATGTTATACTTTTGACTTAAGCTGTTGTTTGCATATCTTTTGTTTTGTCAATCTTTTTCTCTTTTTCCTTAAACCTTTGTTAATCTCTCCCTCTGTTTCCCTCTGTTATTATTATTTTATTCTTCTTTTTTTCTAAGAAGTTTGTTATTGTCGAATCAACTGTTTCTTCATCTGCTGTTAATTTAATCTTTTCTATTTGTAAGCAGCTGTCAGCTCCTATGTTTTCTTAATCTGTTTTAGTCAATAACAAATACGTTTTCTGGTTGACTCCAAGCATCCGTACGTCTCCAAAATTGTAACATTTGCCAACAAGTTCTTTATTTATTCTATAACATTGTTTTAGGGATATTCCTCATTCTCTTCTTAAAGGAAAACACATTTTTTTAATGAACGTTTACATTTATACAAACTCGAGCAAGTCATCCAGTTAAATATTGTGACAATGTGAAATTTTTTATTTTTATTTTACGTCAGCTAGACCTACGATCGCTGTACATAGCAACCATTGTTGAGAAACGAATTATGTTGGATTTGATATTTACATGTTGATAAAGAGCAGTAAGACAATACCTTGAGATATATTATTGACAATACTTCACAAGTTTGAACTGAGCGTACACGTACATATGTACTGTGTGTATATATATATATATATATATATATATATATGGTACTGCACATCTGTTTGTTTCGTTTGTATCACACTTCAATGTACGTGTAATGTAACTATAAATCTGCTTGTAAATGTATGTACTATGAACGATATAATGTAGACAAATACAATATTACTACATCCACAATAATTGTTTCGATATTAAATTGATGAAATGATGAGATACCATTGAATAGACCATCATTAACGCAGTAATGAATTATACACTCAATAAGGAATGTAGAACACAAACAGAAGATATCATCATGTGGCAAGCCTTTTTTTTTCCATCACAGCCTGTCTGATAGAAACTCGATCTCTTTTCAACTCTCAAACCTGCTCTAGGGTCATGTTCAATCATTCTTTGACATCTTGGTGCTATCCCATTCTTGGTCTGTCTCTGTTTCTCCTGACCGATACAGCACATCCACTTCTTTGTCTGTCTGCCTCTCCTGGCCGATACAGCACATCCCTTTCTTTGTCTGTCTGCCTCTCCTGGCCGATACAGCACATCCCCTTCTTGGTCTGTCTGCCTCTCCTGGCCGATACAGCACATCCCTTTCTTTGTCTGTCTGCCTCTCCTGGCCGATACAGCACATCCCCTTCTTGGTATGTCTGCCTCTCCTGACCGACACAGACCATCTCCTTCTTGGTCTGTCTCTACCTCTCCTGATCGGCACAGCCCATCTCCTTCTTGGTCTGTCTCTACCTCTCCTGACCGGCACAGCCCATCTCCTTCTTGGTCTGTCTCTACCTCTCCTGACCGGCACAGCCCATCTCCTTCTTGGTCTGTCTCTACCTCTCCTGACCGACACAGCACATCCCTTTCTTTGTCTATCTGCCTCTCCTGACCGACACAGCCTATCTCCTTCTTGGTCTGTCTCTACCTCTCCTGACCGGCACAGCCCATCTCCTTCTTGGTCTGTCTCTACCTCTCCTGATCGGCACAGCCCATCTCCTTCTTGGTCTGTCTCTACCTCTCCTGACCGGCACAGTCCATCTCCTTCTTGGTCTGTCTCTACCTCTCCTGACCGACACAGCACATCTCCTTCTTGGTCTGTCTCTACCTCTCCTGACCGACACAACACATCACCATTGTCGTTCATTCAAAACCGTTTGCTTTTTGATGTCGCCAGAGTATTTCAATTTTCTGTTCATGATAGAATGTATGAACGAGCTCTCAATTCCGATTAAAACGGACAAAAATTAAACTCTACAAGACAACTGTAACATCGAAGTCACAAGACGATTTGAGGAATTACCAAATATCATGACGAAATATTAAACAAGTAAACAAAAGTGTCAAAGAAGAATCGTACAAAAATATGATGACAACTAACATTCAAAAACAAAAATGGGCCACGATATTTTAAAAGTATTAACGCAGCAAAGTTAACAGATAAGAGCTTGACTTCTACTTCAATCATTATGGACGAAAATGGATTCCAGTATTTTAACGAGCATGTAATACAACATCGCTGGAAAGGTTATTTCCACGAACATTTCAACTCAACAGTTACACAGGGAGAGTCAGTATTTATCCACGTTCATCTGTAAACAAGATATATTATTCCAAGAAATAGAAAAAAAGTCCAATAACGTGCAGCCCTATAAATAATTCCTCAGGTGTGGACGGCATACCTACTGAAGCAGTTCAACTTGTGAGGTAATAATACCGAAATGACTGTTAAGGATATATACAAAATCATGGAAATAAACAAGATCACAATGTGATTGGCAACAATATACATATTACAAATCAGTAATTTAAAAAACATGCGGCTTTTTTTACAATAGAAGGACAACAATTCTTTTTTCACCTACAAGAAAAAAGAGAACTTATTTATTATGCTCCCAAAAAAAGTGTATATGTTTTTGGTACACACATTTCCAAACAGGCAAATTAAGTTTTCTAGAACCACTAAAATCGTTGTTGTTGTTGTTGTTTTAGCTTGGGCTGTTGGCTTTGTGCTTGATTTGATTCCCGTGTTGCCCATATTTGAAAACGAGTCCATATTCTCTTCAAGCGTAATGTGTGTTGGCTTACCTTTAAAGAATGATCAATTGGACGGAGGGAAAATTCCTTCATCGTTTTCTTTGTTCTCAGTTGTGTCTTGTTTCTCATCAGTGCTTTTGGGCAAGTAGCCATATTCAAATAAATGTCAGATAACAGGATTCATAAGGACGTATCAAACCAAAAAAGGTATTCGTTACCCATTGAATATCGTCGTAGTCAACAAATTGTCTCTGGCTTGTCTATCGGATGTCCTTTGTTGGTTCCGTGTGGTACTCTTGTGTGTAATGTCTCCCTCAGGTCACGAGATCAGTAAGGATGTCTACCCCAGGACAGTCGTTCTCGTTCCCCCAGTCATCTCAGCCTTGAACCCACTTCTCTACGCTGTCTCTGATATTTTGGCCGCGTGGAAGAAGTTCAAGTTTGGAGACTCCAGATCTTGTTAAATTATATGTTCTTTCATTAACCTGATGTAATTACTATCAAGCAAGGCGAGAACTTGATCACAGGTAAGAAAGCCGCAAACGCCTTTGTCGATCACTATGCCAGAGCAAACCACATCGAGGTCCCTGCAGATAAGCATACAGACATTAGCGAAGAGCTAAAGGGGCACGAAAACATAAATACGGCTCCTGAAGAGCACATGATGGCCAAACTAACAATGCGCGAAATGGAAGAGGCTATGAGAACACTAAAGAGAAGGAAATCTCCCGGAAAAGACGGGATAACAAACGAAATGCTGATGGGGCTGGGCCAAACAGCGAAGGAAAAACTACTATCAGTCCTGAACCAAAGCTGGAAAAGGGGTATTGTACCCCAGGCATGGAAAGATGCAATACTGGTACCAGTACCAAAAACAGGAAAGGACAAAACAGATCCGAATGGATACAGGCCCATAAGCCTACTGAGCTGTGTCGGCAAGCTGATGGAACGGATGATAAACACCAGACTGATGTGGCATCTGGAAGAAAAACGAATACTAATTCCACAGCAAGCCGGCTTTAGACAGCACAGATCCACTGAGGACCAGGTCATCCTCATAGCCCAGGAGATAGAAGATGCCTACCAGGCACAGAAACACACAGTAGCTGTTTGGGTGGATCTGGAAAAGGCATTTGACAAAGTCTGGAAGGATGGACTTAGAGTCAAGCTAAGAAGAAGTGATGTTTGTGGGAAGATGTACAAGTGGATCAACCACTACCTCAAACAAAGAACGGCCAGAGTCCAAGTACAAGGGCAGATGAGCAAAAAGGTGACACTCGAGCAGGGAGTACCCCAAGGGGGAGTACTGTCACCCACACTCTTCCTGGTATATATAAACGATATTACAGAGAATATACCAAGAAGAGTCCATAGCTCAATGTTTGCAGACGATCTGGCTATGTGGACCTCTGAAAAGAATCTCACCATAGCAAGAAATCGGATGCAAACGGCCCTAACATCGCTGGAAGAGTGGGCGAACTCATGGCTGGTCAAAATAAACGAGGAGAAAACCACGTGCACAATATTCTCGCTCTCATTAAAACCCCAAAGTACCAAATTAAGCCTAAATGGCAAAATCCTGCAGCCAAACGACAACCCAACCTATCTGGGAGTCACATTTGATCGGCGCATGACATGGAAAAGTCAGATTGAGAGAAACCGAATGAAAGCCAGAGAAAGAATGGCGATCATGAGGAAACTTGCTGGCACAAGCTGGGGAGCAGACGAAGGCATACTAAAGAAACTGTACACTGGAAGAGTGAGACCAGTTCTCGAGTATGGCATCGCGGCATGGACAACAGCAGCGAAGGCGAACTTCGATAAAGTTAACAAACTTCAAAACCAAGCCATGAGAATCATAACTGGTGGCATGAAGTCAACGCCAATTGTAGAACTTGAAAAGATTACAAAACTGCAATCCATGACCGACAGAAGAGACTGCAGAGCCCAGCTGCAGTCAGAGAAACTCCGAAGACTGACGGACCATCCAATGTACCAGAGGCTAAACAATTTGGGAACTGGGAAACTAAAGCGGAGAAACTTTGCAGAAATAGCCAAAGCAAAGATGCACGAAGATCCCATAAACGCACTAACAACACCAAAACCCATCACTACTGTACGAAAACCTACTTGGAGGCAGGATATATTTCCAGAGGTGGTAGAAAATATACCAGGTATTGCAAACAAAAACTGCCAGACCGAAAAAGAAAGGAGAGACACTACCTTAAGCTTCATAACGAAAAGCTACCCAAGCATGGACTGGACCCATGCATACACCGACGGTTCTGTAACAAACACTACACAGAACGGAGGGGCAGGAGCATTCCTGAACCTACCAAATGGCAGAAAAATAACACTGTCATTCGCTACTGGTAAGTACACGAGCAATTTCAGAGCAGAGGCAGAGGCACTGAGGGCGGCAGTGGAAGAAATGGTAACACACAGTGAAAATGAGAGCCATATAGTCCTGCTGACAGATGCTCTCGAAGTAGTCACAGCGCTAAAAAGCCAGAAAAACACTGAGCTAAATGACTTAAGAGCAGCACTCTGCAAACTGTGCCAACAGTCCGCACCAAAAAGGGTAGTGGTACAGTGGGTTCCGTCACACTGCAACATCCAAGGCAACGAGGAGGCAGACAGACTGGCAAAAGAAGGTGCAAGGCTACCACAAATAGATACCAGTATGACGTACGAAGAGTCAAAACGGCTTATCAAAGCCAGGTACATGTCCAAATGGGAAACCGAACATACTGGTTACACCAAAAACGATGCCTATTACCAGTTGAACCGAAGAGAGCAGGTCGTTGTCTTCAGACTTCGCACTGGCCACAACAGACTGAGGTACCACCTCTTCAACAAATTGAAGATAGGGTGTACCGACGAATGCCCGTGCGGTACTGGTAAAATGACCACTGAACATCTGCTGCAGAACTGCCCGACATACGAGGATCAGAGAGAGCAGATGTGGCCATTGCCAGTGGAACTGCAAGACAAGCTCTATGGTAGTGGCGAGAGTCTCAGGATGACCGCCGCTTTTTTCGAGAAAATAATGGTTACTGTCTGACTGTGTACGCAGAAGAAGAAGAAGAAGGACGGAGGGAAAATTCCTTCATCGTTTTCTTTGTTCTCAGTTGTGTCTTGTTTCTCATCAGTGCTTTTGGGCAAGTAGCCATATTCAAATAAATGTCAGATAACAGGATTCATAAGGACGTATCAAACCAAAAAAGGTATTCGTTACCCATTGAATATCGTCGTAGTCAACAAATTGTCTCTGGCTTGTCTATCGGATGTCCTTTGTTGGTTCCGTGTGGTACTCTTGTGTGTAATGTCTCCCTCAGGTCACGAGATCAGTAAGGATGTCTACCCCAGGACAGTCGTTCTCGTTCCCCCAGTCATCTCAGCCTTGAACCCACTTCTCTACGCTGTCTCTGATATTTTGGCCGCGTGGAAGAAGTTCAAGTTTGGAGACTCCAGATCTTGTTAAATTATATGTTCTTTCATTAACCTGATGTAAGTCTATAACGCCTTATGCTGGCGTAAGTTTATCTCGCCTTAAGCTTGTGTTTGTATGTGATTCCTAAAGCTGACGTAAGTCTATCACACCTTAAACCGATGTCAGTCTGTACTGGTTTAAACTGATGTAAGTTGTATACAGACTCTGCAGGGTCTTCTAAACCAGTATAAAGGCGTTAAGTTAGTTAGTTTAAGTCTGTCCGGCTTTAAGCTGATGTACGTCTGTACTGGTTTAAGCTGAGGTAAGTATGTCCGGCTTTAAGCTGATGTGTCTGTGACAACTTAAACTGATGTAAGTCTGTACTGGTTTAAGCTATGTAAATCTATCACACCTTAAACCTGATGTAAGTCTGTACTGGTTTAAGCTGATGTAAGTCTGTCACACCTTAAACTGATGTAAGTCTGTAATGGTTTAAGCTGATGTAAGTCTGTCATACCATAAGCTGATGTAAGTCTGTACCGCTTTAAGCTGATGTAAGTTTGTACCGTTTTAAGCTGATGTAAGTCTGTACTGGTTTAAGCTGATGTAAGTCTGTACTGATTTAAGCTGATGTAAGTCTTTCACACCTTACACTGATGTAAGTTTGTACCGTTTTAGGCTGATGTAAGTCTGTCACACGTTAAACTGATTTAAATCTATCACCTCTATGTGTTTTAATGTGTCCTCTAGAAGATACACTGTTCTTCCAAAATTCTTAATATTTCTTATTGTATTCTTTATCTGTTCAATGTGTGTAGTGTATTCTACAATGTCTCATAAGAAATAAAGATATGTTTAAGAGAGACTAATTGGTTGGAAGAATTAAATCTTTTTATTTTTGTATTTTGGAAAAAATGTCGGTTATGAAGAGTTATATATATGTATTAACATGTGGACTATTATTGTAATTGAATATGTTAAATATTTATAAGGCAACGGGATACATTAAGTCCCCGCTTCATGACTCTCTGTTAGTAGGTCCTCCCTTGATGTCATTTAATAAACTTACGTCCAGATTCGTAAATAAGACCGTCTCAAGACCACCTCCCACCAAACATTCAACCAATCACCATATTGTCTGTACAACGTGTCACTCTACAACATACTTCCTGGTGTAGACTCTTCACTCGATGATTGAGAGCAAAGATAATATGTTGTGTTGCTGTCGGGGATAAAGTGTTACGGATATCGCTTGACTAGGTCTCAACTATTTCTGATCTTTAATGACTAGTACCCTTCCATACCGCCTTGTCTTTTTTTAAACGAAAGTAACTGATGTATCCATTTACACTTGGGTAGATTAGAGTGTTCATCAGAGTATTGAAGCTTGTTCGTAAATTGGCACAAAGCAAGTGGAGCACTTTTACACTAATACTGGTCGATCCAGACTGGACACGCACAAGTGATCTAACTTCCCCGTTACACTAACACTGGTCGAGCCAGACTGGACACGTACAAGTGATCTAACTTCCCCGTTACACTAACACATGGCTTCTTATGAAAAAAACAAAAACAAATGCAGAAACTCTAACAACTTCACATAAAAAATATAAATCCATTCCCGAACATGTTACGGGATGTTTTTGTTGTTGCTTAAATGTATGCCTCACTAGTTTATACTGGCGGAGGCGCGCCCATTCCACCTCAGACCGTACTCCATTGGGCGATATTAGGACGCATAAACCAGTATTTGGATGCATGTGTGCGTCTGTATGTACATATGCTAGGTTTGTGCGCTCTCAGAAGCTAGCCCAACCAAAGTGCAATGGAAGGGCCTCACCCTGAGGGCGCGTGTGACGCTACGAAAAGCTCATTCAAGGACACTTTTTGGAGAATAATTTTAAGATGTTATTTTGTAATGGTAAGTTTAATTTGTGTGTGGTGTGAATTAAATTATTTTATATACACTGTGTGGATGTGGATGTGACTCAATGCCATCAACATCTGGTTCTCTTCGATTAAACTTATAAAACTTTGCACATGTTAAAGTTAAATTTGATCTTATTACATTGTTGTCTGCCTTTATGGGATCATATTTTATAGGGTGGATGATTAAATGCTCCATATCCTTTCAGAAGTTGTGAAGTGTACAGATACGGTTTACATGTTACTAATGATAACGAAAGAAACATGTGCATAACAGACGTTTTTGAACCCATCTTCCCTTGGAGTGATTTGTTGTGTTTTATTGTGTTAATGTGTCTAATTTCTCTGTATGAATGATGTATGGATTGATTTAGCCCTTCGCACAATATGAGTGCTGATCAGTTTTGTAATGTAGTTGGACTGTACATGTGACGTTTCATGGGTATTTTCCCGATGAGTCCGACGGCCTTCTATTAAAGTGGGCCATGGGTTTCATGGGCTGTGTGTTGGGTTAGAGAGTGTGGTGTGTGTGTGTGTGTGCGTATGTGTGCGCGCGTGTGTGCGCGCGTGTGTGTGTGTGTGTATGTGTGTGTGTGCGTGTGTGTGCGTGTGTGTGTGCGTTTGCGGGTGTGAGTGGGTGAATTTGTGAGGTGGGGTGTGGGTTGTGTGTGGATGGGTGCGGGCGTGCGCTTTCGAGCAAAGAGAGTGTAAAGGAAAAAAGAAAATTCGAGACTGGATACACATTTTAGACCAGAGCAATCCAATTCAACATTTACAAATAAGATCTACATTAAATCAGTTTACGTTTAGAAATATGATGAAATAGAAATTGCATTTACAATGAGATCTCGTCAAGCGAAGTATTTATTTACCAGTGAGAACTGGACAATCGGAATTTAGATTTACAAATGATACCTGGATACACCAAGTTTATATTTGCAAACAAGCTAGCTCAAGATCAGATTCACAAAAAGAGATTGGGTCCACCCGACTTTATATTTACAATTGAGACCCGGATAGACAAAACATAGATTTACAAACAACATACGCATAAAACAAGTTTACATTTACCTGTATTCACAAAACACATCTGAATACAATGCTTTTAGAAATATGGCGAAATAAAGTTTAGATATACATATTAGATCCGGATATATCATGTTTAAATTTGCTAAATAGATCTTGATAAACCATGCTTAGACTTTCAAATCAGATTAGGACAACCCGAGTTTACATTTGCAAATGCGATCTGGAAAGCCATAGTTTAGATTTACATTTGAGATCTGGATAAACCAAGTTCAGATTTATAAATGATGTTTGGATAGACTAAATTCAGATTTACACAAGAAATCTTGACAAATCGAGTTCACATTTGTGTTATGTTCTGTTCCTAACAATCGGAGTCACTGCAGTTCCAGAATATCCATAGCTGACAGTAAATAACGAAGACTGTTTATGCTGATGGTTTCTGCAGCTCGTTGGTTGTACACACTTCTGTTCAGTCCTTTCCTGCGTTCCAGTCAGATCGAAAGTCGGTCTATATAAAAGAAATGCCGGCTATGATTTGCGGATTAATCTTTTCGTTGTCGCCATCTAACAGGCGGTTGTGAGTAAACTTTAAAATTCCCTTCCTATTCCTATACAGGATATTCGAAAATGATATCTGTGATGCAAGGATGCCAGCTCTTTCTTCGCGCGAAAGCCTAGTAGATCCACAACAGCTCCTACATCTGTGATGCAAGGATGCCAGCTCTTTCTTCGCGCGAAAGCCTAGTAGATCCACAACAGCTCCTACATCTGTGATGCAAGGATGCCAGCTCTTTCTTCACGCGAAAGCCTAGTAGATCCACAACAGCTCCTACATCTGTGATGCAAGGATGCCAGCTCTTTCTTCGCGCGAAAGCCTAGTAGATCCACAACAGCTCCTACATCTGTGATGCAAGGATGCCAGCTCTTTCTTCGCGCGAAAGCCTAGTAGATCCACAATAGCTCCTACATCTGTGATGCAAGAATGCCAGCTCTTTCTTCGCGCGAAAGCCTAGTAGATCCACAACAGCTCCTACATCTGTGATGCAAGGATGCCAGCTCTTTCTTCGCGCGAAAGCCTAGTAGATCCACAACAGCTCCTACATCTGTGATGCAAGGATGCCAGCTCTTTCTTCGCGCGAAAGCCTAGTAGATCCACAACAGCTCCTACATCTGTGATGCAAGGATGCCAGCTCTTTCTTCGCGCGAAAGCCTAGTAGATCCACAACAGCTCCTACATCTGTGATGCAAGGATGCCAGCTCTTTCTTCGCGCGAAAGCCTAGTAGATCCACAACAGCTCCTACATCTGTGATGCATCTACAGCTGTCATCTACATATGCCCATATGTGCTTTCCGAATAAAAGGATTGAGAGCCTAAAATGATAACCGTCTCTGTGTTAAAGAGGTCCCAAATAGCCACCTTAGAGCTCCCGATGTCACTGCTTCCATCTCCATTGTTGTACTGTAGGTTGCTGTTCTGTACGAACCCCTATGCTCAACAATAAACATCTCTCTCACATAAGCTGAGATGCCTCCAACCAGAAAATCTCACTTCGTGGCAACGATCCATCGGTACATGTGATAGCATCACAATACTGCATGATATCATTTATCACCTTACATTTACTAATGAAAACATGTAGAACAGAGATTAGACACAAATGTGAGCTGAGTGAGTCGAGATCGATATCAATCGTATCACGACTCGTGGAACAATATCAGGTAATCGATCAGTTTTCTATTGTGTTCGTTGAAATGTTAACATTAAACATTGAGTAGTTGTCTCTAATGGTGTCCATGACGGCAGCAAAGTAAGACAGATTCGTTATTATTTGAAAAAAAAAGTGTGAAAGTGTTAAATAATTCATTCTATGAAATGTCGTTATTGTTATGGTTTGGAATTCAGTTCTTTCTACTTAGCGGGAACAAACTATGTGAAGCATTTTGTCAGTTAGCTATTGAACAGAATTGTTGATGTAAGCAATTAACAAATAGTTTGTCAGTAGAATATAATATATATAAATAAACATACATATTCATAATACACGCACATACATAAGTTTATACTTAAGCACATACATAAGTATATACTTAAATACATACATACATACATACTTACATACATACATACATACACACACACACACACACACACACACACACGCATACACACATGCACACACACATAATAATAATAATACTAATATTAATAAATTATAATCATTCCGTCCATCGTCGTCAATGAGGACCACCAACATCATCCCATTGAGTAACGAGTGTGTGTTCATGGCTGATCAAGCCAATTCGAGCCTGGAAAAGTCTATTACACGACTGGCAAACGCAGTCCGCAGTTGTCTCTCCTATTTGCCTGCTCTTGACGTCCTGAATGCACGGTTATCCTGGAAAGCATGGATGCTGAGACCCTCGCTGAATTCAACGCCGTCTGTGACCGTGCTTTTCCGTGTTGAGCGATTTTGAGCCAGATTTTCCCAGGTGTTAATGTCTAATTGACAGCTCTTAAGGGACTCCTTCAGACTTTTTTTTTGGA